>JAMYCR010000014.1:13684681-14284681 GCA_028830335.1 Eucera pruinosa | reverse complement strand
CCAAAGACCTTTCTTAAACTGAACTTGAACAACTAAATTAAGGTATATTCAGATCTAATCATTGGTTATTTGAGGAACATTAGAAAATATAATATAGATATAATGCAACATGAACTTTCCGTTCAACACAATATTTCTGCTTCCTAATATTAGATGTACGCAAAAGTTTTACTTCTCGTTCTTTAATTTCCTTTTATTACAAATTAATCTTCCAAGTATTTCCCCTCATTTTGTATGACTTCTTGCTACCTTTCTGCCAAGTTTCGGATTCCGTTGCACAAAAATGAAATTGCTTTGGTAGCAATGAAGTCGTCAAGCCGAGACTACAACTTTTCTTATAATACACCTAATACTCCGTTTTACATTCACCTCCCACGCTTTAGTATCGATCGTTTAGCTTATTAGTCCTGGTTTTTAAGATCAGACAGGAACGATTGCAACTGCGAGAGCCGCGGATGTCTTCGACAGGTGATTTACAATCGGCATCCGATATCAGCTCCTTCCTCGAATAAGATAAAAGACAAGCAGCCGTGCTCGAAATGATTTACGCCAACGGCAGATCGTCGTTAATGGCACGGATATTGCTGGTCATTAGTCCGTTTTCATGCGACACGTCCATGGATGAGCCTCGTGTGAAGCGACACCGGTTTCATCGCGGTCTGTTCCATTCCGGCTATCGTCACGTATCAAAGCATGCTCGGCGCCAGGACGCGTGCCTCGCGATGACCCACATGCAATAAAAGTGATACCGTTATCGAACAATCTCTCTTTCGTATACTCTCTGATAACTTTGTGTATCGCTCTTGCTCCATTTCTGTCCGTTCTCACGGATTCAGCTTATTACGGGGGCGAAAATAACGTAGGAGTCGGAGAGGGGGATGAAGAGAGGGATTTCGGAATTCGTTTGATTAACCCTGCTACTCTCTTTAACACGTTCACGACGGGGCCGTAATTCGTATGTCTCGTTGTGAGGCAGCATTATTATTTGTACTTTCTTCCGTTGGACGTACAAATAGATATTTTATATTTAGTTGGTAATTATTTCAATTCAAGCCTACATACACTTCTAAATTTCAAATATTTAAAAAAGCACAAGAGTTTCGATCATTTTAACAATACATTAACAAAACTAATTGTCATAACTGTATTTACACTTTTTTCTTTTGATATATAGATAGATATACTATAGATAGACTATAATATGTCCTAAAATATATAAATATTTGAAATTTAAAACCTGTATGTTGCTTTCGTGGTTGATTATAAAAATGATTAGATCCGTTTGTATCACCAATGGCACAAGACGCTCGATGGAACAATCGTGTATGTACCACTTGTGATACATCCCGGCGTGAACGTGATAAACCTTTTGTTACGGAGGATGCATACATTCGCCTTTAAAAATTGTATAATTATTCATCGAAAGAATACAGTCGGCCATGAAAATATTCGGACAACGATATAGATTTGGTTTTAATTTTAAATAAACATTATAATACCATGAACAAAATATTGCGTTACGTTATGTTACAGGGGAGTATTTATATTGGATTGGCCAAAAAGATGTTTCGTATTTTACAGACAGAAACGAAACTTTAATGAGCAATATATTGTCAGTTTGCTTTCGACAAGTTTTTGCCATGTCATATGATTTTCTTATTCCTGCTTTAAATTTTCTTTTATTTTCTTCAGCGAAGAACTCACTTAGATAAATTTTTCAGATTTCTGATTTGTGAATTTTTGCTATTAAAGAATTTTATAAGGATCTACTATGCAGAAAATCTTTCGATATTAGCAGATTTTATTATTCACACTACTGTTTTCTGGCTTATATTGCATGTTTATGTTTACAGTAGCAATTTAATGCAACGCGTCGAAACCGCATCTCATTTTCTTGCATTTCAAACCTATGTTAACCAGAAGAAGTACAACCAATTTTTACAATTTTTCTTCCGGGAAAATAGAGTGAAATGTTTGTGTTTAGATCTATTTTGCAATTTTAAAATGTTTGACGTATTTACTCATGTATCATATAATTCAGTCACGCACTATAAAAAAATGAAAAGAGTTTTTTACCAACTTAATATAATAAACATGGAAAATGTTTCTAATTATCATGAACAGTTGTTTAAATAATAGAACATAAACAAATTATTGTTGTCTGAATTTTTATTATGATATTTTCTCTGTAGTATACTTGGCGACAAAACTATAAGAAATATTATGAATATTTATTATATTAGAAATATTACAAATAGTTAAATATATTAACTATAAAAATTAGAAAAAATTCTGTTTAACTAAGAAATTTCTTCTTCTTTCATTCGTAGTGTTATTGTTTACAACATATTGAAACATTCTGTACAGTTTCACAAAATACACGAGTAATATTTATGTTACTTGGTGCACTATCCTTTCAAAAATTGTTAGTTCTAATATTCCAATACAAAGCAAAATGCTCCGTCGAAACAAGTTAAATGAAGCAGAAAGACAAGTGATGAACAATGTGCAAAAAGAAGGTTTCATTGATGGTAACGTCACGTACAGTGAGTCACAGAAGTAATCGTACCTTTGCAATTATCAAATTCGGATAACTAATATTTTGTAATTATGTATAATCTGAAAAATGTAGGAATAGGAATATATTGGGTTAAACGGAAAGTTCGTGCCGCATTTTATATTGAAAAGGTATAGTCGAGTAACCATGGTAAGAGCTCGTTCACACGATAAGTTTTTTTGACCGATTCAGTTATTTTACGGCATCGACGATGACCGAAAGCAGCGTTCACACAGTTTGGACACTTTTGTCATGTGTCGAGCTTTCAAACATATAAATCAACCGACCCACTGTGGTGTGTACAAGCCAATATATTCATGCTACGGCAAATCGATCATTTGCAGAATCAATTTTTTACCGTCGGGTGTAACTTTATATGTGTTTGAACATGGTAAAATTACCGATTACAGCGATTTTTCGTCATTCAGCTATGTCACCGATAGAACGACATGCGACAGCCTCCTCGTATAGTTCGAAAATCGAGCGGTATCTTAGATGCTGATAAAACGAGTTCGAAGAAAAAAGCATCGCCATTAGTGGCGGCTCTCCTGCACCTACCACTAGAGGGACATACGAAATAGGACATTCTCTAAAGCACTCGCTCCAACTACCTCGTCCATATTTAACTTTCCTTCCAATATTCCAGTGTCTAAGGCAGGGCCTGCTAGGTAGCCTTACTGATGAGTCCACTAGCAGTCCTAGGACGAAACGCAACACCATTCCTTTTCCTATCCTATCCCCTCTCCAAAGCTCCACACATTAATATCCTAATTGATTCAGCAAATTATCAATATTATCGATTCGCCATTATCAATAATAATAATAATTATATTTTCGGTCATTATCAATACCGCAAAATAACTGAATCAGTCAAAAAACAATTTGCGACATGTTAATACATAGATTTCCCAAATAAATCCCTTATCAGGTAAGTTTCCTCCTCCTATTCCTATTATTAGGATAGTTACAGGCGGAAACGTAATTTACGGTTTAAGCTTCATTTTCTTTGATCTATCACATAAACAGTTGTAAGAAAAATCAAAGATGCTTTATCCAGTCATATATAGATCTTGAATTTTTTTCTGATTTTTTAGCCACAGAACTGACGTTTAAAAAATTTCCAGAAGCCAATTCATTATTGAATTTTTCACGTAACTGTATTTATATTTTTATAGTTCTAATAGAAGCTTTTTACTACCCCGAAGGCCTTTCTTAAACTGAACTTGAACAGCTAAATTAAAGTACATTCGGATCTAATCGTTGCATATTAGAAAACATTGTGAAATACAATATAAATATAATGCAGCACGAATTTTCCGTTCAACCCAATATAACAAACGGACTACGTTTTTAAATAATATATACATTTATTAAATAGTCAAAATTAAATTAGAAATCTAAACAAATCTCTGTTGATTTGATGTCAGAAAAGTATCCATACTTATACCAGTTCTGTACATTCAAAATCATAATATTTACAAATATCCAACGTTCACTACAATAGTTTTAATGTATAATGATATGCTCGATATCAGTACGTGATATTACATTAACATAAACAGATAACATTGCAAAATGAGTCGATAAGCCAGTGAGGTGTCCATAGCCGGAAGATAATTATTAAGTGGCGCAACGAACGAAAATCGTGTTCAGAAATTTTAAATTTAGTGAATGGAAGCAAATCAACAGTTCAATGCATCATTACAGTAGAATTTCGATTATCCGGCATATTCGGGATTGAGCCAGCGCCGGATAATCAAATATGCCGGATAATTGGACTACCTACATATGAAGTGATAAAAAAAATATATTTAAAAAAAAAAAATTATGGATGATATACTAATGCAATTTGTTAACAAAAATAAAATATATAAAGTAGAATATAGTGATATAGCACGTACAAAATATGTTACTGTAATATATATATATATTTATTATATTTATATTTATTATATTTATATTTATTATATTTATATTTGTGGCGGCTCTCCTACACCTACCACTAGAGGGACATAGGAAATAAGACTTTCTCGAAAGCACTCGCTCCAATTATCTCGTCCATATATGTATATACCGCCTTTAACCTTCCTTCCAATATCCCAACGTCTAAGGCAGGGCCTGCTAGGTAGACTTACTGATGAGTCCACTAGCAGGCCCAGGACGAAACGCAATATCCTTCCTTTTTCCTATCCCCTCTCCACAGCTCCACAAATTTATATTTATATTTCTATTGCTTAAATATTATCGGCAGTGGATGTCGATCAGTGAATATCTTCATTTCTATTACCTGAAAGGGACTACAAACACTTGTAAAGTATTTCGATATGCAAAATGTAAAAAGAAATGTAGAGAGCATAAATTTTATGCAATCGAAAAGTTAACAATAAAAATGGTAATGGGGCTCATAAGCCCCATATCCGGGTGACAAGAAATAAGATTGTATGAGTGATGTATTTTGTACCTCGTCTGTGAAAATGCAGCAAGAGAAAGGTATCGCATAACCGCTGTTTAAACAGTGTTCGTATATCTGCTTGCTTCATAAGATTTCATCTTTTATTAAAGAATTAGTTTCAGAGTATACGTACATTCAGTATTTCTGTAATGTTGTATAACCGGTGGCAGGTGAGCAAATGTGTCGGTTAATCGGAATTCTATTATACAAGGATAAAATTCACTGAAACTCTAATAAACAAATCACGTACGGGAGTTCCAAGAAAAGTAACAACTCGGGAGGAGAGAGCTTTCCAGAAAGAAATTAAAGAATACCCAACAATGAGAATAATATATACATATATATATATTAAACAGGAGTCGATGTGTTATTCGTAATTACTTAGAAAATAAAGGAAAATACGTACAGGAACATTCTGATGGACGCCTGAAACGAAGTACTTCTCAAAAAATTATGCCATTTTAAGGATAACATCAAATTCAGCACTCACAGCGCGACAAATTGCGACAAAAACTGATGTCCAAACCAATGTAAGAAATGTGCAACGAATTATTAAAGGACCAAGCTATTTAAAGTAAGTAAAACTGTTTAAAAAAATTCGTAGAAAATAAGAATGGAAGAAATGGAGGAAAGTAGTATTTCATAAAATAATTTATATTGTCCTGACGGGTTTCATTGTTATTTCGGTGACCTTAAAAATGATAAACTTGCGAATCAGAAAAGACAAATAGGTAAAAGATGTGGTGTAGTGTGGGCGACAGGGTCACATCGGAAAAAGCGATACATATCAAGTTTATTTCAGTAACAATTAACTAAATGTGTCTGTTAAATAGCTTTACAAAATTATATTTTTCAACACGATAATACAAATGTGCATGCAAGATGTATTAACAATTTAAAAAAAAAAAAATATTCCAGTTTTATCATGGCCTACCAAATCTTCGGATTTAAATATTCTACAATAGAAAACTGTTGGGGGATATTTGGGTGTTGGCGGACAAATTTATACAAATGGAAGACAATTCCATACCACAGAAGAATTAAAAACTTGTATTTTCAATAAATGGGAATTATTAAATCAAAATGTTATGAAAAAGTTGTATAAATCGTTATCAAAAAGAATGATGAATGTTGTAAAAAAACAAAAGTAGTAGTACACACTACTAATAAATGAAAAAAATTATTTCTCATAAATTGTGGTTATTAATTTTGCAAAAAAAAATTATCCCAATTGTAGTTTTCCTTGAAAAATCTGGAATGGTTCGCAATCTCTATCGAAACTGTAATAATCGCAAATATTCCTAATAGAATGCATTTATTTTATTTGCCAAAGAGCTACAATTACACTTCAGCGATTTTAGAAAATTATATATTTATATCATGATACTCACTAATATAGTACATTTTACAGTTTTATCGCGGAGTGTATAAATTTAAGAATTCCTAATCTCTAGAAATCGAAATTTAAGTTACATTTGAAAATTCTAAAGAGCGGGGTTTGAATTAATATCTAAAATTTACTTTTTCGGGATTAACTATTTCCTAAACACCTAAAAACCTGACTTTATATTATTCTAAGAATTCCAAAGAATTTTCTACTGTGTAAACCTCAAACCTAGGTTTTGTCAATAAATTGCAAACAATTTTCAATTCTGATTTTGTTTGAAATTTCCAAAGAATGGAGTTCGAATTGATATCCAGTGGCTACTTTTTCTTATCTAATTTCTTCTTAACGAATCATCTTATACGCATCGCATTGGAAAGAATCTATCAACACGACAACTTTCCTAATTCCTTTTCCCCTTTCCACGAACCCTTTTCCACCCTTCTTCTTCGGAAACTTTCTAGAGAAACCATTTCTACACTTCCTGGTCGATCAAATCGTCACGAAACCTCCGACAAAAACGAACATATAAACCATTTGTTTTCACAAAACACATCCTTCTTGAGCAATTTCAAAAAATCGTGCTGCGCGGTTCTCTCAACTCTGTCTACAAGCTTTTCCCTTGTTTTGTGGACACTTGCAGGCGTAGTTTCACGCAGACGCTCATTTTTTACAGGCACCTCGCGTTTCTTCTCATAGAGAAAATAGCGAAGAAACAAGGAAACTAGCCTGAAGCCAGCAAATGAATTTCACGGCCACGTCTGTCCTCTAAGTGAATGAAATTGGTACCTTACGTTATTCTTACTAGAGTAGAACACGCCTTCTGTACTATACGAACATTTATTTTATTATAACAAATTATAACAATGCTTCTACGTTGTATGTATATTGTAGAAACGAGAGGTATAACAAATAGTGCGTATAAAAATAATACGAGTAATTAACGGAGATATTTACAAAAGACGCAGAATTGTGCCTCGATCGCTAGATTAAAAGGCTTGAAGTGTTTAAGGAACGTTTTTTGACTTGCAATTAGGAATCTTGTTGCGAAATTGGTTATAGTTTTGGGAATCGCTAATTACGTGGTTAGTTGCTTCCTATTTCAAGGAATCGATCATTTAAAGTTTAAAGGATATTCTTTGTACACAATTAAGAATTTTATCGGATTTTTGGTTAATTGAAGGGCTCGCCGCAAAACTCGGTCAATAGACGACTTTTTAATTAAATTGTATATATGTTGCGATTCTGATAAATTAATAAGTAAGAAACCAGTAGTGCAATAATTAAATATTGATATAATGAAATTAACTGCGTAACTTAGCAATGCTTTCGAATGCAAAGTATAATCAGTTTTGGAGTTCCTTTTTTGATACCAAAAAGTTTAAAGTAACGGAAATGACCGTTTTTTTACGCCTAGTCCTTCAATTGGTTATGGTTCTGGAGTTTATTAAATACAATTGCAATGTGTTTGAATTATGACGAATCAAAGGCTCTTAAAGATGATTTTTGCTCGTAATTAGAAATTTTACGTTCGTCATTGAGTAATTAATAGTAATATTGGAAATTGCTACTTGTGAGCAGTAATGGACTAGGCGACCGATTTATAAAAATATAAAAACGTTTTATAACGTTTTTTGGACGCTATTATTGAACTATTGCAGATATTTTTTAATTAAGAATACTTGCTAATATTTTACATATTCTTTTTTTTTAGTGTGGATTAGAATTGAGTTGAAAAACGCATATCATGAATAAATTTAAAGAAAAGCAAGATTATATTGAATTTAATTAATTATAAAAATATGCGAATATTTTCAAATATAAATAATACGAGATTATTGAAACATTTTAATATAAACCAATCAAGTTTTGTCAAACTTGCATTAAGAAATATCTTTACGAATTCTCAACAAAATATTAAAATCGTCAAAATTCTTGAAGGCTCAGATAAATTTGATTTTTATAATAATAATATAGGTATCTCACAAAAGCTTTTTAAATCCATACAAATATGAGTCAACCAAATTTTACAAAATTTCCATTGATTAGTTTCCCCAATTTTTCCAATCTCTCGTTATAGATTTCGAGCTTCTTATAAAGTCGAATAAATTTGCTTTTCGCACAACAACAAAGAACAAGGTGCATAACAAATAACAACAAAATTCATGAAAATCTCTGCAATGGTCCAGAAGAATGCAATCAATGCTTCTTATCGCCAGCGTTTCCATTATCGTCCTTTTTGAACGACCACTTCTTTCCATCATGGTGATCGCTCTCCGTCCCATGCATATTTTTATGGTCGTAATGATCATCCTTGCCTTCTTTAACCTTATGGCCTTTATCTTCGTCATGGTGACTACCTTTTTCGTATTTTCCTTCTTTACCATACATTTTTTCGATGTCGTCTTTGTCGTGGTGGCCGGTCTTATAACTTCCCCCTTTGGACAATTCGTGTTCCTGATAGAACTCGCCGTCCTTCTCCATGTCTCCATCTTCGTGGAACTCGTCGAAGAACTCGGTTCGTTTTTCGAACTCATCCTGCAATAATAATTAACGAAGATATATATATATATATATATATATATATATATATATGTATGTATATATATATACTATATATATGTATATATATACTATATATAATATATTTAAAAAAGAATATATTGCTACTAAAAAGTGGAAAGAAGAAAGTGTGACTTGAGTTTCTTTATATTTTAATTTGAAGCTATAATATAGTATAAATAAATTGTATGATTATGATATAAATAATATGGGCATGAATGTACATGTTATATTCAATATAAAATATAAAACTCATAGACCATTAAATTCTATTATTCAAATATAAACTAGAAACATGTTTTTTATAGTTCTAATAAAATATTAATTTATTTCATTAAATCGGGACTTCAGAGTTAGACTGACCTAAGTCCTATATTGTAAATTTACAGCAATGCGAAAACAAAAATTAAAACTACATAAGACAACATTGTATTTGAATCACATTGAATTGAATGACGTTGTTTTAAATAAAGTTGAAAAAGAACAATAAGGTAGTATGTATAACACAATTTTGACAAAAATGGACTTGGGTTAGTCTGGTTCTCAGGTATAGAAGTATTACTGAAATAAAGGTAAAAAATATAGTCCTTCCTTTTTTAATCAAGATTTTAAACATTTTTAGAATAATTTCTTTGAAAATTAATATTCTGACGACAAGAAGTCACGTTTGAAGTAACTGAACAATAAAATAATTTTAATAAAATTTCGTACAACTTCGAAAGTAAATTTGTGGAACTCGTTTTGATGTTGTAAGAATTGCTATGCACCTCGATGGTGTATTGTTTTCCACACCACAGAGCCAATAAAAGAAGAAAAGACAATAGTTTTTCCAATTTCTTAGAAACAAATGAAGCTATTTCACGAACTTACCTTCTTGTGCACAGAGTGTTCTCCCTTAGTGTTGTAACCCTTCTGATGCTCGCCCTTTTCACCGAATTCCGCTTGCTTCTCACCCTTTTCACCCTCTTGATGTTCTTCGTGGTATCCACCCTCTTCTTTCTGTTCCTTCTCTTTACCAATCTCCTCGTCGTAATGATTGCTATGCCGTACCTTGTCGTGCTGACCCTTATTGGCTTTTTCGTGCTCGTGCCAACTCTTGTAGCCCTACGAAAAACACAAATTAAACACGTGAGGACTCTATTCTAGCCTCTGTATTAGCCATAATTACTGCGTCATTCAAGTGATAGGATTAATTTTCTTACTTTTTTGTCCTTTAACGTTATTTTAAGTTTTTTTGGAAGGAATTCAGTTTGAGGATTCTTAGGGTATACATTCTTAAAATTGAATCATTTGATAGAGAATATTTTATAAAATAGTAGTAATTTAAATATTGCAATTTGCAAACATTATCAGAAATTTTACAAACTATGGAATGGAATCAATATTAATTTAAAATATCAACTAAAATTATTTAAAATACAATATATGAATTTGGAAACTATAGTTAATATTCTGATACGATAATACATAGTGTTTTAAATTTGTATTAATGTTCCATGAAACGTTTATTAGAGTATTTATATAATACTATAGTTTATAGAATATTGATGTATATGATTAAGAGTTAAAACAATTAAATTTGTCATTTACTTATTTAGTGGTATATTAAATATAATCAGCATGTAGTTGAAGGTTTAATCGTTTAGTTATGTCAAAAAATGTGTTGTGAAATATTAATATTGGTTTACAACATTAGATGATATTATATCACAGAATGTTAGCTACAATTGTTTGAATTTAGAAAATTCTAGATAATATTGTAATACAAATGTTACATGATACTCTAAATTAATATTAATCCTTTGCACTCCAAAACTCTTTTAACTTTTGCAATTCATCTAGAAAATTAAAAGTGTTATTTCGATAAGCGAAAAATCTATTATTAATTTGCTTTGCTTTGGAAAAAATGGGAGTTGAATTGTTAATTGTTAAATGAAAAATTTAAATCGTAACCTTTGAAGAAATTTACGCATATGGTCATAGCAGCGCCAACAAAATGTAAAAGGTAAATATTTTATAAAATACTTTTTGATGTTATAAAATCATTGGACTTTCACCTAAATATTAATTGCATCCAATATAATACAAAATACGCAAACAACTACGATATAATTCCTTTCACAGCATAAAACACAAATAACTTTCGTCAAAAGAATTACCGTTTAAAAAAGGGACAATTTATAATATACGATATAAACTTCAAATTCTATATTGGGATACTGTGATTTTGGATTATAAACTGGATCTCATTCTCGCATGTTCAAATCATGTGCAAAATTATCAAAAAATTTGCTGAAATACTTTTCGATATCTAGTCTAGAACTATAGAGTAGGATGTTTAAGAAAAATTGAAGAAATTTATCTTTATAATTATTTTACGATACAGTAACGAAAATTAGTATCCTGCTGGAGTTATGAAAAGTCACACTGTGCCAATGCGGAATTAAGAACAATTATATCAGTTTCACTTTGTTAAATAAAATTGTGTTTCAAGAAAGGAACAGGATCCCAAATAAAAGTAGCTTTTACATTACGTAAATTTTTTGTATTACAAATGCACAGGAATTTTTTTCGAGTATCTAATTAAAATTGAGTGCAAATATAATAATTAAAATTATTCCGAATTAATTTAGTAGTTCAGGTAATCGTTATATGACACGGCACTTCTATAATATGATTTCGCTCTAACACGATTTGAAAATTAAAAAAATCCCTGAACAAGTTAAGGTAATCCTCCAGAATAAATCCTTAAATTAAGTTTAAGAGGGAACTTCGCAAGTGCTTAGCACCATATAATGAAACTTACAAAGACCTCTCAGCTAAAAGCAAACAATCTAACGTAAAATAACATTTTTTACAAAAAGTAGTGCATAGCATTTAAAGTAATGTTGAAAGTTCAGGGAATGAATCTTATTAAAACGCTCAAGGTTAATGGTGTTTAGTAGTAATGACGAAGAAAATATTATTTAACATATATTAATTTGTAATATTTTCCATAAATATTGCTTTAATAAAGATATTTCTCTTAATTACAGAAATATAATAATATATTTTTTTAATTTTTGGTGCTTAACACCATATGTTGTACTAGTTCTTTGTTTCGTATAACTCTGATTCTCTTATCGTCATATGAGGTGCAGAATAGACCTATCATTCAATGCATTTTTCTGTCACGTGATTTGGGGGTATTGAGACCTCCTTAACATTTTCATTTTTACCTTTTTCATTGTCTAAAGTATATAACTTTTGCGTTTATTTTTATATTTTGTATACTAAAATACTTTAGAAGTGTTTACATTCTTTGGCAGATAATAAAACGAAAGATATTCTTCCGAAAACTCTGATATTTTAGTTTATCGGTATTTCAGACCGTGTGAAACGAAGTCCCATAAGATGATAGATTTATCCTGTACAACGTCAATAAAACCGTGTTATACGGGGGTTACCTACAGGGACCCACTACCGGTATAATTTTGATACTGGTACCGCAGACGAGTTACAGGATAGACCTATCATTATATGGGACTTCGTGTCACATGCTCTGAAATACCGATAACCTAAAAACTCAGCCTTATCGGAAGAATATCTTTCGTTTTATTATCTGACAAAGAATGTAAACACTTCTAAAGTATTTTAATATACAAAATTTAAGGGCAAATGCAAAAGTTATACATTTTAGACAATCGAAAATGTAAAAATGAAAATGGATTTGGGGCTCATGAGCCCCAAATCCGGGTGACAAAGAAAAGCATTGGATAAGTGGTCTATCCTGTCCTTAGTCAATGCCGGTACAATGCCAGCGAAACTATGCCGATGCCGATATAATATCGAAATCGATTCGTACCGAAATACCGATACCGCTATGATACCGAAAACCGAAATAAATACTGGTATTATTTCGGTAGTCTAAATGTGAAAGTTGTTAGTCTAAGGAATCTTCATGGTACTGTCAGCGAACGTGAAGACAGATTTCCAATTGTTTATGTTCCACGCATACTCTCTATCACTAACGATAAGTTTGTTATCCCATTCTAGTATAAAGTAAACTAAACACGGAATGTAAGTTTTTTCGACATATGCTACAGTGTATGGACAAATATAGCATTAGAGCGTAAGAAAGAATATAATATTCAATATCATTGTTCCATGGTCAAAGCATAGAAGTGGTATCGATTGGTTGTACTGAATCTCACAGCGATCTCGGTACTATGTGTATCGGTTCCGATATGACACTTGCAACGTAAATACAATAGGAAAGTAGTACCAGGTTTAAGTCTTTGCTTAAAAAAAATTAATGATAATTTTGTAATGATATGGACAAACCGGAAAAAATATATCGGTATTTCTGTATTACGGTTTCTATAAGAGTTATGGAGGTATAATATATAATATACCTGTATAATACCGGTATTTTTCATTTCGGTATAAGTCCCTGGTTACCTGTACAAGGCTTTTATGATCTTTGCTGGGGGGGGGGGGGGGCACCAAGTGATTATATTGATCTGTATAAATTCTTGGATGATACACTTGAAATTCCTACCTAATTAGGACACATTGCGATAAATTTAATAATATAAGTTTCTGTGTGCACTAACGTCAAATTAAAGTTCTTAGTAATAATTACTCTAATTACATTAATCTTCTACTATACCTTCTCTCCATTTTCACCGTCGCTCGCATGATGTCCCTCTTTGCGTTCAACCCCTCCACCCTTCTCGAATTTCCCCTGGCCACCCTTTCCACTTGCGTCACCACCTGCACCCTCTTTTACACTCTGATGGCTCTCATTATCATGCGAACCATCACTCAAAACATCTTCCCCTTTCTTATCCTCGTACCTCTGCGCGTATCTCCTGTACGCCTTATCATACCTATCATAACTATCGAATTCATCCCCGTTACTTTGGGGCTCATGCTGTTCATCTTGAATTGATTTATGGCTCTGCACACTTCCGTGATTTTCATTAGGTGCCTCGTGTATTTCGTAAGTTCTACTTTCCTTCGATTCTTCATCTTCATCGCTTCCATTATCCGTAGCTTCAGCAACGCCATCGGAAACCTCTTTAGTTTGATTTTTTTCTTCGTCGTCTTCCTTCACCACTTTCTCATTTCTCTTCTCTGGCTGGTTCAACTTTAATTGCTGCGTCCAACTTCTGGCTAAAGGATCTATGGTACTGACTTCAAAATTCTGTATGGGAGGCAAAGTGGATAATAGGGACGGGTAATACACATAATTGGCAGAATACATGGGTGCTAGATTGGATGTTGTATAGGGTGCAACAGTAGACACTATAGGAGTCACAGTGTGAAGAGTTACGAGCGGAGTTTTGATATTCTGATACACATCCACGCTCGAAGGCGTCCCTGAAGGTACTTTGGAAAATACACCTAACTCCGACCCATCACTATACTTATTATTTTCCTGTACCGACTTGCCATTCAAATTTTTATTCTCGGAAGAATCATTTTCTGCGTAGATTTGGTGATCTTTATAAAAAACGCTAGGTCTCTCGCCGGCAGATTTGAATGATTTCTCATAATCATTCGATAGAGGACTGTCCTTTACATTTACCTGAATGGTAGAGCTCTCTTTGGTATCTTTTCTGTTATACGATTTCCTTTTTAATCCAGAGTCTCTGACAGGGTCAGTCACTTTTAAATAACCATGACTCGCATCTCCGTCATTCTTCATCGCATTCGGATAAGAGTTTCTATTATTAGAGATACGAGTCACGCCACTGGAAGCTATCGCGTCCTTTAAGTTTTCCAAATTGCCCTCCTGGCTCGCTTTAGAAGACCTAACATTGGTGAACGGCCTGGGCGCAACGTCATACTTCGATGCTAAACCTAATTTTCTCGACTTATTCCTGCTTTCAACGTTTATCGATCCTCGAACTCTAGGAAGCTCGCTAGGATAATTTTCTTCGTGGTTATTAGAAGCTTCCTGTCTATTTGAAGCCTTGTCTTCCACACGCTTGCGGCTTTTCTTCTTTTTAATCGCTTTGGTGGAATAAGAAGCGTCACTGGGAAGCGTGGTAGTGCTTATGGAGTCTGTATAGTACTTTTGTTTCCGAGGTTCCTCGGCTGAGGAGTATGGTCTGTATTGGGGAGGGGCAATTCGTGGAGTAGGCACGGTTTCCAGTTTCGTTTCGCCCGTTGCAATGGTGCTTTGGGGAATCAGTGGAGAACGGGTTCGGAAGAACCTTGGTTTAGATGTTTTGGGCGTTGGTAAGGGATAGACGTAGTTTACGTCCCGTGGTCGTGATCTTCCTTCGATTTCTGATGGTGTTGGGGTCTCTTGGGTCACTCTGGGATAGTATTGTGGGGTTACTACGATTTTCTTAGGTTGGACCGTCCGTGGGACCTCGTAGTAGATATTGGCGGCCTCGGGAGTCGCTAAATTCGCATTCTCGCGACTCGAGGCCACGATGTCTAAAAAAGGAAGGTTACGGTCTTGTTGAAGGTTAAAGAAATTCAAGCACCATGTTCGAATGGAGTAGTCAAATAGGAATTTTATAGGTCTCTGTCTTACTAATTGCAGGACAGTGAAGTAGAAACTTGTTTCTTTGCTAAATTATATTCCTTTACCAAACGAAATATTGACTGCATTTTGGCAAAATTAAATAATAACAGAATTTATGTTTCCCTTTGACGATTAAGAAAATAAATAAAATGGAATGTGGCTATTATGATCACATATGATGCGATGAATCGGTTATTGTTAGCATAATCAGACGGTCCAAAACACTCCATATAAAATTGATTAAAAATAGTCTGCTTCTTATAATCAAACTTCGGTTCGTGGTATCACGTGTGACAATTACACTTGGAGACAAACGATGAGAATTCTTAACAAGTTCGTACTAATTGAACCTCTTCTTTAAAACTTACTTTTAATCGAATATGATAATTTGAATGTTCGTAAAAAATACAGTAAATTCATTAAACTATATATAAGTGTGGCAACTGGATTGTGGATGTTCATGCAAATTCGTAATTCTTTAAGTAAAATTAAAAGAGTCGACTCTAATAGAGATTTGTTTCTTCATCTAAATATTGTAATTTGTACTTCACTTTAAATACTTTGCTATATTTTTATGTATCATATGGAATCTGTTCTTGTTTGCAAATTTATATCTGCCATAAGTGTATAAAGATTTTTAGTTTAGTCATAATTGTACAATAAAATGAGTTCAATAATGAACATCTTTTATCCTCCGCGTAATGTTATCAGCCGACTATTCCGATTAAAAATTGCAAGTCCCAAAGTGATCATAACAAGCGGATTCCACTGTATGTATTATAGGTATAAAATTCCTATTTCATTATTTTATGCAATTACTGTAAGTTAATTTATCAATTAATTGCCAAATAATCTATGTAATACGTTAAATGTTGCTAATATAGTATTTTAATTTATTTATGATTATCAGATTGTGGATGTTTATGCATTTCTGGAAAATTAAAATATAAAATTCCAAAAAGGATCAGAATGCACGTAGTATGAAGATATATATAAATTATTTAAGATAAAATATGAACTATTGTATTTTGTGGCTGAAACAACCCCCTATTTAGTTTCCATTTCTTAAATATTGTTAATAAAGATATGAGATTTGCATACTGATCCGCAATTTAGTCATAATTACTTTAAGTATAGTTATCCTATTATTGTACGTTACTTTAATTATTGTAATTACCGTTTTGTTTTAGTATTCTCCTTAATATTTCATTATTATCTTTTCCACTTTTGACTCTAATAAATATCATTGCAGGTGTTTCGGTAAATTCATGTTTTTATAAACGCTCCTCTAAATATTATGAAGCACGTTGTTTTTTTCAATATTTTGTACATTTTTGCGTACTAAATATATTCTATCCCCCTTTTGATTATTTAAATTTCTCATAAATACATAAACAACCGCAGGAATTTTTATATTTCACTAAAGTTACTTTAATAAATTTGTTTACCAGGATTATTGTTATAAGCGTCCACAGTTTTCCTCTTTCCGGTCTTTTTGATCTTCTGAGGTTCGTATTCGACAACAGACAACGTATGTTCTATATTTTCCAGATCTCTCATGTCATCACTGTTCAACAGCACTAATTCCGACTGCTCCACTTTTTGATCTAACGCTGTTTGTTTGTTATTATTCTTCCCACGAATAGCATTTTGATTCTCTACTAGAGATAGAATTCCATTATTAATTTGTCTAGGATTGTGAGTATTCAGAAACTCACTTCTTGTTAACGTGGAAGTTCCTGATCTTCTTATCCTGACAATTTTTGCATTCGTTGTTTCCTGTAAAAGAGAGATTTTGCAAGTGAGAAGATTCGAATGGCGTGCAAATCAATTATTGTCAGTCACGGTTGAACAATAATAGTATAGTTCTCGACTCTCAGGGCATAGAACTACTTTGGATAATTTTATTAGGTAATTACTATTATGTAATAAATAGATTACATAATATTAATAATTTTATATACTCACATATTTTTAACTTTACTAAGCTGCTAATCTTTTAATGAAAAATAATTTCTTTAGGGGATATATAATACATATTAATAATTTTGTAAATTCATATGCTTGTAATTAGATTACTCGACAATATTTTAATGCCAAATAATTTTTTTAGGAGGTAATAAGGATTTAAAAATTAAAGGAATTTGATTTTCCTTCTTTTCAATCAATATAATTATTCATTTTGATTGACATGTGCTTTTCTGTTTTATAATTAGGATATTATTGTTCTATTTCCTGTGTTTTTGTTTGTATAGCGAAGGAAATTTCTGAACAGAAAATAATTCCCTGAAGTGTCAAAATTTCTATTAAAATTATACATTTTGTACATTTCCACTGTATACCACACGTCATTATTAAAACCATTAATAAAAATCGAGGATGTTTACATGCTTTAATAAATTGCCGAGTGATAAACTATAGAAGTAATTACAATTGCATCCCCTTCTAGAATTTTTATAAATAGTTACATTATCTATTACATTAATGTGATATTTTTTCATTTTTGTCGATTTATACACACAATATTCCTGGAATTTTTAAATGATATCGTAATAAAGCAAGCAGCTACAAAAAGGTACTTCAATTAAAATTTTATTTCATAGCTTCGATAATCAGTACTTGGTAATATTGATACAGTTCCTAGAATTTTGAGAAAATATTGTATAAAGCTAACTGGAACTAAATCTTCAACCTTACATTAAATTATGTATATGAAACTCATATTCATAACATTATAAGAAAAAAAAAAACACTTTATAAATCATGTGTAACTCTTAATTTCACTCTTTCAATTGGAAATTCATTTATATATATAATGAATTTCCAATTTCCATCAACCAAAACTATTATAATTTCTAAATACACCCTCTAAAAATAGTTTAAATTACTTTTGATCCAAAATTGTTTCAACAAATTTTTAATACCTTTATATAATTTCTAATACCTAGATTTGCAGTATCTGAATTGTTCATCAACTCTAAAATACTGTAAAAATTTACTTATTAATATTATTAACAAAATTTATCCCCCCCAAATCTTCGAAAAATTTATTTAGTGAAACTTTGATATCTTATTATATTTACATTCATATTTTTGTTATATATTATTAAAGGAAATGGTCCAAATATGGACTCGTTAAAGTATAAGGTTTATTCAGTATTGCTCCGTGCCAGGAACGGTGCAGAACTACAATTAAAGAACAAATACAGTTGTACTGAAGAAATAGCAACCATCGTTTGTTATATTAACGTGTTCTGTTGCAAATAGTGTCATTATTACGAATTTCGCAGCCATAAAGGTTTTCACTGGTATTTTTGTGTCATTGTTCTAATAATTATCTGTTGAAGTAATAATTAATTTACTAAGTGCACTATATTGCAAACATTGAGAGCCATTTTTACCCACTTTCAGTAAAAAGAACAGTTTTCTTAACGAAAGCAATAGCTTGTATTTTTATTTTAGATAATTTAATGAGTGGCCCTTATCTGGGTCACACTTACAAAAATGGAAATTTTCATTGTTACCTTAAAGTAATTTGTAGCAAACATTACTTTTGCTCAACATATTTCAATTCTACATCAGAAAGCTGTCATATTATATATATACATACATTGATAGGTAAACGATTAGGTATCTTCAACAGATTAGGCAAAAGATGCTAATATAAAAGTGGTAGCCCAATATTTGGACCACTTCATCTATATATTACTTACTATATATGCTATGTAGATTTGCATCATTTAAATTATTCGTTGACATTAGAACGTCCGGTGATTGAAGTATACTTATTTGTATATTGACGAAATAAAATGGTAAACATTTGAAAAGAATGTATGATACAAGTGAAATAAATTTTCATTTATACTTTGTATAGAAAATCACAATTAAAATATCGAAAAATGCATCGTTACAAGTTTGTATTATTTTGATGTTAAATTAGCCAGTGGTCATTAACCCTTCAGAGTCGATATTCGTACGATATACGGACCGTAGTTTCTTTTTATACTTGTTAATGTAAAACGGTTGTTTGTTCCGTGGTCGTCTAGTGGACTTCTCGTATACGAGTGCACCGTCATCAGAGAAATGCTAGAGCACTTTTCTTTTTTATTATTACAAAATGTTAATAAACAGTTCCTTAACTACAAGTTCTTAATTGGTGGTTTTCCTCGTACCCATTTTCAATTTCATTGTCTAAACGAGCGTTCGCATTTACCTATGAGCAATAGCTTAGCAACTAATTAATAAACTTTATAAATTGACATTTAATCAATATAAATAATATAAACTAACATTTAATCGATACAGTTGAATTTGACGCATTCGAGCAAATTCCACGAAGTTTACGCTAAAATTATTCATTTATTGAGCACTACGGGACGCGTAGTTAGTCTCCCTATTTTATAAATAGTGGACTAAAGTATCAGCGTAATGCAGTAAATTTGTTAAAATACGGAAATCTCTTCTGGTAGCGTGAACGGAACAGAAAATCACGCCCTCGCTAAGGGGTTAACTACCTCAATAATTTTAGTGATAATTATAAAGTACTCAAACAATTTACTGCTTCCCTTTGCCATTAACCGTAATTAATTATGCATAGTATCCGAATATTTGCATGTATAATATGTGAACTTTAGTAAAAATTATCTTGACCTACGACATCAACACGCTTTTAGTTTAAGAGGCTCCTATTGAAAGAGTTAAAAGTAACCGTTTCAGTCGTGAATACTTTAAGGAGATCGACATACTCCAAAACATATTTCATAAATAACATTATATTTACACTTTATCTATAAGTACTGGAAGCCTATTAATCGTCTTTTTTTGAGATGCTGGTAAATTGACTGTGTCTTATTTTTTACATCTGCTTTGTTTCTGAAAAATCTTATATTGTTAATATCTGAAATGAGTACAAATGACGCAAATAAATCATGTTCTAAATGGTGCTAACTTTTCGCGTTCGAACAAAGCGATTGGTGGTACTTATGCACTTCATTCGCGAACGATAAATAAAGTGTTAATATCATCAACTTACTAATAATTGCAGCGATTTTAAATTCATGTATATCTATTGTATTATTTTGTAGAAATTGTTTATTGTTTAAAAAAATTTGATTTCACAAGTTATATATCCATGGTTTACTGCAAAAATGCTGTATGTCCACTTTTGGTCAACGTTGAGTTGCGATATGCACTAAATAGATCTTGATCGTTTCATATATTGTATAAATATCATATACATATGTCTACCTATTTTGCAAAATATATTAAAATAGAATTTGTAGTTGTCGTTTATCCTTGCATCCATCATTTCCAGTGCACAAACATTATATTTATGTCCATGGCAAAGGACATGTAGGATATGTATTTTTGTTATGCAAATTTAAACACCAATATTTATTACTTTATTTCCTTCATGTTAGTTTATATATCAAAGTTTACTTCGTTCTTATTAACAATAAATTTAAATGTCAACGTTTATTTTTGTTAATACTATGTATGTTTCAAAGTGCCGCTTTGTTACTAATTTTATTTCTACAATGTACGTTTAAATATCAAAGTTTATTGTTTTATTTTATTGTTGCGAAGTGATAATATACCAAAAGTGGACATACAATAAATGTACAAAAGTCGTCAAGGTAGCATGTCTATCCTCCTATGTATTTCTATTGAATCATTATTATAATAATGCTATAGAATGAAGCTTATGCTATTACTTAAATACATTCTTTAATATCCCTTTCATAAATATAACATAGTACATGCAATAATAAAAGTGTTTATTCAATTATAAAATACCACTAAACCTTTGAACTTGTTTCTCTCGAAACCATTAAAAGTGGAGATTCAACAAGTGTGAATTAAGCCATCGAAATATAATTTTAGAAAATTAGATCTACATACAGTAAAATTAAATAATACATATTAAAAGAAGAGAAACAAAAAATGAAATTAAGGCAGGGAGTACCTACACCTTTTTTCGAAGAATAGTCTCATTATAATAATTCTACGTTTACTTATCTTTTCAACAGTCAGAATTATGATCTATTTCAATTTTCACATTCTCAGTTGCTCCAATATTTTGATAGTTAAAACTTCTTTAAGTATTCTCAATTATTGTATTTTTTCAGCAATATTTTAATAATTAAAATTAATATTACCTAACCCCTTTACAAATATTCACCCCTTCACGACAATTTTAATTTCGCCAATTCCTTAGTAATGAAGTAAAATTGAGGTCATCTATCACGATTTTTCAAATACTTACTCCATCACAACAACTATAATTCTATTAATCTTCAATCACAAATTACTTTGCAAGTTCCTCTTTCAACTATTTTGCATATCGAAAACCTAACAAAACCCTATCACAATACAGGCGGGTTTTGATTAATGCGAGTATATTCGCCTACACCATTCAAAGAGTTACATTAATTTAACCTATTACCTTGTTAATATTCAAATAGATTGATAAAGGCAATTTAACAGAAACATAAATGTTACCAGACAAAGTATGAAAAGCAGCAGACCAGCTGCGGATGATCCGCGGACTTGCATGGCTCGTCGGGCACAAGACGAAGACTGAGCTGCGATTCCAACCGGTCCAGGCAATTATATCGGGTGGTTTCTCGTCTCAGAAAACCGTTCGCGAATCATATGACAATTTCACAGCGATTAGAAGTCGCGTATACCCCGATCGAACCTGTAACACCGATTCACTTCCATCGATTGTCGATTGATCTTTCGATTCTTTCGGCTTCCTCCTTTCTCCGATTCATAATGTTGCACAAGGTGGTCGCTCGGCCGAATCACGTTAACAATAAGCATCCTGAAGTTTCAAATCCGACTAATCGTATGATATTACGCAAAAGTAAATGTATTCATTGTTCCCTTTTTTTTATCTTTTTATATTATTCTCTTTTCCGATTTTGTGTATTTTTTTTTTTTTTTTTGGTTATTCGCCGGTTGGGTTTCGCAAACGATGGCTTAATTAAAACGATTGAAATCCTCTCCTCGCGAACTGGTAATTGCAGGAATACTCGTAACCAGAATTTTTTTCTGTGACTCTCGTTTGCTGCTGAAAATATCGATAGTGAAACTTTTGTTTCGTTTTTACCGTTTTTTTTCTACCTTCTTTCTGATTGGGAAAATGATGGGTTTAATTGCGCATTGGATGCCTGTATGAGGGACGCAAAATAGGTGCTTGTGTTAGGTTGTTTGAATACAGTCTTCAATATAGGAGATTCGATAGAAAATTACTTCGACAACTGCTTTTCAGTATTCAACGAGTGTTCGTCTTAAAAATCTTGAAAGAAACATAAAAAGCAAGTTTTATTTCATTAGGGTATTCCAAAACATATTTTAGTTTCTTGAGGCAAAATACATAATACAAATGCAAGTGATAGGACATAACAACAAAATATACTAATTTATCTGTATACCAGCGATTACCACAATTATGTACAATTTTTGTTCAACATTGACAAATTCGAGGCACGCTGAAAACTAAAAATGACTACTAGAAAGAAATAAATAACATGATTTTAATAAAAATATTTTCTTTAATCTATTGAATAATTGAATATTATTTATGCTGTAATTCCTTCTATTGAATTTTGAAAATTTGCATGCACTGAATTGTGCAAAATATATATTTGACACATTGCAAATCCATAAAAATTTGTTGGCTCGTGCAATATGCAACATATACAAAATATAGAATTTTATTTCAATGGTTGAAAGTAAGGCGACTAAAAGTGTATTCATAGCTTTTATTACAATAATAATATAAATATAATAAATAATGATAATGTATAATATTAATATAATATAAATTAGATTATTTTATTTTATTACTTTATTATGTGCCCTTTTCACAGAATTTCATACTTATTTGTCGAAGTCAAATAGAATTTTAATATTTAAAGTAATCTGCATTAATTTTGAGTAACATTTTCGCAATTATTGAGCATCTAAAGAGATTCTTTTTTCAAGAAAACATGGCGGTTTCAAATAACCAAATTCGTCGAGACTTTTAAAATAAAGGCACTGAATTAATTTCTATTACTAATTTCTAATTAATATCCTAATATCTTTGACTTTCATTATATAATAATGATTTCATTCATAATAAATATTTTATTCGAATGGAGTGGCTTAGAAATAATTTAAGCACTAATAAATTTTGTTAATAGCTTTACGATTATTAAAGTAATTTTAAAAACGGTATAGAAATAATTCCAAACAAAGTGATTGTATATGTATTATATTTTACATTAGATTTTTCATTACATAACAAAATTCCACTTGTAACAAATATGTTATCGTAATGAAATGGTTTAAAAATAGCCAAAAGCAACGTGACTATAAGTGCATGATATTTTACATTAGATTTTAAAAGCTTAATAACTTCGATTTCCATTATATAATAAAATTCTACTTCTAGCAAATATTTTATTTTGATTGAGTAGTTTAGAAATAATTTAAGCACAAACAACTACATTACGGATTTTTAAACAAATTCATATTTTTATAAATAAATTTGAACCTATATTTGATAGTTGTTTCACTCTCTAAACATAATTTCTGCCGTATTTTGGGAATTTCTTGTAATTTTGTAGATTATATATATTCTGCAATTTTTGCACTTACAATATTTCCAACAAATATGTAAAAATGATCAGTCTATTAATAGCTACTAATAGCTGTACCGTTAATAAAATAATTTTAATAACGATTTAGAAATAACTGGACACAAAATGACAAAAAGTGTATTATATTTTATATTAGATATATTTTACCATTCTATTATCTTCGATCGTGATTATATAAGAAAATTCCACTTGTAACAGAAATTTGCAACAAACGCCGTTACTGACTTTCTTCTAAAGTGCAATTCTTAAAGTTTTGATTATATTCAGCATTTCTTCCACTTCTTTCCCAATTCGTGTAATCGAGAAAACACAATTCCATGATTTACATCCGAATCGGAATCGAGTTTTAATCGGAGTTTTCATAATTCCATGTAAAACATAGCTATCCTAAACGAACCTCAATTAACTGGCGATCTTTCTTTTACAATTCTCTGTAACAATCAATGGAAAAACCGCGTGTATCCCATTACGTGAACCGTTTGGAGACACGGGAAGTTTCCTCGGGCGATTCACGGGCTTTCGTAATACGGTTCCCGTTTCTTCGCGCGTGAAATCGCGAAACGAATGCTTCGGTGTGGTTTTGCGAGCAAAGAAACGATGCTGCTTCGCTGTCTCGTGTTTAAAGCTAATGAAAAACCGTCAACGATTATTCCATTGGCTCTATGTTACCTTTTTAATAAGTGGAATTTCGAATTTGCTACACAAGTTGCAAATAAAGACGGTTAAAGAATTAATTCGAATTAATTCGTAAGATAGATACACATTTTTATGCATTTCATCGCAAGAATATTAACTTACAAAATATTACTTTTATTAGGAAGACAGTTCGAACGATTATTTTAGTGACTACATAGTATTGAGTTAAACGGAAAATTCGTGCCGCATTATATTTGTATTGTATTTCACAACGTTTTCTTAAATATTCCACGATTATATCTGAATGTATTTTAATTCAAATGTTCAAGTTCAGTTTAAGAAACACCTTTGGGTTAGCAAAATTCTTCTATTATAAATATGAAGTTAACTATAAAAATATAAACACTGTCACGTGAAAACTCCAATAAAGAATTGTCCTTTCGAAATTTTTTAAACGTCGTTTCTGCGATTAAAAAAAACAGGAAAAATTTCAGGATCTATATGTCACTGGATAAAGTATCTCCGATTTCTCTTACAACTTTTTATGCAATAGATCAAAGAAAATGGAACTTAAACTTTAAATTACGTTTCCGTCTGTGAATACCCTAATAATAGGGATAGGGAGTTGAAACTTACCCGAAATGGATTTATTTGGAACACCAATTTATTAACATAATGATAGTAATTGAAGTGGTTAATTAGAAAGATAACAAAATTTCTTTGTATTACAATTTAAGAACAGTAATTTAGGAAATTTTTTAATTTCTTTATTCAGAGGGTAGCATTTTTTTATTTATTATTATTATTATTTTTATCGGTTGAATAACTTTAATTGCAACTTTAGTAATTACTCGGGAAAATGAGTGTTTGCTATAGTAGTTAAAATAGAAAAAGTAGTTAATTTGAAGAGTAGAAGAATTTCTATAGTTAATTGTAAAAATATTAATATAAGAAGTACGGAATTTATAATGCATAAATGTATACTATAATATTATACTGTAATAACTTATGCTATAAGTTTTACTCTTGGTGAAGTATTTATATACATTTGTTGTACCTCTAATTTTTGTTATAAAAGACTCAATTTTTATTAAAAACATATTTTTGAAAAGTATTTTACAACAGTGCTAGAAAAATTAGTATTTGCTATAACAGTTACAATAATATTAAAAATTTAACCTCTTATTTAACCCTACATCAATTCTGTAAGTTTTCGCCATTTTCTTCTTTATCTTTTCGTGTCAGCCCTGTAATTTTTTACGAATTTTGCTGTATTTTCTTCTTCTATAGATTTACTAATTAAATATATAATTAAGTCGCCGTTTGCAATATTCTTGAAAATTCACCCGTAATTTACCCTTTAGTCCTTTATTCCTCATCCTACAATTATTTTACAGTAATTTTATATTCCTTAAATTTCATTTATTCGAAATTTCTCTTTAAATTCTTCTTTATCCTCTTGTTATGTATTCTAAGGAGAAATTTCTTGTCTAGTATTTTCCTAGTAGAACTTGTTGCATTAATGAAGTAATTAGTTTGCATGTTGAGAGAGGTATGACAAATCGATTGTCATTTTGCAATTATGTGACGAATTTCTTTCTTTCGTTCAGTCGAGCTTCACGCTTCTATTAAAATGCCATCGAGGATTTACTTTAATGGCATTCGTTGCAATTAACGCTGCACGTGTATCCGATTCCAGATTAATTATATAGAATCGTTGACAACCATCATCCGACACGATTACATACACGCGATTGAGTCCAATCGAATTATTACCTCCTAACGCGCTTGTAATTATCAGAAACAAATTATTTATCAACTCAAATTACACAATATACTACCTCTTTTGTTGCGTATTCATTTTCAAAAGTAAAATCTTTAACCATCCGCTTCAATTATATCAAATTACTGTAACATGTACAAAATAATAATTACATATAAAATAATTGCCAACAATTTCATTAAAAAAACGACAAATGTAATCCTATTTTAATTTATATTATGCATCAATAAAATTCATCTTCCAGATAATCTAATAAGAGGATGTTTTATAAGTAGTTGCGAGTGTTTATGCAATTAAGGGAAATTAAATTGTGCAAAAATATGCAAAATACGTATAATATTCAGGAATATACAAACTACTAAAGTAAAAGCAACCTTTACAATATTATAGGGTGAAATCATATATTCTATTCTCTATTTGCATTTGTAAAATTATGAATTTCGCTGAATATCTACATTTGAATTATAAACTACAATATATGATTAGTATTTGTGCAACAAGCATTTACTCGGTAACATTTTTATTTTAATAATAAAATTACACGAGGCTCAAGAATTTTGCAAAAGAAAAATGCTTCAGCTAGTATAAATATTAACCTCTCTTCAGAACATGCTAATGGATTATTTTAAAAGCGATAAAAGAAGGAACAAATATATCTTACAATCTAATGTAAAACAATAATTTCTACTAAAGTAAAAAATAAAATATTATCAACAGTAATCTCATAGTAGTAAACATATAAATAGTGATATACAGGGTGTCCCGTAACTGGTGGTACAAGCGAGTATGGGGTGATTCTACGTGAAAAATTGAATCGAAAATTTAGAATAAAATTTTTTCATATGACGCTTTATTTTCGAAAAAAATAAGGTTGAAAATTTGTCGAGTACGCGTGCACTTGGACCAGCTTCAGCTCGACGAATTTCATTGTAGATCACCTCCATTTTTGTTCGTAAACGTTCACAATGTTTGTATACACCCAATGGATCGATGAACAGATTTCCAGAATTAGTCTAATCTATGAACTGTTGGAAGTGATGTCCACGTTGTTGCAAACATAATTGTGCTCTCCTTATTAAATTGCATCGAACGTTTTCTAATGTGTCGTTGTGCAATTTTAATTGTTCAAACGCTACAATAATTTTTTGTTTTAATTGTTCAACGCTCGTCATGTCATCACTGTACACAATTGACTTAACATGACCCCACAAATACTGAAGCTGGTCCAAGTGCACGCGTACTCGACAAATTTTCAAACTTATTCTTTCGAAAATAAAGCGTCATATGAAAAAATTTTATTATAAATTTTCGATTCCATTTTTCACGTAAAATCGCCCCCTACTCGCTTGTACCACCAGTTATGGGACACCCTGTATAATATCAGTAATATACAGACAATTTATAGACCATAAATAAACGACCAGAACAATACGTAGTATCTAGAAAAAAATATTGGCACATGTACCTATCTTTTGCTTTGAAACGTTCTTTGATCAGGTTTTATATTTCTCTTCTGTAATATCAATTTTTTTCCAGTCACATACAGGTATTATTAAGTAATGTGCATTAAATATAGTTGAACTTAATAATAGAGCAATATTAAAACGACTAAATATTAGGAATCGGAAAAGTTCACGTGTACACATATTTACAGCATAAAATTTGAGTAATTTTCTGGAAATTTCATTCCATTTCATTTGCAGTCTTCAAGATTTTGTTTTCATGAATATCCTCCAAACAAGACACCGCAAAATAACACACGAAAATATATGGTAAGCGTGGATAATATAGGACTTTGTAAAATCTCAATAGTTAAATAGCGAATTTTTCCGGCATTCGTGTATATGAGTTCCTTATAAACCACAGTGAAAAGTAGGGTGGATACACGAATAAACAAACACTCAAGGAAATCGTTGACTCTGTAGGTTAAAATTTGGGAATTAGTAGTATTAATGAGTATACCGATGATTTAAACCCAATTCTTGAATGTCTAAATTTCTATATCAGAGATACAAGAAAACTTAATAGAAATAGGAAGTATAAGGAATTAAATTAGAAAGCCGAAAATATTGATCGCACCAATGAATGAGCATTATTAACCAATGAATATCAATGAATAACTGATGAATGAACAATATGTATTTTTGCATAGAAAACTTTACTTTTCCCTTATTTTTCTTCTTTTAATAATTTGTTATACTCGTTTTTGTATTTAATGTTCATTCATTGGCGTGTGTTTATTTATTGGAGCATCTATCCTACCGACAATTAAGCGTTAATATAAAAGTATCCGTTACTGCAAAAGAAACGTTTTTTTCTTTTTTGAAGTGTGCAAAAATTTCTGAAAAGTGTGGTAAATAGTTACACATTTTAGTGGAGGTGAACTGTATAAAAAAATATGAAGTACCTAAAACATGTTCATTTATCCCTACCTCCTGTTTAAACAAATATTTATTCTTCATAATGAATATAAAGTACCTTTAATTTTTTTTATAACCTTTTTAAATGTTTCATATTATATACCACTTTTTCGAACTGCTAAATTTCACTTCAGTTATTTTTTTTACTATGTAATATCGAATCTTTTAAATTGTTACACGCTTAACAATTTAAATGTTATTCTACATTTCTTTCTTCGTCAAGTTGCATTAGTTTTATTACGAAAGACAATTTTCTCTATTTTTAACAAATTTATAAAAAAGAAAACAAAGTCACCCTTATGTAGTCTTTGTAATAGTACAGTAACAATCAATTATTTTTGGTTCGAATACAAAAAATACTGAACTCAAAGAACGAATTATAAACTAATCTCACCATCAGCTTTAATATTACACGATCATATAATATGTACTTCAGAATTTCTAAAAAAACACAAAACTCACGAAATCAAGAAATATAATACGTAACCAAAGGAAAAGCTAAACACCCACTAGTTGATCCAGCAATAAATTCTCTGCAAAAAAAGATTTTATTCAACTCAATTACACCCATGTTTTGTTAGAAAGTTTTATAATTTTTAGAGAAAGAATCATCAACATAGAGGTTGAATCATAAATTTACGAATCTTAATAATAATTTATTTATATTTCCTTCAAAACCAAAAAAAGAAGCATATTTTTGGGTAAAAAAACGACCCGAGAATCGCAAAAGGATTATTGAAGATAAAAGTGTACAAAAGTTTCTAAAAATGCCACTGTGAAACAAAAAAGGCGCATGAATTTTTTCCGATACTAAATGACTACACATGTGCCAATACTTTTTATAGCTATTATATTAGGTGTACCAATAAGTAATCTATTATTTTTAAATGAGTTAAAAAATTTATTCAATCAAAAATTCAAACAGGTACACGTAATACCCGGGAAAAATGGGGTTAAGCATTACTGAATAACAACAATTACATGTAAAATGGAATAAGTGTATAGTTTTGTTCAAAATATATGTTGATGTGAATAAAAAAGGTAGATTATTCATTGTCACACTTAATATATTGTTGATATTGTCTATTTTTTATTTACTAATCGCCTATTTTATATATGACTATTTATACACAGTGCAATACGTTTATTACGATCAGTTTGGGCTTACAATTTTGGATAAGAATAACCGGTTGATAAGATTACGGAAAGAATAAAATCTTTTCATTACTAAACTTATTTTATTGCAGACAGTTATGACTAGACTGCCGATATTTCTGTGTTTACAGAAAATTTAAATTTGCAAGAAAAGAACAGATTCCATATGATATATAAAAATATACAGAAAGATTTAAAGTAAAATGCAAATTAGAATGTTTAGAGGATCAAACCGATATTTAATTAAAGTCCACTCTTTCAGCGTTACTCAAAGAAATACGAATTTGCATAAATATCCCCAATTTAGTTATCATATTTGTACATGGCTTAACGAGAATACTATTTTTGCCATGAACAGACAATTTGCCATAAGCTTGACTTTCTGGCTTATTCTCCATTGTATTTACATATTTGCTAATACGTCTCATCATGTACTTACATAAGAAATGGAAAATATGCATTGGTTAAAAGTAAACTTTAAAGAAACGGTTCATTTAGTTCGAATTTACCAAGAATTCTTATCGTTTGTTCCCAAGGGTAATTATCGCACAAAGATTGATTATAATAGGCTGATTACTTTAAACTAATTTTATATAAAATGTTTTGGGGCAGACTGATTATGATAACGATAACCCATTGGTAATATTCGCCGCGATTATAAGAACCGAATTCCACTGTATTACCTGTTATAATATCACTGTTAATAATATCCCAATTTTGTTTTCAAGAAAAAGTTCTCCAATTTAACTACTGTCTAATTACTTTTATGTTAAACTGAGTATTTCGCAACCGTCATTACATTCTTTCGTTACTTTCGCAAGTACGCTCTGTTTACCAAACTCTCTAAAATGTTCCGTATATTCGATGCCCTCGGGCGCTCTTGAAAACCCACATCTATGCAAACGCACTATGGCGCACTTTAAACTTTCATTTTCAATCGTGACACGAACACCCTTACCTAAAAGGACGAAAATTTCTCGCTCCATCGATTTCTGTCCGACGGACAACACTGTGCGTAGGCGGTAAAAGAGAGAAAGGGTTCTAGGATTAGTTGGACGATTAATTTGTTGGCAGAGGAGAAGAAGATTCACGGAAGCCTGCGTCACAAGCTTCTGACGATCTTCCTCCTACGAGCACCTCCATTACGCTGCAAACAGTGTTCTTTAACTAGCCGGAGTCGCAATTTTCAGCTCATCTTGGGGATTTTATTCGATTTATGGTGGACGACTGACCTCGTTACCCCTCATCCTTGAACTTTGTGCTGAAATTGTCCTTTGAACCAAGCTGCTCTCATTTTCTCTTTTCAGGGTAGGGTAGTATTTAATAATGGATTAATCATGGATGAATAGATAGCTGATGTTTATGCAAAGTGGTATTTTTCTTAATATTCTAATTATCGATATCTAAATGTTGATAATTTGTAAGTAACGTTCGTCGAAAGATCTTGTAATTTTTTTACAATGCGGCGCTTGAATTGCAATATATGAGTAAATATGTAAATAATTTTGGAAACGCAAATAAGATCCATTAGTGGACAATGTAATCTATCATGACAAAAACATCTTTGCGATTAGTTTGATTTATTATGTTCAACATAGTCTTGTACAAGGATTGCAAATCTACCGACCTTTTTCTTTACCAGTAATTCGGTGAAACTATGAATCATAACCGAGTTACCGGTATTTCTTAACGTATTGAATATATCCGAATAAATATTGCAAACAATTTTTTATAATAAGTTTGCAACGTTGCGAAATTACAAATCACAATGGTTCGCATTTCTCTCGTCAAAATTACAGAAACGCGTCGAAATTCGCGATAACCGAACATATAAAACGCATATATCATATACGCACTCTATTATTATATTTATTTGATCTAATTATCGGTGAAAAAGAGGCAAATTACCGGAGGAATTTTGATGCTATTTTTCGAAATTTACCGGTATTACAGTCACTAGTTTTGAAGTGGGAGAGAATAAAATGCATTTTCGACACATTATTTTGTATTACCACTGTAAAGAGAAAAATGCAGTATAAACCAAAAAAAACTGACACGCATAATGGATTAGGCCAATATTGAAAGACTGTTACCATTTTTTAACCATTACAAATTTATTTTACGAAAAGAAAATTGGAAAATCTGAAAGTTGAAAGTGTCGTTTAAATGAGTCATTCGTTGAAAAAACTACAAAACTTTTCAAAGATGAAACGATAGAACTGCTTAATATAGTTAAATACCGCTTGAAAAAGTAGACAATACATACACATAATAAGGTATTGCTTGTACGTATACGTCTTTAAAATGCAATATAATTGTTTTGGCAAACCAATGTGCAGAATTGAAGAAATACACGGTGCAGCAAGAAAACAATGAGAATGAATTTTTAGTGGCATATTTAAGGATAATGAAGTGCTAGAAACGATCGCAAGAGATACATTGAAATGTAATTTAATATGTATATTAATACACGTTAGCTAATATATCGTGTTTGGGTTGCCCAAAAATATCCTACATATCTTGTTTTTACATGCTATTATAACCTTCACAATACAGCTGATATCAGCTGCATTTTTACATATTTGTAGATAAAAGGGAATTTTTATGCTTAATCCCCAACTCCCACCTTACTCGTTCCGATTGATGTCAAATGACATTTTTCCTGTCTGAGATTAAAAGCAAAATTGGATAGTCAATATTTTCAATTCATATTTATAATATTCAAAGAAATGTTACAAAGGATTTAAACGGAAATATATTAGAAGAATTTGTGAAATCTTTTAAATTTAATGGGTATTATATAATATATGTATATATATTATATAATCACTATATTAAATGCTTTGAAAATTATTTTAAAGAAAGTAAATAAACAAATGTTCCATCCTATGCATCTATATGTTTTACTTTTACTGGCCTCAATATTTTATTGTCGCATCCTGTACAGCGACTCGAAATGAATAAAATACTTTTATTCTTTGTGTTTTTTAGTTAATCGAAATATTTATATATTTATATATTATATTTTGTAATAGTTGCTTACCGTGGATACTTAATGTACAATTTGGGTTCTCGTATTTATTCTTGTTTGAAACTGAACTATTCCAAGGAAATAATTTACAAAAAATCTCATAACATTTCTTCAATTTTATGCGTCATTGTAAAATTTGTATACGAATTGTAATAAAAAATTCCATTCATCGAAACATGTAGGTACACCAATCAATAATCCACCTTCTAATTTACTTCAGCAATTATTCTGAACAAAATTAAATATCTACACTGGCTTAAATACAGTTGCTACTGTTCTATAATACTTTGTTGCATTTTTCGGACAAGTTGTGGGTTCGTACTTCAAAAAAGAAGATTTAAAAACAATTTCGTCGATTCATTAAAATATAATGAATTACCTATCGGTACGCCTAATAATTAATCGACCCCGGGTCTTTATGCAAATTCGTTTTTTCTTTCTCCTATAAATAGAAATAAAGATATGACAGCTAAATAAAGATTACTTTCTCCCTTTAACTATTATATCTTCTTGGATTGAATATTTTACATAACTTTGCGAATTCAACATATGCTATACCTTACTCCGTATTTAATTTTCCCGTGAACGCATAAACATCCGTGGTCTACTAATTAACCTTTGCGAACGCGAACAAATGTTTCGCGCAAGGAGGTCGAAGGAACGTGATAGGAGGAAACGTGTGGCTTCCTGTCATAGAACACTCGCAATTTTGCGAGTTGATACCGCGATTGTATTCATAAGGTATCGTGATCGCGACAATGGAGGACGTTAGCGGACCGTGGCCAATTTCACGCCAAGATTTTCACTTTTCATGCCGGGATAGCCGTCGCGTCGCGAGAGAGCGACGAAAACGACTTCTCGCTTGATCGGCTACTGTGATCGAGAATATTTCGTTATTTCCTTCGTCTCCAGGGGAAAAGTATTTGTATTGATTCCTCTGTTGCAATGTATTAATATACAATAGCTACCGAAGCTACTTTTTACGGGATCTTTTTATAACTTTAGCTACTTCCTGAAATTTAAATTCGTTGATTTGCGAGTGAAATGTGAAACGTGATTTATTATTGTCATTGAGTTATGGATTTTAGGCGATACAAATGTTTGCAATTAAAAATTTGCAACTTCAATTCTATTTATTTTTAGAATTTTTGGCAAATTTTTGGAATTAAAAACATGTTGCTTTAATTCGTCGAGTTTAAAAATAATGCAGACACAAAATCCAATGAGTTTAAAGTGGAAATTTGGTCTTAGTTTTTAGTTTACATTAAAATTGGCTATTATATTTTCTCATATAGAAATGAATGGGTTGTTGAATGAAATAATAAACATAATTGATTAAAATTGATGTATTGTGGATTTTAGAATGAAAATATTTGGAATTAAAAATTTGCAAAGGGTTCAAAACGGAAATTTTGTCTTAGTTTCAATCTCAAATTAAAAATTGCTACCATATTTCCTGAAATAAGAATGTATGGATTGTTGAATAAAATGAGAGACATAATTAATTAAAGTTGTATTTCAGAGTGGAAATATTTAGAATTAAAAATTTGCGGTGGGTTTCAAATGGAAATTTGGTTTTAGTTTCAATTTAAAATTGAAAATTGCTATAATATTTCCTCAAATAGAAATGAATGAATTGTTGAATGAAATGAGAGATATAATTTATTAAAATTATTAGGAATTCAAACGCGGAAATATCTGAAATTAAAAATTTGCAACTTGATCTCTTCAAATGTGTGATCTCAATGGTGTAAATTTAAAAACCAAAGATTTCAAACTTGAAATTTGGTCTTATTTTAAACTTCGAATTGGAAATTGCTCTTATATTTTATAAAATTTAAATACAGCTACATGTAATGTTGTTAGGTGAATAGTAGAATTTTATTCAGTAGTAATTATTGTATTATCGCTAATAATTATTTCTTATGAATGAATAACGGTTCTGGTATCTTAGTGCAAATATTTTTAAGATCCAAAATTTGAATAATTTAAATGTAAACACTGAACAATATTAATTTGAACTTCCAAACAACGTAAATGTAAAATTTGAATAGTTTCAATTTAAATACTTGAAAAATTTAAATTTGAACTTTCATCAACGTAAATTTAAATGTCAATAGTATAAATTAAAAATTCACTCTATTTAGATTCCAAGATAAAAATTCTAGTCCAGTTTCTACACTTCATTTAAGATTTCACTTCACATGACGTTTTAAAAAATAAATTCACCTAGTTTTACTCAAATAAGATTAAATTTATTAATGAGAGAACAATATTCATAGAGATTAAAATATTCAGAAAACTCTCTCGAATTTTCCCGAGTCTTTTATCCCCCCCCCCCCCCCCCTGGTTTTCCCAGATAAATTTATGAGTTTCAAATTTTCCGAATATTAGTTCCCAGTTATATAGTACCAAAACTAGAATGACAACTCAATTTTACAAACAATATAACACAACTATCTTAAATTTTCAAACCAGAATAATAACAATAGCATATAATATTTAATATTCTAATATTCAAGGTGAAATATATACTTTTCACAGTATTATCAGAAAGGACATTCAAATTATTCGCTTCAGACGTATACCATTAAGCTCATGGAAACCTCACAAAAAATTACTTTCTCGTGTCTGTTGTATAATTTCTCCTGTAAAAAACTGTCGAGAAGCTTTTGTAACAGATTTTATTATCATTTAAAACATTTCTCTCCAAGCTCATGCTACATACTTTAAAATAGTTCCACGAAAAGGAATTTAATGAAAACGTAATGTTCAAAAAGAAGAAATTAAAAATTCCATTAAATCATCGTCTCGCTTTATGTTTCCAAAACAGGAATGTTCTGAGTTATCATTATTACTAGATTGCGAATTTTTATGCATTTATGGGAGATTTAAATGTGCGAAAAGGAGCAGAATACACGTATTATGCAAAAATATACAAAATACTTAAATCAAAATACAAACTATTGTCTTTTGAGTGTGAAGCAATCCTTCATTTACTAGGTTCCATTTGCGCAATTTTGTTAATAAAAATGCAAACCTGCACAAAGGTCCGCAATCTAATTATTATATTTTGCATTATCTTTTTACGGTGTGTCACGCAAATCTACATATACACATTTTAAAATTTCAAATATTTACAGATTTCAGAACATAATTTGATATATTCAAAATAACGTGAAAATTGATAAAATATTGAATCATAAGTTAAGAAGATTTACAGAAGACTTTATAAAGATTTTTAAACCTCATATGGAAGATTTCATGAAGGTGCTGTTTGGCATTTGTTACAAGAATAAATGTGCTTCTAAAAATACATAAGATATGGCTTAGTTTATACGAAACAAATTATAAAACGTCGCAGATATATTACAAGATCTAACAAAGTACAAATACAGTTATAACAATAAGTTATGTATACTTTAATACAGACACCTAACTTTTCGTGAAATCGTATTTTCAGTTCATGTATATTTTACTGTGAGCAAACAGGAAAAACATCACTATTTTTTACTATCTGTCTAGTTTTAATTAATAAATTACCATTCGTAAAATAATGGAAACATCTGTATTTTTTCACATATTTAGAATTTTAAGGTGTATGTGACAGACTTTTGTGACTGACTGCATCCAGTGAAACTAGATTTCTTAGCTTTCTTTGAACAAAAATTACAATAAACAATTAATAAAGAAGAGATTAATCCTAGGACACAAATGTTCGTCATTTTAACGATTTGCAAATCTTAGGGCTTGCAAATCGCAGCAATATAATTTCTGATAAGTATAAATATTTAAATGCAATTTGCAATAAATGTATTTTATTAACAAAGTTTGGAGGCAAAATAAAACTAATATTTGTAATATTGTAACACAAAGAAACAAATCTTGGAGACTCGTAACTTTTTTATTGAATAACGTTTATATGCTAGGGTTAAATACATTGAAAGTAATAATAATGAAATGGACAAATTATTAGGCTGTTGCATATAAAATGGACGATTTTATGTGGTTCAAAGTTTTGTACTCATTAGTTAATTAAAAGTGACAGTAAATGACATTTGTGGTACACAAGTCTTGAAGCTTGCTGAATTTAACGCTACTGATAGGTCGCTAATTGTTTTAAAAGGAAATAGCAAATAGTTTAAATAAAACGAACTATTCATACAAGTCAAATTCGAATGTTCTTCTTAAAATGTTCTTTAGGATTAAAGTTTAGCTACGATGCAGTGAAAGTTCCAATTTTATTAATATTACGTATGCATGGACGGATACAATTTTTGAACGAACAATTCAACGTTAGTCTGAAAAAATTCATACTGAAAATACAGACCTTAAAAATATATCTTATAGCCGTCTAAAAGAAACGATTGACAATGACAAATTACAAATTTTACTTGAATCTGATATTCATCAATGTTTTCGAACCGTTGTAGAGAAATTAGAAACGCACCTATTAATTAATTAATGAATAGAGCATTTTGGGCTACATAAAATCGGCCATTTCATATGCAACGATCCAATAAATATCGTTTCAGTGCGCGATGCAACGTTTTTGATCCAAGACACGGTATTGAAATTGAAATCGAAATTTTATTGCAATTTGGCCATAGCCCAATTTTGCATGATACAGTCTTTACAATATATATATATATATATATATATATATATATATATATTCTTTCTGCACATGTCTATATATATATATATATATATATATATATATATATATATTCTTTCTGCACATGTCTGTATATATATATATTCTTTCTGCACATGTATATATATAGACATGTGTGTATGTATAATTCCAACTACAAAAGGAACCATGTAAACTTTATCGCTAATCTTCCTTATGTATAATGCAGTCTAATTATTACATTTTCCATCATCTTTATACGCAGCGAAACCAGATCTGTATTAATAAAATAGAAATAAAAATTTCGTCAATGCATTGTAGTGAAAAATATTTGTAAATGGTTAAATGAAGTATCGCGTGCGTGTGCGATGCAACTTTTTCGAGCCAAGACACAGTATGAATAATGCACTCTATTTCCTGAAGCTTTCTACCGGAGGTGCACTTATTAAGGTCGTCACCTCGAGCAGTCAATGAACAGACACAATTCCACGCACCTGCACCGCTATTTACGCGCCTGCTTTCTATGTTTCTACGTTCAGCTACCCGCTTCTGCGTTTCCTTGCATTTGCTCGTGAATTCTACAAACGATGATATGTCGGTTTCCTCGAGAAAATGAGTAGGGTGAGTTTTAATCTGACTCATTATTAATCGATGAATTTTGCCTCGTTAGTAGAAGAAGTCAAAACTTATTACGAAATTTGTTAGAAATTGTAGTGAGCCACAAAATTATTGATACTGAATAACGGGTAATAGAAGTACATATCGTACATGGGCTACAAAAGTGTCACGACTAAAAAAATACGATTTTTGAGTTGTTAGATTTTTTAGAATAGTACTACCCCTGATAAAAAGTTTTTACCCAAACTCAATAATTTAAAATTAGTTAAAAACGCCAATGTTTTCCTGATGCAAAGTGCTACTGTGTAACTATAAAACCTAATAGACAGACAGCATGGAGCAACATTAGTTAATAAAAATGCCCCCAAAAGTGAAAATCAGCTTCGAGAAATAATACAGTTATCGTAAAAATAAATTCCATTTATACGATGCGAAAATCTCGTAGTATCAATGCTACAACACGTGAAAGTAATCATATGTGGACGTAGAAATATTGGATAATACTAATTGTAAGTAATATACATGTAGGTGTGGCGTCAAAGGGAGAACGGGATGCGAGGGACCGATGTTGGGCAGGTAAGCTGGAATTGAAGTGCACGATGCCTCATTGTCCAGAAAAGGAAGGAAATGACTTTACAGCTATATTTCGACAGACACAGAACAGTGCTTACAGTTCCTGTCGTCGACAGCGTGTATTGTCCTTATGTTTGAAAGGAAGCAATATTGGAGCTTATAGAAATAAGTTAATCCAATTTTCGAGGATGGGATAATTCTATTAGTTTTCCAATTGCAAATGTTGCTAATGGGCAGAAAAATCCGTCTTAAGGACGGAACATTAGGTAAAGTATTGTTTTATTAATAAGTAGACTTATTTTTCTTCCCGTTTTCTTTTCGATAGTAAACAATTATTTTTATTCTTTTCCTTTCTTCATTTATTTCATATTATATTTATTTAATCTTTCCATATGTTTTTTATTTGTGGTGCAACATTTTGCACTTAAACAATTGTAGTGTTCTCAGTTAGTTCCACGTTCTCAAGTTTGACCGAAACTTTTTGCCAGGGGTAGTAGAATATAGACGTCTATACGCATCCTAAGAATTTTATAAACTAATGTTCAAAATTAGTGCGTGTTGTTACTAATTTAGAGAGAAAGATAAGAAATGTCATAACTCAAATTAATTCAGTCTTGTATGATTTAGAAAAACATCGAAACCGCAATAACTCTAAAAAAGGGATCTGGAAGGCTAAGAATGATAATAAAATAATAAAAAATAATTTGTTTGTATGGTCACTAATAGCTTTTGGTTTCTCGTGAAAACTACTGTTTTAAATTGTCTTGCTTTTGTAGCACATGTGCAATATGTGAAAAACAAAAATAATAATAGAAATTTTAATCTTGCTTTCTCTTACGTTATTAGATATTAATTCAAAGTTGAATAAAACGATATTGAAAAATTCAATACTATTTTTGCATTTTTCATATCTCTCTGTTATTTTTTTGCCTTTGCATCAATAATTTTGTGGCTTACTATATTTTGTACGCGTGTTTGTATAAACGGTGATTTTTATTGAAGAAATTTATATTCTCATTAGATATTGAATCTCTATGCAAACTAATATTTTTATTAACAAAATTTGAAAAGTGACATGTAAATGGAGGGTTGTTTTACTATCAAAATACTATAATTTTTTAATATTCTGAATAATTTTTAAAATGCATATTGTACCCTTTTACACAGTTAAGTTTTCCTTGAATGCGTAAAAATCTGCAGACTAATTATTATTATATATTCATTTGATGGTTTATATAAACTATACTTTGTATTTCTTACTGATACAAAATTTAGACAATGAATTTAACTCGTATTACTGATAGCTTTTAAACTTTGCGGATTTTTCATCCTAATTCTTCAGTAATAAACAATTTCTTTTTAAAGAATCCGTCTTTAAAATTTAATTTTTGCTTACAGAATTGGATACTTGGAACACTTATTGCGAACATTTATTGCTGGTGACTAGTTGAAAAGTAGTTTTTAAAATACGAATTTATATTTAAAGGATATGCTTCATTCTTTTGAGAATTTAATGGCCGCTACTAGCGAACCATTTTTTGCCTGACTCGTGTCCACCTTTGTTTCCATATTTCTTATCGTGACGGTGATGACTATCGTGGCCTTCGTCCATCTTGCGACCCTTTTGCTTGCGATGATGATGGCCCTCTTCATGCTTCTTCTTTTTACCATGGTGATGCTAATATATCAATTAATATTAAATGTAAAACATCTGTTTATTCCCAAAATTATATACACACAACTTAATTAGTAAAAGTTAAATTATTCATACAAGAAAAAGGATCGTTAAACAAAAATTTTATCTTAGAATTGAATTTAAAATCGAATTTTAGCCAGTGGATTTTACAAATTAATCATTCATCTACCTTTTAGTTACTAATACGTCACTTAATTCATAATACTTTTGAGTATTCATTTAAAAAGGAAATTTTTAAACAAAATCTTTATATCAGATCTGAATCTAAAAGTTTAAATTGGAATTTGTAGCTTTTGGAAATTAATTGTTATCCTTTGCTCTAATTGGCTATGCAATTATTAATTCATAAAACTTTGAGTACTCATTTAAACATGAAACTTTGAAATAAATTCTTCATGTTTGTACTTGCTACTTTTAAAAAATAATTACTCTCCTCTCTTTTACATACTTGTAGGATACTTGATTAATTTTTTAATAATTATTTAGCTAGATTTAATAGTTATTTAAAAATGATATTTTAAGATGGAAACTTTATGTAAGATTTGAAATTAAGTCCTAATTTGAACCTGTAGCTTTTAAATATTCAGCATTTTATCTTGTTGGCATTTTTTCGAGGAAGTACCTCAATTATTAATCAAACACGAAATAGAAGCATAAATAATTAGTTACAAATATTGCTAATTAAACAAACCTCGCGACGAGCAGAATCAGTGTGTCCCTTTTTCTCATGGCCACCTTTTTTGCCTTCATGCTCGTGATGATATCCGCCATGCTTCTCGTGTTCCCCGTCTTCGTGATATTCGTCATAAAAGTCATGCTTCTTCTCGTACTCGTCCTACGAAACAATCACCACGTGTTTCATAATTTTTTAATTAAATTTCACTCCCACAAGCCGCATCCAACTGCGTTTGATGTTTAAAAAATAAAACTTTTAAATTGCTAAAACTTCCACGAGAAGCTAGCAAGAAATTCTTATCCACTTGTTTAATAAACTCCAGAAAAATCGCTTTCAAGATTTTCCATTAGAGACGCTGATTGAAGGCAACGACTTAATTATAAAATTTGTTAACGTGGTTGTGGAATTTTGTCGAACAAACCTTTTTGAAAATACTATGCTCTCCTTTGGTGCTGTATCCTTTTTGGTGTTTGCCTTCTTCGTCGAATTTTGCACCTTTCTCTCCTTCATCGCCGTGATGGCTTTCGTCATAGTGATCTGCTTCTTCGTGCTTCTTTTCTTCCTCTCCTTCATTCTCGTCGTATCTTTGCTTATGGTTTTCCTTGTCATGGTGGCCTTTCTCACCCTTGTCAAACTCATGGAATACTTTGTAGCCCTATTTCCAAGCATATAGAGACATTTAAGCCAATATTAAGTCACCTCATAAGTCATGTTTAGCCACTTAATTTTAAGTGCAAACTATTAATATTTATACTTCCATTAAATAATCTTGGAACAGTCATTACATTTCCACGAAATCTGGAAACAATAATTGGATAACTATTGGAAGATAAGGGGAAGTATTATTTGTTTAATACTTCATTCATAATTCTGCTAAAAAGTACATATAGCTTGAAATGTAGTAATTTTTTAATTTAGTAAATTTAATATAGATTTGTTGTACATTGTTTTAATGATTTTGCGATGTTTCAGAAAATGATTGAATTTCTTGTTTAAAGAATTTTGTATGCGATTGTTTAAAACTTCTAAGAAACGACATAACTTATGAAATAGTCTAATAAAATAAAGATAAAAGCTCTGATATTTACAAAGGATTTCGTTCATTGATTAGGTTGTTCGAAAAGTTTGTAACGATATTTTAGGAACATTTAGAAACAATACATAGTGACGAATATGTTTTACATTATCGTATAATGTATATGATATTGAGTAGTTCCATAAATTTTTATCTTTTTCGGAAATAAATTTACTCCAGATAATTATTTTGTTGTTCTAATGTATTATAATCCTGATCATGAATCAAATTTTTGTTAATAACTAGAATAAATGGTGGTATAATATTGCTACGTCGAGGATATTTTCTAATCAGGTCAAATTTAATCATTTTTCTCCTTATTTCATCGATATATGGGATCAAGTACTGTCTCGTTAAAAAACGTTTTCTTTTTACCAATTCCAGATGTTTCTCCTATACTACTGCATTTAAGATCCAACTAGGTACGACATTTATCCAAATTAAGAATTTTAGTGGTTAACAAAAATTCTCAAGTAATAATTCTTCTGCAATTGCACAATTTTCAAAATGATTTAATGCTTATACTGTTGCAAATGCCACAAATTTTCCGATCAATCTAATATTTATGGAAAATATTTTTATTTCCGTTTTGTATAATGAAAAATTGGTATATTGGTCCTGTTAACTTTTAAGTTTGAACTTGTTTACAATACGATATGCTTATGAATTTTCAACAAAAGAAATGTGAGAACATTACACACGTTGATTTTGTGCAGTTACCAGTTTTTTAAGTTTCTATAAAATTTCTGTTCGTCAAACTAATATGAGAATTGAATTCAAGTTGGAAGATATTTTCACATTCAATTTGTATAATCGAAAATTTATATAATGATTTTTCTTTTTAATTTTTGGCTTTGAATTTTTTACAAATTGATATGTTTGTGAATTTTTAACAAAGGAAATATCACACCGTTACCAAATTTTTAAGCTTTTAGAAGTTTTCTGTTCACCAAATTCATACGAAATTAGATTCAAATTGAATTTCCTTTATGCATTTATAGGAAATATTTTCCTATTTAATTTGTATTATAAATATTGTTGTGTGAAGCTTCTCAAATTTTAAGTTTGTATTTTTTACAAATTAGAATATTTTTGAATTTTTAACAAAGAAGATATAGTAGCAATATATGTACATAGATTTCGCGTAGTTATACGAATTTTTTAATTTTTATACATTTTTAAGATTCCTATTCGTCAAATTAATAAGAAAATAAATCCAAAACAATGATTCTTAAATAAAACACGAAATAAGCAAAATTATTTATAAACAGTAATATTATAATATTTATAATATGATAATAGAAATTATGAAAAGTAACAATAAGTAATATTATTTAAAGAAAAGTAATTCCACAAAAAATACACAATCAATAAACTTGTAGTTGAAAGACTTGCGAAAAATCAAAGAATTTACTTTCGTTTGAGAATGTTACAGGGTTTCCAAGAAAGTAACAACTTCTTTGACGAATTAATTGTCGTACATCCAGCATCCCCTTTGGAATAAAAGTGAGAAGCAATATCCGGAGCGCGTGTGCCGCACAAAAGGGCGAAAATACCGTCTCGTCGTTACGAAGAATATTTTCCCGGTGAAGAAAGAAGCGTCGTTCAGGCTCTGCAAGGATGTCGTTCAAGCAACAACGACCATATAATAAATAATCCCTCGGGAACACCGGGTGGACACTAATATTACGGGCGATAAAAAGGGAGAAAGTCTTGGACGTCGACAATGACGAGCATTCAACCCCAAGAAAAACAGAATCTTGCATCCTACCACACAGATTTCTTGCAGCTGCGATATTGTATTAAGATCCCAAATTAGCATTCCTATTGCTATTCATTTTTCTTCTTTGTCTTTAATGTTTCGTCTATTGAAATATTGAAAAGGAACTATGAAATATAAAAAGCAATTAGTAATCTTTAACTTAGGAGTTGAAGATTTAAATAAATTGAATAAAAATACCCTGCAGGATTAAATAATGCATTTCAAAATACTTCTCAGAATATTGCTGCATTTTATGGAACCTCCTTCGAGTTTTCGAGCGAATATATTAGGTTGGCCAAAAAATCTTATCACTTTTTGCAGTATGGCGTTAGGATTACGATGCATGAACTAACATGCCAATAACATTTAAACGCAAGTAAAATTGGAAAAGTAGACATTCAAAGTGACATTTAAAGAAAGGTCGCAAAGATTGACTGCAATTATCGTGTTTAGCATACTCTTGAAATAGAAGAAAAGAAGACGTTTTCGACACAATATATTGTGTTACTACCCCGAACATAAAAATGAAGTGCAAACGAAAAAAGAGTAGCGTGAATGATAAAATGTATTCATATTTAAATGTTTTCTGCTTCTGGGCTATTAATCGAATTTTTTAATTGGAAGAAAATTAGAAAAACAGAAAGCTTATAGAATTCACTTAAGCGATTGAATGATGAGGCGGACTAATATGGCAAAAAATTGTTAAAAAAAATCGATATTATATTGTTTAATAAAGTGTCCCAGTGAAACAGGCAATGGCATTGAATATTGTAATCAAACGATTAATTAAAAAAGCTGGAAAATTAGAACAGTAGAAATTAAAAGTTAAAGGATTCTGATGCTACAGTGGAACATTATAAAACTTGAAATTTCATATTAAATTTCGTGCAATACAAATTGCATTATACATCTACAAAATACGACACACATAAATGCAATACATATCTGTATATAAATTCTTATGGAGCAATGCAATAAATATTTTATGGTCAATTTTATACTGCTTCATCCCTTAAAGTCACCCGTCCTTATTTAAACCCATAATATATGTTCGCCATTTTTCTTTCTTGATTAACTCTTAAAGGCTATTATTTGCTTAAAATTTCACTCTAAGCGAATTTTATTTTAATATTGTTGAAAAACTTAAGAATCTCTGACAGTGATTTGTAGACTGCTGATGTTTATGCAAATTCCTATCTCTTTAAGTAAAATTAGAAAAGTAGACCTCAAACAAAGATCTATTTCGTCCTTTAAATATTGTAACGTGTACTTTACTTTGATTATTTTATATGCTTTTGCCAATTATATGCGATCTGTTCCCCTTTCTTAATTTAAATCTGTCATAAATACATGAAGATCCGCAGTCTAGTGATTTGTTTAATATTTATAAAACTTATCAGCCATTCCTAACAATTTAATAATTTTAATTTTTTGTTTAGCTTCAATGATTTCATAATTAATGCTTTCGATAATTAACTTTCCTATTGATATTAAGCATTTAAGACTTAATAAAACACTTTCCCGAATTTTTTATAAATGTATAATAAAATAACAGTGAGAATTTTGTGTGGGAGATTTAAATGATGTTTTTATACCTTGTCACCCTTTTCGTCGTCGACGCTGCGGTGGTCTTCCTCGTACTCGGTCCCACCACCCTTTTCCTCGTGCTTGCTTCCACCTGTTTGAATTAATTGCGAATAAAGCTTTCCACTTGTTGTCGAAAGTTTCCAAAGGAATTCTCGAACTCAATGAAAGGGAGGTGTTGTTTAGGGTTATTATGGTTTACCAAGTAACTGATGGCGTTTCATTCTGATATTATTATTAAACCTATTACTTCTTGCATTCAGGAATAATCGAAGTAAGGGTAAAAATATAAAAGAGTTAACAATGAGTACTTATAAAGAATGAAAATCTGTAAGAAATATTTCATACTTTATTCTTACTATTGGAATTAAAACTTGATAAAGGTAAAGTAAAGAAGAATTAAAACAAATGAAAATGGTACCGAGGTTTGAAAATCATAATTTGTAATAAACAGAAATTGTTAATATTTTAATAAATATATAATATCTATAGTAAATATACGGCCTACTTATAAGTATTTAATTAGCTGTCGAAGATATGAGCCCATTAGGATGCAAAACAAAATTGTATATAACCACACCACATACGGTTATTAAAAAGAAGACAGGTACAAATATACGATTACTATAGTTAATATAAGCTAAAAAAGAAACTAATTATAGTTTCCGTTTTTTAAATTATTCATACATTCAAATAAAGCAAAGAAAATTGTCTGATACACGATTTATAAATAGACTGCGGATTTTTATGCAGTTTCCTGACTTTACAAGCATAATCAAAGTGGTAAGGCAACATTAGCGTTCTGTTTCACCCTCTAAGTATTATAGTGCGCATTTTACTACGAATATTTTATATATTTTTGCATTTAATTCGTATTTTGTGCTTTTTCGCAAATCTAAGTTTCCCATAAATGTATAAAAATCCGCAGACCATTTATGAATAATAATACATAAGTATATTACACTAATTACACTAAATGCGAAAATTTATTATGCAAAATACTTGCCTCCATGTTCACTGGCAGCAGCTTCAAGGTCAGCTCTATACCGAAAATTTACTGGAACATTTATCTTTTCATCACCAAAGGAGTTATCAACAAAGTGAAATAAAATTGTAAAAATTGCCAACAATTTTGCAAAACTTATCACAGAACTCATCGACGTCATGTTAAAAACGAATACATGAGTAGAAAAGTTAACAAAAGTCACAAATCTTCGAAGATGCTGTGTGAGTATTTCAAGATAGATGAGAAGCTTGTTATTCAGCGTTAGAAATGAAATCGGACACTGAAGATCGCCCGGATTGGAGGCAGAGATTTATTCGGAGCATTCTTCCTCGCTTAGATTCTTTTTCTTTCCGGTCTTTGACCGACGATCGCGTTTTTCCAGCCTGAAGAAAGTTCCTGCTTCCGAATGATCGATAGAAAAAGATGCTTTCACTCGATAGATTCTCCATCGTTGGACATCTATTGTTTCTTAAATGAAATCGTTTAACCGCTGTCCATTCAGAAGGTTCATTGACACGAATATTGGCTCCAGAATAATGAATTCTGAAAGCTTTCCCTTGGGCAGATTTCAACGAAAGGAAATTGAGCAGCATTTCTAAACGCAAACATTTAAACGGAACTCAAATAAGAAAAACGTATTTCAAATGGAAATTTATAAGGAAAAAATATCTATACACAGTACCTCAATATTATGTACTTTGTTTCTTCTTAGTTCTTCAATTTTTCTCTTTTTGTACGTTTTAAGTTGTTTCGCAGAAATCAAAATAGGGAAATCGATAATAATTAGGAAATAAAAAGAGACAAATATTTGCGTTTTATTTTATCTTCTAACTAAAATGAAAAAAAATATTTTAAATGGAAAATGATAATGAAAAATATGTACATATTGCTCTAAATATCATGTATTTTGTTTCTGTTCAGTCTTTGAATTGTCCCTTTTTCCTACATTTTTAGAATGTTTCAAAGCAACCCAAGTAAGAAGTATTTAAAATTGAAAGTCTACAATGGAAATATTTGCTATTTATTTTATTTCCTTTCTAGTATATACTGTCACTCAAAAGTTTGGGATCACTTATTTAATGAGAGAGTAATTGTTTGAATTTTTAAGTTGATACTTACAGTTATAGAAAAATGGTAATATCACAGTTACTAATCAATGTTCATTTAAAATTGTTATTTTAGATTATTTTACATCCCGTTCGTTCAAACAAATACTTTCTTCTCAAATGCTACTTCTTTTTTGTGGCCATCTTGTGGGTTTTTGACATTTCAATTACAAATTTTGAAATTTCTCTTGGTTAATATTCTTCCAATGATTTTATATTAATTTCGAAAAGCGTGTTTCTGAAATTAATTTGCTTTTTCGTATTCTTTATAGCCTAACTATAATATGTGTCGTCAATTCTCCTACAACACGGTTAACCCTTTGGCTTGTAACAACGAGCTACACTCGTGGTTTAGTCTATGGATCACGTACGATAAAAGCATGCTGTATTTTCTAATAAATATGAATTCATTTTATTTCAATTTGTAAGATTGCGAGATTCAGGATTACTAGGTAAGAATTGCGTATAATATTTTACTATTTTGCATTCGATGTAGCGTTGTAGTAGCAAATAGTCAATATCTCAGTGGATACGCTTTGAAAAAATTCGTTAGCCAAGGGGTTAATTCGTTCCGTGTTGTATTAAAGCCGTCTTAAACTAATAGAAATCGAGGAAATGCGTTCCATACTATATCAAAACTAAGGATCCCTATTAAACCTGCTTTGAAATACACGCGTGTAATTAAAGATACCAAACCTTATTCCGTGTAATTTAATTACATGGGTACACCTGTATAAGCATTTATTGCACGTTTCATAAGGCTGTCGTGTTAAAAGAGAATTATCACAATTTTTGCATCGTATTATTTGTATCGAAACCGTATTTTCGAAGTACCAGGTTATAAAAGAGTTGACTTGTTTGAAAAATTGTATGTAATCGTAAATAAATAAAAGAGAGGCACGACCATAATATAATAAAGGAAACATTTAATAACCATAGCAAATGCAAGAAATGGTAAACTACATTTCTTCCATTTTGTTTTATTTCGTAAATTTTATTTTAAATATTAGAAGTAATACGAAACTTTTGAACGGTATTATATTTGTACTATTCTTTTCGCATTGCTATCTTTTCAAGAATATTTGAAAGGAACAGTAAAAACGAGAAAAGTATCCTTAGACAACTTTATTTCTTTTCTTTCATAGTAATTCTGTACAAATTTTTTCGTTATTCTATCTGAACTAAACGCGAATGAAACAAACTATTGGAAAGGAGGATAAAAGAATCAAGCATGTAAATTTATTTCTTCCTTTTTAAATAATTTTGTACAGTTTTTTTATCTTTCTATTCAAATCAAACGCAAATGAAACAAAATATTCGAAAGGAAGAATAAAAAAAAAATAATTCTCTCCTTTTTACAAATTTTTGTTATATTCTTAATTTCTGCAGAATCAAAGTTTAATCGACTATTATTAATTATCAGGAAAACTAGTGGAAACATTTTACAGTGGCACAAAATTAATTTAGGTTATCAAAGTTTAGATCGTTGTGTGATCTTTTCGAAGACACGTGGCTAAGAGTAACGTTTTTCCAATTAATCCGTAAAGTAATATGTGTGCAAAGTATGACTATAACCCTGCAGTTTTTATGGGATACCATGTGTTACAAGCTTTTCCTTTATCTTTGCCGTAGTTCGTCCTCGCGCGAAACGTGTTATTTTTGCGCCAGGGAATCGAGTTCTCAGGCTGTTGACATTTCGCAGTTTCCTTGAGTCAGCACCGATGCTCCATTTACCTTTCTTGCGTTTAACAACCCTCGAATAACTCTAAAACTTCCACTGTGAACCAGCAAGACCGAAAAATGAAGGCAAACCTTCTTTTTATATCTGACAATCCAACAGCTAAAAGCAGTTCAAACAGTCACGCTACTTTTACTAGATTTTTAGAGCTCCTCTTATGTGATATTAAAAAGTATACTAAAAATATTACACCAAAGTTTTGTAGCAAAATAAAAAAATTTCAATTCAAACCGCTTAGAAGTCGAAATTCGTCGTACAAACAATTTCAACAACTAAAAAGCTAACAAAATTTCAAATAAGGAATCTTGAAAATAAAGACTAAAGAATGGATAAAAAAACCGAGAAGGGAGCATTCTGAAAGCAAAATAAACAGCTTTCGTCAAATACCTGTTGATATCAGCCGACTAATTGAATCAGAGCAACTCTTCAACGGACAATTGAAACTCCTTCAAAACAACGGTGATCAAAGTGGAAAAAACTCTGGGAGAGAAGCTCTTGTAGATCGTTGAACATCCTCGTGGGTGCAGCCATCGAGCAAAGATCGAGTGAAACGAAGGGAAGAGTGGATGAAGCCACAGTGCAAACAACTGGCTGCCTCTTTTCCACCCCTTTCTCCTTCCTCATCGACCTGCTAAGCCTGGTAAGGGAGAACACTTTAATGCGGGTCCAATTTAATGAATTCCGCAGTTGTAACTAACCAGGTTCTACGGATAATCGGTCTTAATACTGTTTGAGCTCTTACCACTGCTTTAAGGTCCTTACTGTGAAGACATTGCAAAAAATTCTTGATGGCGTACCTCAAGAGGATATCTTTGGATAGGAATTATTAGATAGTGGACAAAATTCGTATGCTCTTTTGTGTTAGAAATAAATTAAAATTTAAATTCAAACGGAATTTTTAATGGTATTTGCTCAAATATAATTAGCATTAGAAAATTCTATCCATTTTATAGGGTGGTAAATTAAATTATGTTTTTGTCTGCCGATTTTTATAATTTTAATTTCAACTGAACTTTTAATAGTATTTGTTTAAATGTACTTGACAATGATGGCGACATTAGAAAATGTTGTGCATTTTATATTGCGTCAAACTAAATTATAATTTGACTTACTAACTTTTATAAGTTTAATTTCAATTGAATTTTGAATCGTTTTTGCTTAAATATATTTAACAATTCTCGTAGCACCAGAAAAACTTGTCTATTTACATTGCATTAAACTCAATTATAATCTCTCCTGCTAACCTTTGTCGTTTGAATTTCAATTGAATTTTTAATATTATTTGGTCAAATATGATTAACACTGATGATAGTCTTAGAAAATTCTTTACATTTTGCATTGTTGTCAATTAAATTATGTTTTGACCTGTTAATTTTTACATTTTTATATTTTATATTTTAATCCATTAAAGATATCATACGAATTAATTTGGTTTTTATTCAACGCACAATTTCCTTTTTCTAGAATTCATTAATACTACGCCGATTTAGTTAATTTGTAAACGTATCAAGAAAGTAATCCTATTACCAAACGGCATCTAATACAGGACAGTAGTTATATATATGAAATCGACAGCAGTTATAAATCGGTAATACTTAAAGCTAAAAGACTGAAAAGGAAAACTAAAAGATGTATTCAAGAATACAGGAAAAATTTAAGAAAGGAGGCTAAGGAAATAGGAGGACTGGGAAAAATAAATAAAACTATAGCATTGATAGCGAAAAACACAAACGGAAGCTCTGCTTGCGTGGTTTTTGTTGAGAGACTTATGACAAAGATTGGATTCAATTTTTCAGTTGCGATGAATAGACTCACAAAACATGTGCCGATGTTCCGAAGTGTTCAGATGAATATAAGATAAACGTTGCTATTATGGAATACCTAATTTAAAATGAATATTTATTTAAATCATTTTTAAACAGTCATAGTTAATGATCAATCATACAGAAGTAATATTGTTTAACTTACCCCTACTAAAATATTTAACTACCTACTTGATTTGGGTTTCAGACATTTTTGCACACCGTGGAAGAGAAAAACGTTTCTTTTTTTAACTCTTTTTTCAACTCCTCAAAAATTCACGATTGAAACGATTCCTTCGAAAAATATATAAAGTCAAAAATTATGATGCAACTACGATCCAAATTGCACCATTCTGGAACAATCGATTAAAACTCGATACTAATATTTGTCGATTATAGGTAATTTGAGGGTTGATAGCTAATTTGTCAAAAAGTATTACAGTTTATCCTTTACTGCTTGGCAGCTTTTATCGAAGAAATACTTGGCGGTGGACAAATCGATCTGAAAGATTCACGAGTTAAGGGTATCGTAACTTTTAGTGGCTATTTGTGAGAACAGTCAGCGTAAAAGGATCCTGTGAAAGAAATATCCGGGACGATCTTGTTGCAGAAAGCTATAACATCGAGAGAGTGCTAAAACGCGTCTAAAGATTCCCTTTTTTGGATAGAAATTCGTCGGTGTTACACAGACGATGCTTTATTACATTCTATAATATTTAAATCGTATGGAAGTAACTAAAATATGAACAAAATATTATAGCGAACAATATGGGATGCTTAAAGATATGTCGTCAAGAGAGGCCGGTGACGTGGCCTCGGGTTCTTTAAAGGTCACAGAAAGTCATTAAGATCGCGTTATATGAGCTTGAGATCACTTGAAACGGAAAAGTATATTGTTTTGATCAATTTGAATGCTATATGAAATTTTATAATATAGGTTTCGATTTCATTACCTCGATAGAATTTTAGAATCTAGATATAGAAGAAATTACTGAAAGAACAATGTCGATACAGTTTATCATTTTAATCGATTTAGATGCTGTGAGGAATTTTGTAACACAGGCTTTAATTTCATTACCTTGATAGAATTCTAAAATCTAGATTTACAAGAAATTAATGAAAGAACAATATCGATACAGTTTATAATTTTAATCAATTTAGATGCTGTGTATATTTATCAGTGCACAAAAATACGTACGTGAGATGGTGTTTTAAAAAATTTTAATAAGTTAAGTATTGTAAGTCCGTATTGGTCGAAATGACTTCGAAAAAGAGTCATCGCTGTTGTTTCGTTCAGCTGTGTAAAAATACCGCAAAAAATCCACCATGGCGTCTCTAATGACGATATAATGCATGGCGTCACAGCCAATGAGCATAGGTTTCTACATTACATCATAGATTTTAACTCATATGGATTTTCACGTACTTACTGTTAGGTCTTCAGTATAAAAACAATTCGTAAAAATGTATTTAATGATTCTTAATTACATGTACCGCCAAATATCCAATAAAAAAAGAGTACTTTGAGAGAAATGTTAAAACCGGATTATTTGAACGACGTCAATCATTGGTTGAAGTTTCTACTAATTCAAAGGCTTAGAAATTTGATGGCTTAGAATTCGATAGCTTGAAAATTGAAGCATTTGGAAATGTAAGAACTTAACAATTCGGAGGCATACAAATCTAAAACATTAAAAATTCAAAGGCTTGGAATTCCAAAAGGCTCACAATTCTAAACGCTTGCAAATTCAAATATTTGACAATTCAAAGGCATAGAAACTTAAAATATTCATAATTTAAAGCCGTAGTAATTCCGATGGCTTGGAATTCCAAGTTTTACAATTCGAAACGCTTGGAAATCCAAAACAGATTGTTCACAGGTCAAAGCGACTCTGCATTCATCTTACGAGGGTTAATAAGGATTGTTCTCGTCTGGATATTGAGAATGCTTTTAACTTTAAAGTGCCGCAGCGAAGGGGTTAAAGGCGTCCAGTGGCATCCAGAACTCTTAACCCTGTCGACCCGAGTTTTTTCTACACTGATTTTAGTTATTTTATCATTCGGAATCAATAATACTACGTTAGGGATAACTACATATCGATTTTGAAAGCTCTACGACGATTTTGCAAATTGGAACATATATATCCCGTCAGTTTATTTCAATGGGACATTGTGAGACATAGGATAGATGTACCAATTGCCGCCACTTTAAGGTACGCGCGTAACTTTATTTAACTATTTCAGAACGTATTTAACCTAAAAATCGTTCCAGTTTGGAGCATAATATTGTTCAACATTTCTTTTATTTATAAACATTTTTTCATATGTTGAATATAATGAATTAATTATGAATTGATTGAAAATGTACAACAAAGCCCAAATGTCCCTATTACTGTCACTTAAAAAGTTCTCATTTAAATAGAAACACGTTTTACATATACTGGAAATTCAATTTGTGTAACAAATATAAGATGTATAGTAAATGTATCGCCTTTACAGAATTATAACACGTCCCATACTTTATATGTAGTTACATTGGTCACGTTTTTTTAATGTTCAACAGCACATTTACCTCGTAATATTTCGTTTCAAATATTAAGTGAACACTGTCAATGTGTTGTTACGTAAACCGAAGTCCAAATTTAGTATGAAAGTTTGTTTATTTATGATTCTTCGTACGTTACTTTGCTATTAAATAAACGAATGAAAGTGTCGGTTATAGGGACACTGACAATAATTGGGACATCTACCCGATGTGTCCTGGTAGAGATAAAGATAAATAAATGCTCTCGATCTCTTATCAGTGACATATAGATACATATTGCAACCCTGTAATACAAAATGATTAGGATAAATTATGATATTTGGCGAAGAACATTTTGCAAACACGAATATTACAATTACAATTCATACAAATTCTTTCTGTTCTTGTTTGTTTTTTTTTTAATTTGAGGACATTTTTAGTATTCCCTTCATTTCGGAAATAGAAATGAAAAAACCTAGTGAGACATACATACATATATGTCCGAAGAAAAGTTCACACACTTCTATGCTGCATAAAATGAATAAAACTACAATAATTAAAAATTGATTTCAGCGAAACAGTCACCTTAAAAGTTACAATAACAAATTTTGGAAAATAGTAAAATTATGCAGGTAAAAAACGAAATTTCCGTCACTGTTACTCTGTAACCACATACAGTATCTACGTAAAAACTATCTAGCTTGTTGATATGATATTTATTATCATGATTATTAATGCAAACTAGTGGTTGACAGTTGGATTGAAACAGTACAGAATACCGCATCTACTATACAAATATTGTTCTACAGGCGATCGGGAACAATCACTGGGACGTATATGACCCGCTAGCGCCGCAAGGGTTAACAAAATGGCATCAACCACTCTTACTCGATGGCCGTTTCTGTCGACTTTATGGCGGTCACTCTTCACGAGTGCCGTCTAACACACAGTCACGTGGCTAACGAGATATCGATAAGCAAATTAGCCTGTGTGTGTACGGCGCCTTAAGCGACCAGGCAAATAAACAGGGTCTCGGTTAATGCTCGTAATTCGATTTCCATGATCCGCTATATAAGCGGAAGCGATGCTCCACAACGTCGTTTACTCGCTAAAATTCCTTCCATAAGTCTAGTATCGATGTTTATTCTAAAAACCGCACGGCATTATCTTTTGTTCGTGTAATCTTCAATAGTTTTCAAACATCTACGCAGATTTCGAGACAATAATTAAATATTTGTGCAAATTGTGCGATAAAAAAAGGAGCCGGCGATTGGTAAAGTGCAATTATGAGAATTGTTGCAAATATGATTTTTTTTTTTTGATGAAGTGATTAATGAACTGCGGACATTTATGCGTTTATGCGAAATTTAATGGTGCAAAAAAGCGCGGAATGCACATAATATGAGAAACTATGCAAAATATTTAAAGTAAAAAGATTGTTAGAATATTTTACGGGTGAAAGATTTTATTCCTTTACTTGAGTATACACTAATAATACATAATTTGTATCAATATCCGCAGTCTAGTGATCAAGTAGAAAATATCATATTTGGAGGTAGTTATTTCAAAGTGTAACGGTGGAGGCTACAGTGAATTGCAAAAGTGGTCGAAATTAATTACAAGAAAAAGAGTATCCATTACCTTTTAGCTAAAGCAAAAAATATTAAAAATTATTATTTCTCTCACATAGAACATTGCAAAAATATTGTTTAATGTCATTTATGTTTTTAAAACTAATATAAAAATTCGCTTTTTCTTTACTAATGATTTTAAATACCGAAGAAAAATTTACGTAAATTTAATAATAATGCAAAATTTAATAATCTGAGCTGTCGTAGAATATGATTCTATTTAAAAAAGTAAAAAATAGACAAATTCTTCTTATCATATCACGATTGTTATATTATTTTTTCCGAAAAGTATAAAAAATTCTATTTCATTATCTTTTTAATAAAATATTATTTAATACTTATACTTATTAAATCATATATATTAATAAATAGTAATATAATATAATAAACAATAATATATTATAATTACTAAATATTTAATATTATTTATTATTATTTATTTATTAAATGTACTATAATATACTATATACTTATTAATACTTAATAACACTGATTAATACTCGTTACACTTATTAAATAATATATATTAAGAAATATTAATATAATATAATAAAATAAGAATATATTATAATTGCTGAATATTGAATATCATTTAATATTATTTATTTATTAAATGTATTAAATTATATTACATGATTTATTCAATAACTAAATTTGCATCGACAGAAAACAAGTATAACCCTACAAGCTGATTTAATATTAAGCAAAATCCATTTCCATTTAACAGATTATTCTTAGATGGTTTTTTCAGACATCGTAGTGCAAGATGGGCTGCGAGAAAACGGAAAAAGAGCTGGAGGCTCCGCCAAATTCGACAGAGACTTATGTGATCCACCTACCGAGGTCTCTGAACATTGAAGAAAAGAAATATCTTTTAGCAGTGGAAAGAGGTGACCTGGCAAATGTCAAAAGGTTCATCCAATCTGCCCACAAGGGTGGTGTCAACGTAATTTTCTTCAATAAAATTCATTTTCTCGTTATGATTAAACATTAGGTGGGCAAGTAACGTGTCTGGCTTTCAGGGCAAGTCACTGGACATAAATTGTGTGGATAGTTTAGGCCGAGGGGCTCTATCTTTGTCAATCGATGCAGAAAATTTGGAAATGGTGGAATTATTAGTGGTAATGGGTGTCGAGACCAAGGATGCTCTTCTTCGAGCTATAGATCAAGAATTCGTGGAGGCTGTGGAATTATTATTGGAGCATGAAGAATTGTTGACAAGCAACGGAGCAGCAGAAGATAACCGTAAGTAATTAATTTAGAATTTCAGTAATAAGTTTTTGCACAAAATGGAAGACAATTATGAATAATTAATTTTTATATTTATTTGGTTTACGGAAAGTTCGTACGTTTGCTACGAGATAATTTTGTAACATTCAACTACATAATTCATTAGTAGTTATTTCTTATTTTTACGTTTCCGTTTAATAATCAGAGGATGACAGATGTTAATGAAAATTGATTTTTACAAGAACAGCTAAATTTAATCGAATAAAAACGTACGAACTTTCCATTCAATTCACTGATAATAACCAAACTTGTAAGAGAAAATATGAAAGTTCCCGTTGAACGATTGACTTTTACTAATAACAAAATTCAATGGAGTACAGTAATGAAAACATTTATTAAATTAAACTACTGATAAATTAACAGTCTAGATTATTGGTAATTTATATAAATCGCATAACGCAAAAGGGAATCAGGCCATTCAGGAACGAAATCATGAAAAACAAATTTAAAATTGAATGGTAGTATCATTGTTTCGGAAAAGAAATTGTAAGAATTAATTTATTTCACCATATTCCTTAATTTTAGTAAAAAATGTTCACTGATTTGCTTTTACATGCCTCCAGATTTATACAAACTATCACCAAAATCATGGTAAAACCGACTGGATATTGATTCTACATGTAAAAATAAGTCGAAAAAATAAATAACATTTTTCCATTCAAGGCATCGTTTCCTAGAAAAATAAGTTTAAAGATTCACCCGGTACTCGTGTAAGTACTAACAAGGAAAGTTTCCCAAGAGATAATCGCCAATTTTAATGAAACTTTGTGTAACATTCTCCACATTCTTCAGGTCGGTCTATAATTTATACAGACAAAGTTACAAAAAAGTAGATCAGCATTTAACCACAAAAGTTTATAAAAATGTACTAATTCTTAGTATATTTTTTTCAACAAATGTATATTTTGGAAAACGACGTACACAGATTAATTTGTCATTGGGAAATGCTCAACTTTTATTTAAACGATGTTTTCATAGACCGACAAATTTTCGAGATATTAAGAAAAATATATATCTCATCTTCAACTTTGAAGGCTGTTTTCAGACCCTAGATATCGATGATTGCCGATAAAAAAGAAGTACGTGTCAAATATTTGTTCAAAAACTACTTTCTCACCAAGTTTCATTAAAACCGGCGATCAACACTTGGGAAAAATTTCTTGTAAGCGTAAGTTTCGATTGTCAGACTCCTGTTTCTACTCGTGTTTCTATTATAATTATTAAACTTGGACGATATCATGGTTCGCTTCCAGTTATGATCTTGTTTCCGTCGATTTGTATTATTACTTTCCTTTGCTGTGTATTTAATTTGAATAGTTTCATAAATGAAGATAAGATCCGTACTTTTTAAGAATCATTTTATTAACGTAACAAGTATTTGAAATGTTGACCGTGTTATTATACACAGCTTTGCTCGTTGAATTTAATTGTTATATACTTCCTGTAGTGAATTGCATGTTATCTTTTATATTGTCAAACGCCAAAATGATGTTTACTTTTAATTTCTTAATGCTATTAATATTCCTGGAATACACTTTAGATTTAATAATACCCTATTAAAAAAAAAAATTCAACGTGTGTAGAATGATAGCAGCAATGGGGAAAAGCGGATAATAACCTTAACAAAGAGCAGTCAGACAAGTCGAAACTTACAAGCACCTAACGTATTTTCACTCATTTTTCTCGAAAACGAAACAATAACTAAAAAAATGTTATTTTTTTCTTTTACGACTTATTTTTGCATGTAGTATCGCTACTCGGTTGGATGTATGTACCACGATTTTTAGGACACATTGTATAAATCACGTTTTTCAAGTTGCAATTAGTCTGTTCCGTAACAAATTTGACAAAAACAGTTCTACAGTTCAATTTTTTTATTTAATATAAAGAGCAACAACTCTAACAAATGAATTGGTTCTATTTTAATTGTTACGTATCTCAAATTTTTAACCTTGGTATACTGATTCTTCTTTGAATAACGCAATTCATATTATTGATGAATTAGTCGCCGGAAAGAATTCGAGTGATTTTTCTATGAGAAATATAGTGAAATGGAATTTTTGTATAATTTCCGGGAAAACTAATGTAACAGTGATAGTGTGATTAAAAGATTTTGCTTATTTTTTATATTCTTAACTAGAATCATATTTTATATAAGTTTAAATGACTTAAATTTTGTATTACTAAATCTACATGAACTTTTACGAACTTATGAATTCCATAGATTCTGCGCGAACCAGGTAATTTTCTTGAAGCAATTAAGTAAATCTCGAACGAGATTAATATTATAACAATCCAAATTGTACGTTCAGTATGTCTCGCAATTCCATTTTGACTAAATAAATGATATAATAGGTGGAAGTATTCGCTTAATTTCGTGAGCCACTGTAAATGTTAAAAGAACTACAGTCCGCAACAAAAAAATAGATTCAGTAATTATTTCTTTAACGCCTCTTAGCATTTACAGAATTCTTTGACTCTGTTTCGGAAGTTATATCTAAGATCATAATTATTATATTTATCGACAAAAATAATTTGTTCGTAGCTTCTATGGTATTTTAAAAAAATTTTATAAGTAGGGACATTTTTAACGCGACAAAAAAGGATGGATTGATATGAAATGATTAAAGAAATATTTGCATTAATATTTATTTCTTTTATTTTAATAGCATGTACATTTACCGTCATATTGAATTAATTAAAAAAGTCCGATTAGAATGGTGTCGTATAGTTTTTTAATAACATTTTGGTCAATGTTTGTTCAACTGTTCTTAATAGCAATTTTTAAATCGTCTCTTATTGAAAATTGCCTATTATTTTCGTATGTATACAATACATGTAAGCAATCCTTAAACTTATTATTTATTATTTAATTGTAAAGAGGAAGATTTCCTACTACAATATTAGTAATTGGTCATTGGATAGCAAACAACAAACAACAGATGTGGCGTGTAGTAATAAAAGGACCATGTCAAAATACAGGAAATATAGACTGTAGTATTCTAGTAAATGACACGAAAAATAACATAAGTAAAATAGGGCAATCCCTATATGCATTTTATTATATTCATATGTGATGATTACACATTTCATAGTCTTCTTATTGCATGATTATTTAAAAGAAAGATAGTGAACCTCTCTTTCTGCTACGGGGTGTGTTTAAACGTGAGATTATCGATAATGTTATTGATAAATATCGATAATATCAAAATGTTATCGATAATACGATATAAGGCAAGAGCGACTGAAGTATATACGTGTACTTCATGCTGTATTAAAATACATTTTGCTATTTTAACATATTTTTTTGAAATTGAGAGCAATATTTTTATATTGCGAATCTAAAAAGTGTATTACTTTATTTATTTATTTCTTGGCGGAAAAATCCCTTTAAGCAGACAAAAGTGAAGTACAATTAACGTAAAAATAAAATACAGCAAAATATAGTATATTCAAATAAAAGAACGTGGTAATCGCATACGATGCTTCATTTGAAGTCGTTTTCCAAAGCAGGTGAAATTTTTTCAGACCGAAGAACAAGATTACAAACAAAGTATATAAATATGTTGCCCGCAATATGTTCTAATGAAAAGTAGATTTTGTTATTATTAGTGTGTTTCAACGTTCCGCGACCGCTGGTCTTCGCTTTAACGATACTTTAACGATATCAATCAATATATCGTTAAATCATGGATAATATACCGATAATCGATAGTCACATTTATAGGTGTATTACAAATGTATTATACTACAATATATCAAAATAGCAGAAATTTATGCGTGGAAAAAATTGGAGAAAAATTTATAGTGATATTCTTTGAAGTGTTATGGTTTTCTGTAAAATATTCTGCAATCTGTGTGTTTATAGACGCAGAAGGGATCGTTCACAGCTGGCAGAAGATTGATCCGGCGTCCGCGAGATATCCGCCAGAAATCACGCCGTTGATCCTCGCTGCGCAGCGGAACAACTATGAAATTTTGAAGTTATTGCTAGATCGCGGCGCTACTTTGCCTATGCCGCACGATATCAGATGCGGTTGTGCCAATTGTCTACGATCGACCACAGGTAAGAAGCATGAAATAAAAATGAAATTGTAATATTTCGGGATCTATTAGAGTTCCAAATAAAAAGGTGTATTAACTCTTTCGCTACAGCACCTTAATACATAGACGTTTTTCATGCACAGATGATGATAGCTTTCATTAACCCTTTCGTTATGGCAAACTTAGCCGCGCCATGAGTTTGCACATCACCGTTGTAGACAGTACAATGTCTACTATTTCACAAATTGCTGATTTTTTTCACGAATTAATATATGGCGAATACTAAACAAATACAAAGCAATAAGAAAGAACCTAGGGATATTAAATTGTACTATTACAGCTCGTTCACACGATACAGCTTTCTGACTGATCCAGTAATTTTGCAGTGTCGATAATGACCGAAATCAGCGTTCACGAAGTTTGCGCATTTTTGTCACGCGTCGAGCTCTCAAACATATGAATCAACCGATTTCATGTGGTATGTACAAACCATTACATTCATACTACGGCGAATCGGTCATTTGCAGAATCAATTTTTGACCGTTAGGTGCAACTTCGTATGTGTTCGAACACGGTAAAATCACCGATTCCAGAGAAATTTCGTCATTTAGCTGTGTCACTGATCAGAACGACATGCGACGATGAATTTTGTGATTCACTGTATATATTCGGTTGCGTAGCACACTATATAAGAAAATTTAAGCAATTTTTATTATGGGAAAATGCGATTGCTGCTAGAGTAGCAAGTAGAAGTAATGAGAAAGAGCATCGATTCTCTGATTGATTAAACAAATTATTTTTAATATAATAATATAATCATCTATTTGCAACTTTTTCACGCAACTTAATATTTAAAAAAAAAATTGCCCAATTTTTCGAGACGTACACATATATACACCCTTCGTAGCAAAAAGGTTAATCTAAAAGTTTGGTTGGATTTCATAAATTGCAATAAAATAGGAAGATCAAATTAATCTTTTTTAGAAAAATAAATTTGGAGAACATTTAATGAGTGGCATATTATTGTCTGCGATATTCAGGTGATCCTCTGAGGCTTTCGTCTACTCGGATTTCGGAATACAAGGCACTCGCGAGTCCAAGTTTGATAGCTCTGAGTTCGCCAGATCCTCTACTAACCGCCTTCCAACTGAGCTGGGAACTTCGAGAATTGACGATCGCCGAACCGGAGAGCAGGGGGGAATATTTGAAGCTTCGGCGGCAGGTAGAAAGGTAAATGTGATCAAAAGAAATGAAAAAATACAGAAAATTTGATACTCTTACAAAATTAATGGCTGCTAATGACAAATAATAATTTAACAAACAGTCTATCATGGGTACTCAAAGAAAATTTACTTACTTCACTTTTGAGTAAACGTCATATCTTAGTAGCTGCGAAAATTTTATATTTCTTGTAAAAATTTAAAATTATTGTTATAATAAATTTAATGTTACTGATATTAGATTTTCGTTGTGCATCTGTGATATAAAACTAAATATTGTTAAATGCTTTAAAGGGTTTTGTTGATTTCCCCGCGATACACGATTGAAAATATTGTTAAAAGGTTTTGACAATTTAACTTTAATTAGATTCGCCGTTGATCTGCTGCAACAAGTGCGAACCACCACGGAATTGCGCACGATCCTTAACTATGACCCGGAAGATGAAGAGAACCTGGCCACGAAGCAGCTGGCCAGATTAGAATTGGCTATACAATATAAGCAGAAAACTTTCGTCGCACATTCCCACGTGCAGCAACTGTTGGCAGCTATCTGGTGAGTTCGTTAAGAAGTTCCCTTAATTTTCTGCTACTTTGTGATCAGTACGAAATTGCTGCAAGCTGATTGCAAACTTTATTTCTATATTTTCCGTTTTATTAGGATAGAATAAAAATTAGTAATTCGTAACTTATTAGCAGTTAGTTTACTAATAGCCGTTTCATTAATACTTTTTTAGTAGCTATTCTGTTACTTTATTATCTTTATTTAGTATGCAAAAAGAATGGAAACTATTGGACATAATATCATTGATTAAAAATAATTCAATTACGGCAAAAATAATATAGCGAGATGTAGTATAATAAATTTTTTGTAGTAGAAAAAAAATGCACGAATTTCTTTCTAACTTCATTTTCTACAAATTGTTAATGGTTAAGTTTAACTTTATTATCTGAAAACTGATTTAATCACAGAATAACATAATTATTCATCCTCTTCAATCAGAATTTGATTTGCTTTGGAAGAGATAAAAATTATAATTGACTAGAAGTTTTATCCTATTCTGAAACTTAAGGATGAATAATTAGACTAGTTAATCTAGATAACTTAATACAATAAAAATAAAATATAGTAGTAAAATAAGATGGAGGTAACATAATTAAGCATTAAAAATATGAAATTAATTCATTTTCTATTATTTATATTACATATACAGAGATAGCTATAAAATTAGTATCATCTATATTTTGCAATTCTTTTGCAAACTTTCCTAATTATATTTTCTATATGTGATATTTTAGTCTTCAATAATTTATTCGCTAATTTATTCGTACAAATAAATATTTCAATTTCACTTTGCGTTACAAATATTTACATTTTCTGCACTACAAAAGTTTTCAAGAAAGCTATTAACTCTTTCGTCGCGGGATTTTAAAATTAAAAAATTCTCAAAGCACAGATGGGGATTCTTTTTACTATAAAAACAGTACAAGTATAAGTATTTATATATTTTACATAATTGGATATAGTGAAACATGGAATATGGTAGAATACGGTATTCTAAAAAACGAATACTTATATACTTTTAGCAAATGAGGGATCAATTTTTAAGGGTGTGTTGTATACAGGGTGTTCTAAAATTCATGGTACAAATTGGGTCAGGAAGATTCTATAGCTCGAAATAAGACAAAAATCAAGCATGAAAAGGTTGCGTCGTGAGCTTCATAACCGATTCATAACCGATGTTACAGACTTCAGTTTAGGTCGCTGTTACAACCGTTTTCATACATGATACAATTTCGAAACTTATTTACTCTCAAAATATTATCATTTCTGACTCGTATCGTAGTTTCGACTTCGACTAGTTTCTATCAAACGCGCGACATCGTGTGATAGTACACTAACCCTTCAGAGGCGGTGCGGTTTCCTGTTCTTCTCACACAAACAGAAAAAATGTTTGTAGTTCAACAAATTTATCCCATTATACTCCTACATTAGTTCACTATTTATAAAATATAGAGACCAACTATGCGTCCCGCAATAGCCAGTAAATAGTTCCCTCTATTTTAAATAAATATTAATTGTTTTATACTAATCGTAAAAAGAAACTAGGGTCCGTACATCGTACGGATGCTGTCCCTAAAGGATTGAGGAACAGTATACGGAAATCATTTTGTGTATTTTTCACATAGCTTAAGAACACGTAAGTAGTAAGTATCGACAGTAAGTATACCCTGCAAAAACAACAATAGGAATAATCTATTATGGATTTCGTACAATCAGTCATTAATTAGGTACATGCGTACTCGAGTGATATTTAAATTCAACTTTCTCGAAAACGAAGCCACCTACACAATTTCGTCATTCTTGATTTTCGTCTTATTTTGAGCTATAGAATCTGCCTTGCCCAATTCGTAGCATGAATTATGAAATACCCTGTATATTTAGTTAAAATAATTTATACAGGATACTACACACTATTCTCCAGAAATCAGCTAGTTTCATTATAATACATTTATAAAAATGATGAATCTTAAATTTTGCAAATCAATGTTGAACTATTCATCTATTTATATGTTTTCCAAATCCAAATTTCAATAGATTTCATAGTACATTTGCTAAATTTAGCCTTTCATGAAGAATTACTTAAATTATTCCGATTATTCATGATCTTAGATACTGAAGTTTCCGCAATTTTATTATACCATACGCATATCTACGTTACAGCTAATGTTTTTTCTGTAATGTTCTTCATTATAATTTACGATCTTATGAAATAGTAGGGGCAGTTCGCCTATTAGCAGACGCTTAAGGTTGCCCTGTATGTTCTTTGTAGCGAAAGACTTCATTCAAAATCGAATTATTCTTTATTTATAATTAAAGGTACGATGGTCTACCTGGTTTTCGACGCATGAGTACATGGCAGAGGTGCGGAATTCTTGCAAAAACCGCGCTAATGTTCCCATTCTACTGCATGATGTACCTTCTAGCACCAGAATCAAAATTCGGTCAATTAATGCGCAAACCATTCGTAAAATTTCTTGTTCACGCCTCGTCGTACGTATTCTTCCTATGTGAGTGTCCTTCGTTAACCAATGAATTAATGAATTATGAACGAAATTGAGTGAAATTATTAATGAACGTTTACTTCAGTTATTCTAATGTTGGTATCGCAACGAGCAGAAGTGGAAATAGCGAAAATATTCGGTGGCGACGAGGCAAAAAGGAACATAGAAGCGGAATTATCCAGACAGAGGGGTGCAGCCCCATCACTTTTGGAGGGTGTCGTGGTTTTATTCGTTCTTGGATTTATTTGGCAAGAAATGCGTGAGGTATTAAGCAAATCCAACAAATACATTTTTCACTTTTTATTTATTAAGAAATATTAAAGGAGTCGGTTCAAATATGGGCTAAGGTTTAAATGTGGGCTAGTTAAAGTGTAGAATTTCTTATGCACAACCCTGTATTGGGGACGATACAAAAATACAAGCAAAGTACAAATAAAGTTGTACAAAAGAAATAATAACCATCGATTGCTGTATTAATGTGTTCCATTAAAAGCAGTGTCATTGTTTCGAGTTTCGCGATCGTAGAAGTTTTCATAGGTATGTTAATTTCGTTTCTTTAACAATGATCTGTTGAAGTGATAATTAATTAGCTATGTGCACTATATTGCTGACATCAAGAGCCTTTTTCTACCTACTTTGAATAAAAGGAACAGTCTTCTGGGAAAAAACAATTTTCATGTTTTATTTTAGATTATTTTATGAGTGACTCGTATTTGGACCATACATTCAAACATGAAAAATTTCACTGTTCATTTAAATTTGTAACTTTTAATGAACGTTATCCTTCTTCTACATATTTCGACTTTACATCAGAAAGCTAACATGTTAAAGATACATATTGATGCGTAAAAGTTTACGTATCTTCAACATGTTCGACAATAAACGCTAAAAGAGAAGTTCGAAAAGATAAAGTATTCAAATATTGTTCAATTCGAACTGGACAAATTTGTCACTACTGAAAGGTAGACAAATTTTCGATGAAGTATACTGAAAATTCTTAAAAAATTAATGTATTATTTATTATATATTTAAAAACGAGTTCCCTTATAATAATTATTATGATTATAAACAGACTGCGGATAATTATGCACTTATGGAAAAGTTAAATGTGCAAAAAGTTATAAAATATACAAACTGTGCGAAAACATATAAAATATTCAAATTAAAGAAGATATTATAGGGTTGAACGAAAAGTTCGTACCGAATTTTATGTTGAAAAGGTATATACGAATAAGCATAGTAAGAGTATCACTAAATGAAATTCAATTTATGATATATTAATAAATAGGTTTTCTAAATAAAATCTTTACTTGTAAATTTCAATTATTAGGGTAATTATAAGCGGAAACGTAATGTACAGTTGAAGCTTTGATCTATCGAATAAAAAGTGTTAAGAAAATCGGAGATGCTTTATCGAGCGACGCATAGATCTTTAAATTTTTTCAGATCTTTTAACCATAGAATCGACGTATAAAAAATTTCGAAAAGCCAATTCTTTATTGAAGTTTTTACGTGACTATGTTTATATTTTTGTAGTTACTTTTATAGTTATAATAGAAGTATTTTGCTACCCCAAAAGCCTTCCTTAAACTGAACTTGAACAGCTAAATTAAAGTACATTCAGATCTAATCGTTGCATATTTAAAAAACATTCTGAAATACAGCATAAATATAATGCGGCACGAACGTTCCATTCAACCCAATAGAATATTTGGAGAGTAAACCAACATCCATTTAGTGTGCATTTCTTTACTTTTGTTTGTAAAAAAATGTATTCGCATGAAGATCTGCACTCTAATAGTAGCTTAATAATCTAACGTTAGGATTAGAATTGCAGTAGAATTACGATTCCGAATGTCTTAAGAACTCAAGATTAAAGATAGTAAAAATTTCAAGGCTTACGTGGATGGACTAAAGGCATATTTACGAGATATGTGGAACTTTATCGACTTTACGAAGAATTTCCTCTACATTGCGACTATGGTTCTTAGAACTGCGGCATATCTTCAGCAAAGAGCAGAGATTAGTCAAGATCCAATGGCGGCTTTAGTCCCGAGGGAAACCTGGAGTGATTTCGACCCTCAATTAATCGCAGAGGGATTGTTCGCCGCTGCTAACATCTTCAGCGCCTTGAAACTGATACACCTGTTCAGTATTAATCCTCATTTGGGCCCTCTACAGGTACCGTCTTCCATAAGAATTTTAAAATATTGAACAATTCATAGAAAATTTATAAAAGCAATAATACGAAACGGCATGGATAAAAATCAGCACCGAAATTTGTTTATTGATCATAACATTCTAAATTTTTCTTCTATTGTTCTAAAGCTATAGTAACCAACTCCAATTCCAATTAAATTTTCTTAAAAAGTAAAACTCTTAATTCCACTCCAATTTTTTTAAATATTTGAAATTCTACGCTGCACAAAACTATTGAAGAGGTCTTTCGAAGAAGGGCCTATCTGCCAATATCGTGTTTTGAGATATTCAATGTTGAAACATTTTTATTGTTTGTAAATCCGCGATATTGATAAAAATCCTATACAATTGACATTGCATGAATTTCATATTTCATATAGAATAGAACGACGCCAACAGGAACGCGTATTTTACTTTCAGTAAAAAACTAACGCATCTTTTAAGAAATGATTTTCGACACCCTTCTTCGACATATCGAATTTTCAGGTGACACTATACATTGAAATTAATTATATACACGTAATATTCTATTAAAAACACATATTATATATTGATATATTGATTATTGATATATATTAATATTGCCATATTGATATATTCATATATTGATATGTTGATATGTTGATGCGTTGGTGAGTTGACGCGTTGATATCCTGATACGTTCATACGTTGATACTTTGAGACGTTGATACGTTCATATGTTAATATGTTGATGTGTTGATACGTCGATACGCTGATATGTTCAGATGTTGATATGGTGTTACGTTGATGCGTTGATACGTTGTCATGTTGATACACTGTTATGTTGATAAGTTGATATTTTGATGTATTGATGTATTGATATATTGATATTTTGATATTTTGATATTTTGATATTTTGATATTTTGATATTTTGATATATTGATATATTGATATATTGATACATTGATACATTGATACATTGATACATTGATACATTGATACATTGATACATTGATACATTGATACATTGATACATTGATACATTGATATATAGATATATAGATATATAGATATATAGATATATTGATATATTGATATATTGATATGTTGATATATTGATATATTGATATATTGATATATTGATATATTGATATATTGATATATAGATATATTGACATATTGATGCACTGATATATTGCTATATTGTTAGCCGAATGCAACATACGTATTATATATATTAGATTTAAAGAGATAAAAGCACATCTAAGAGATTTTTGTAACGTTTATTAAACCGAGAAAAGCATCACTTTGCCAGTTTAACGAAAATAAAAATTATCTCAATATTCAAAAGAATTATTTATAACGTCATTTGTTATATATTGTAATTTAGTTTTCAATAATATTTCTAATTCTGCAGAATTACTTCTATCCCAAAAGGTTTCGCAGTATTCAATATCCTTAATCCTAGCACATTTAATGCAATTTGAGAAATAGATTCTAATAGGATTTTTTTAAACAATATTTCTGCTATTTTTGAAAAATATTACTATTTTTTACAACCTCTCTTAAAACGATTAAAACTCCTGTATTCTCTTAAATATTTAAAGTTTAGAAGTGTATGTAGACTTTCGCGACTGACTGTACAATATGTAATCCCTTAATTACTTTGAGCAGTGTTATTGCATTTATTAATTTCTTGAACATTAGCGATCTCAATCATAAAATATTTCTACTGTTTTTTGCAGATATCTCTTGGTAGAATGGTGATAGACATCGTAAAGTTCTTTTTCATCTACACGCTAGTACTTTTCGCATTTGCTTGTGGTTTGAATCAACTACTTTGGTATTTCGCCGAATTAGAAAGGCGCAAGTGCTATAGCGACATTGGGGATCCTTCTTGGGATGCAGCCAGCGAACCCTGTTTAAGATGGAGAAGGTATTATAACTCGACAATTTTTCGAAGGAAAATTGATCATAACTTTTTAATTTCATTCTGTACAGATTCAGTAATCTTTTCGAGTCCTGCCAAAGTTTATTCTGGGCCAGCTTTGGCGGTATTGGTATAGAAAGCTTCGAACTCACAGGTGAGTTAAACTTGCTCATTGAATAATAATAATATTCGACAAAATTTGTAATTCATTTTTGCTAGTACAATGGTCCTTCAATTATCCAGTTTCGAAATTATCCGCTCTCCTGATGGTAAACTTGAAACTAATTAGCTGCAATTAGGGATTGTAAATTTACTAACTCTTTATTTGCCGGTAACTCAGTAAAACTTTCAGTCATAACCGGTGTATCAGTATTTTACCGGTATTTTTTAAAGTATTGAAAATATCAGAGTAAATATTGAACGTAAAATTTTTGTTTAATCAGATTGCAACGCTGCGAAATCGCGAATCACAAATTAATACTTTTCATAATATTTAGCTTCTCATTAGTATTTACAGTAAATGTTAAAATGTTCCACTATTGATAGTTCTATCAGCTGTATCTCTCAAAATGAAATAAATGAGTCCAAATTCTCAATAACTGAATAGTGGGTGACGCAACGTGTGCGTTATTCGCTTTTGTCAACTACGTCCCACTAATGAATCATGAATTTTCGTGCAATATCCCATTTCTCTCGCCAAAATTAAAGAAACGCGTCGATATTCATATATTTATCGTCTAAATTAAAAATACGCGTCGAAGTTTGGATTTTTATCACTAAAACTAAAGAAACACGTGGAAATTCGGAATAACAGAACACCTAAAACGCATATACTACATACGCTCTCTGCTATTACATTTACTTTATCTAATTACCGATAAGAGAAGGGAATTACGGGTAAAATTTGGATGCTGTTTTTTGAAATTTACCAGCAAACCGATAAACCGTTTTATCAATATTGCAATCACTAACTGCAATAGTAATACAACTGAAAAAAACGAATTGCGAATTTGAACTATTTACCAACTACTTTTGTAATCGTAAATCGAAAGTCACAGTTTCTTAACTGGTATTACTATCCGAGTAAATATATACGCACGATAAACGTTGGAGATATGGAACACATGACTTTAAAAGCTTGCCAAAAATAGAGAGATTTGCCTTCTTTAATAAAATTTTAATCGTATTTAAATTGTTATGTGTGGAATAATTCAAATGAATTGATATTATAATAAAAAGCTGAAGGAAATGAAATTCAGCAGTCCGAAAAAATGGTACTTAATATGGAATACCTAGAAAGTTTATAAAGAGAACTAAAAGAACTTTTTGTTTATTAAGAAAAATGTGTTTCGTTTGAACAAAACAGAGAGAAATAGTCAAATATTTTTTAGATAGTTCATATTTTTTTGATACAGTTTACCTCCAATAAATGTTTAACTATTTAACTCGCCTTTCAGAAGTATTTGTAGCCGCAGAAGAAAAAAACGTTTCTTTTTCAATAACGGATATTCTACTGATACTTAATTGTCAGTAATTTCCGTTATTGCTTATATGGAACTCATTAGTACATACGTAGTTGTTGGTAGAAGTCGATATTGAATTATTGAGATTTTACAAAGTTCCATATTTTCTAGGCTTTCACTATATTTTATTAAGTTGCTCAGAGAATTCGTAACGTTTTCAACAGCATCAGCATTAAATTCTATTGAATTTTATGGGATTGGAGGAGGATTATTTCTCGTGAAATTCGTAGTTCAGATAAAAGTTGTAGAGTAGATGTCCCAATTACTGACAGTGTCCCTATAACCGACACTTTAATTGTTCTATTTAATAGAAAAGCAATAAACAAATTTTAATACTAAATTTGGACTTCGGTTTACGTAACAACATATAGGCTTTGTATATTCCTTTACACGTAATATTTAAAAATAAATAGAGGTTAATATATAAGAGGTTAATAGAAAAGGAAATGTGTAGAGCTGTGGGGAGGGAGATGAATGGGAGAAAGGAAGGGTGTTGCGTTTCGTCCTGGGCCTGCTAGTGGACTCATCAGTAAGGCTACCTAGCAGGCCCTGCCTTAGACGTTGGGATATTGGAAGGAAGGTTAAAGGCGGTGTATATATGGACGAGATAGTTGGAACGAGTGCTTTCGAGAAAGTCCTATTTCGTATGTCCCTCTAGTGGTAGGTGCAGGAGAGCCGCCACAAATGAATGTTTTATTACCCGAAAATTCTATTGTCCGTTCGCTCTTGGCTTCCTATTAATTCGGATACGGGAGACTCCACTGTATTCTGTTTTACCTTGACAATTAGCTGACGACCCCCTCTCTCTATTAAGTCTGATTATCAAGAAACTACTGTAATAAGAATTTTAATCTACTTTATTTCTGATTCTTTTTAACATAATTCGCAAGTATCTTTAATTTGCATTGGATTTGTTTGTTTCGAAGGAATCAAGACTTATACTCGATTCTGGGGTCTGTTGATGTTTGGTTCTTACTCTGTGATCAACGTGATCGTTCTACTGAATCTTCTCATTGCTATGATGAGTAATAGCTATGCCGTTATAGAGGTGAGTTACATTTACCAAATACTACCGCTTGCGAAAAGTTTTCGATCAAACGTGAGAACGTTGGAACTAATTAAGAACACTACAATATTTGAAGTGCGAAGTGTTGCTCCACAAATAAAAAAACATATGAAAAGATTAAATAAATATAATATTAAATGAATGGGGAAAGGGAAAGAATAAAGGTAAGGAAAACAACGGGGAAAATAAATCTACTTAATAATAAAACGATACTTTACCTAATACTTATACAGTAGCCCGTATTAATATTCGGACATCGCTTACAACGAAAATCAAACACGGAAGGCCTGACTTTAATGGAAGTTCGCACAATTGAGGATCCCTTCGAGGGGACGAAATCAGATCCCTAAAATTTAAGCACGTTTTCATTTTTTTAAATGCAACTTTGCCTGGGACCTTTTTTGCAATAACGTGATAGAGAATTCAAGGCTGAACATATTTTATATGAAAAGTTTTGCTCTCTCTCTCGCACCGTTACAAAGATACAGAGAAAATCAGAGTCGCCGTGAGCACTATAAGTTGGGAAACCAGGGGTGAAATCAGTCCTTCTAATACCATTTGGTCTTCGGTTTTTTTAAAAATAGCTAACTGAACTTGTCCCATAAAAATTAAGGATATATCTTCACTACTAATTTCTTTCTAATAGATTATAATTAGACTACGCGTGTTTATGCATTTATGGGAAAATCTATTAATCACCGAAGTTAATTCGTTACGTATGTGTATATTTCAAGGAACCTAAGCTTGATCGATTATTTTCTTTCACTGTCGCTATAATATTTCCATATGTTTACATGTTTTCTCACTTTTATTTATTTATATTCAAAAAGACTGCTACTACGATTGTCATTCATTCTTGTAATAACGTCAGAAGCGTCGACATAGTTCAGTAACATGTGCAGACTGTTTTCGGTAAACGAATTCCGTGGTTAACCCTTATGTACTGTTCGAGTACGTAGTATATTAAAACAGCTGAGATAAATAATAAAGTAGCAAACAGTTTTCATCACACCTTAGTAATATAATATATATTTTTACATATATGGAACATATTCCTCAAATAATTCTAAAAATATTCATGAATTTTACATGCATGCAACATTCATTTAGGATGAAATTAATCCGTAACAGTAGATTAATGGATTAATGGGTTAAATATGCAAACTCTACACAGTGCCTACAAAAAGTAAAAGTATACTTAATATACAAAATAATCTACTCATTACGATATTTAGAAAATTAAATTCGTTTCCACTTTGTTCTCATTCTTTTAATTGTACTGATTAACAAATGAATTTGAATAAAAGTCCGCAATCTAATTATAATATGGTCGAACTTCGATAACTTGAACCTCTTCAATTAGAAAACCTCTATAAATCGAAATAAGACTTATTTTAACTTGAATTATCTACCATATATTTAGATGTATTCTTTATCTTTACAATTCGAATTTAGAAGAGCCAGATTTCTACAACTCGACGTTTACTTTCATAAGTCAACCTTTTAATGAATGCCAGGAAACATAAAACGGCACTTGTCGTGTTCGTAGCTCTCGCAATTCGAATCTTTGGATATTAAACTTCCTTACCCGAAAACTTCGATAAGTCGCAACCTCCATAACTCAAAGATTTGAACTAGGATAAGTGTGGGTATTACTGCGGTTTTTCAACGAAGGCAGACTTTGACCGAGAAAATAAGACTTTTATGTAAATAAATTGAAAACTTATACTATATCATTCTTTAACATCGATATTTACCTATACTCTCCCAAAACATAGCATCTCTGAAAATACAAATTGTCTTAAAAAAACGTTATACAAAGAAGCCATTCCCACGTAAGAATTACTGCGTTTCGTACCTATTACCACATGCCAAATACTGCGTTCGTCACTAGCACTAGAAAACAAATAATAATGAAACGATGCATTGATTTTTAAATAAAACAATGATTAACATATCTAAAAATTAATTTAGAGTAATTATTTTACTAATAATAACAGAAATATCATCTTTTGACTAGGTATTTAAAACTACAATTACTGCTATTTTATTCTAACATTTCCAATCATTTTTTAATATCAAATTACAATAAACGAATGAAAAATAAGGTTATTGTTACTTATCTCTTATTAACTATCAATGACAAGCATATAAAAAAATCCTAGGATTTATTTTCATGCGGTTATATATCGTAAAATGATGATTTTATAAGTTACAGCAGCAATGCTCCACAGTAATGCCCATATTTACTTGAGATTCAAGTTAACGAAGTTCGACTGTATATTTATTTCGAAATCTAATATCCATAATATAGTGCATTTGTCTCTAAATCTAATAGGAACGTGCAGATACCGAATGGAAGTTTGCAAGAACAAAATTATGGATGAGTTACTTCGAGGAGGGTGGCACGCTTCCCCCTCCTTTCAACATTTTACCACCCCCGAAGCTACTGCTTAGATTATGCGGTCTGCAAAAAAAGAAATTCGCCAATGAGTCCAGCGATCAGAAAAAAGCGCACGATTCTAAGTAATAATAATTAATTCGAATATTGTTGATCTGTTAAACTAATTATCAAAAAGTCTTTTGAACTATACGATTGGCTTTTTTGTTGCATTAGATACGGAGGTGTGATGAGAGCCTTAATATGGCGGTACGTCGTGAACTCTCACTCTGAACACGAAATGGATCCAGTTACAGAAGACGATGTTCATGAACTCAAGTCTGATTTGTCTTCTTGGAGGTGCGAATTGCTGGATATCTTGAAGAGAAACGGAATGGATATTGCTGGAGCTAATACCAAAGAGAGAAGTGAGTGATTTAAGAGATGAAAAGGGAAGGAAATTTCGAAATATATCGATTCAGCTAATATTTGATGAACTAGTAAAAATCGGGACTTGAAAAAGTTTCGAAAATAATTGCTTCAAACTGTTATATGAGCCGTTCATAGACCAAAGTGATTAACACCAGGTTTTGAATTTTTTAAAATTTTAGTGTCAAAGCACGTGATTGAAGCTTAACTTTTTATAGCTAAAATAAATTTCCTTAACAGTTAGACTAATCGCCGCAAAGTGAGAAAAATGCTTTTGGTCATGGAATAATAAAGAATTTATAAAAATAATACCGCGTATTACAATAATATATTATTCTACGCATTTTATATGTCGTTAGATAAAAGCTACATCTGTAGTAATACAGTCTGCAGTGTTTACTTTAATTTCAATTTTACAATGAATCTTAAAAAAGACTATATATCCATTTTATCAGTTTCCTTACTTTCTATTTTGTGGAGTTAATCGAGTAGGAAAATGAGCGAATTGGACTACGAATTTTTATGCAGATTCATGTTTCTGGAAACACAACCAGCAGAATAGAATCTAAACAGAAACTAGTTTCATCCTCCAAATACAGTGGAACTTCGATTATCCGAATTAATTGGAGGACATAAATGTTCGATAAGGGAATTTTCGCATAATAGAGCACTTTATTTTTTTCATCTTGATTCTTTATGTGTTTAAAAAGATATTGGTAACATTCACGTTCTACTAATAATAGTAACTTCATATGATATAATTAAACATGATTTGATTAGAGATTCATATATTCTAAAACTTTGTAGGTACTAAATCATGTGATCATTCTAACAGATTCAATTGAGTAAAGCTACGTTCTTTTATACTGTATCAATAATGTGGTTCCATTTCCGCTCTTCTAAAATATTTTAATTATTTTGTCTTTCGTTCGCATAGTTAGCATCATACATTATCGTTACAACGATATTATGCTACATTACAACTGGTTATAGAATTAAATTGACAATTAAATTGAACAATGTACATATAGAATGTGTTCGGATAACAGAATGTTTGGATAATAGAGAATGCGAATAATCGAAGTTCTACTGAATAATACATGCTTTATTTCAGATAATTTATATATAGTTTTACATATTATGTGCATCCTACATTTTTCACCATAGATAAATGTTCTATAAATGCATAAAAATCTGACATCTATTTATAATTAATTTATATTATACTAGTAATTAGGGGACGTAGTATTTAATAAATTAGTAAACAACCTGCCTGCAATTAGTCTATTCACCCTCGTACAACGAATGCAGTTATTATTTATCACTTGGGATAATTTGTATTATGTACTGGTACTCGTTGAACATGGAACTATATTATGTATTACATGCCCGAAAAACACTATATAATTAACGGTTGGTACAATGATTATATATGTAGGATGGTGGACCCTTCTAGACCCAATAGAGAAAGACAGTATATGTCCAATAAGGACGTTAGACACAGAATAAAGGCCCACCAGCGGGGCTGTGGCGTAGTGGTTAACGCGATTGATTAGTAGTGACCCGAAGATCTGGGTTCGATCCTTGCCGGCGGCGCAGTTCCCTTTTTTCGGCTATACAAGGCGATACGGCTCGGTGCGATCCTACTATATATACATATATATATAATTCCTTCCCAGAGTTAGTTTACGGTAGAAATTCTGTTATGGGTCAAAATGACCCTGCATTTGTCTCTCCCGCATCCATCGAAAACCATTATTCGACTTCCCAGGATTAATAAAAAGAAGCAAAGAATGTTTTATAAAATATTGCAGCTTCACAAATTCATGTTACTCTTTATTATTGTTCTAGTTTTTTAATTTAATCTTGAGAAACTAATGTATGAAATGAATTGTCAGCCATTCTAGGGAAGAAAATGAAGGTATGGGAAAGAAGGCTAATGAAGGACTTCCAAGTAGCAGTTCCTGTCCAGAGTTTAGAGATCGAAGAGCCTGAAGAAATTCTTCAGCAGCCGACTGAAGGTGAAGATAACATCGCCAGATGGAAAAGACTCGCTAAATTAGCTGTATTGCAGTCCGCCAATCATCGTTGGAGTCAGGTACCAATTTTCTGAAACTTCACGCACGGCAACTTGCAATTAGCTTTGCGATTAGACTTCGCAAAAATGAAATTTGTGGTGAAATATAAATCGAACAAAATTCCAGGTAGTAGACAGCGCTATAAAAAGCTCTCAAATTGGAAAAAGTAGTAGTAAAGCGTCACTGCAGAATCAATTAACATTGAAGAAAGCTATGGAAGAGGCACAGAGATTAAACACTAAGAGTCCCTTGCCACCTGTTTCCCCTGTGGAATTACCCGAAAGCAGAGCTTCCACGATTCTCCATGTTCTTCAGGATGTCGAGGAAACTGATAACAACTCGCAGACAACGTTGCCTGAGCCTCCGAGGCTCACAGTTATTGCAGATCCAGATGAATCTATTGCAAAAGTAAGATAATTAATCAAAAATGTATTAACAGCTGCTTTTTATCCAGTCGTCCGATATGTTTGCGCCGAATTTTATACAGAACGATTATAGTCGAATAAACACGGTGAGAGTATTGGGTTGGTACATAAATAATGTCGGGAAATTAAGGAGAAATTCGAAGACATGTTTCACGGCTTCCTCTCCATATACCACACATTCTTTTTTTTGAGTTTGTATCGCGTTTTTCCCCTTTTGATAGTAAAGAAACATTAAGTATGGAAAATATTGTTAATTTGATTCATTTATTTATTAACGTCGTGAAGTTGCTATTCAACTAATCTTAATCAATAATGGCTTGAAATAAGCGTTGTACTATCAACTTTCACAATACCATAATTTTGTTTTGTTTAGAGTAGTGTTAGAAATAATTACTGATACTTAAGAAAAGCCTTTTCACATTGTCTGAATTTCACCCTCCAGTTGAAAATAAATAATTGCGATGTTTGTTCTTTTCTGCAGATTCAAATTTTAAATAAATCAGAACCGAATAAAATTTACGCTGTTGCACAGTCAGTTAAGATTTCTCCGCCTACTTTCCTTAACAAAAGTTAAAGCTAAATATTCAAATATTTGTAAACCACAATTTCTTACGAATTTATAAAATTCCGAATAAAAAAGGGATTTCATTTAAGAACAATATGCTAACATTTGCCTCGGAAATAATGAATTGCAACACGCTTAAATGCATTTTTTAATCTCTTTTTAAATGCTTCATTTCACTTCTTTCATTCCTTAAGATTTATATTTGTAATGCAAATTGATATTTGTAATATAAATGTTGCATATAGCATTTATATTGCAACTCGCGACAAGATTCTTAATCTACTCTTAATTATTTCATTGGCCTTTCATTTCCTTCAACTCTTAAGATTTGTATTTACGATTTATCTGCATTCCGTATATTTGTTTTCTACGTGAAATCGTCTATTGAATTGTAACTCTACGGCGTATTTTCACTTATAGCCGAAGCCCGTAATGTCGATGGACTATGTCGACGAGAAACCCGCTAAAATTGCACCACCAGTACCGCTTCGTACGCCGCAGAGAATCGTCAAAAGGAAGTCCGCAAACTCCTCAACGACGGGAGCCTATCAACAATCGACTGGTAAGAGTTTTGCTTCTTTTATTCCACGCACACTATAGTTATCGTTAATATCATAAAAAATGGCACAGGGTAGAACTAATTAATTTTTGTTACATTCGTAAAATAGTTGAAAATATTCTCAATAACATATTATTATTTCTATTGTAACTGGAATTTTTATTTTAATTAGGTAAATGCATAAATTTTGCCAATTTTAAGTAACAAGAATAGAAATTAATAATTGTTTGTAATATTTGCATTTATTCTTTACGTGTCATTTCTTTATTTATCGTTGAAATTAAACATTTGTAAATATTCTGTATTTCAATTGCATTTTCTATTTTAATTAAAAACTAATTTACAAAAGCTAAATTAGTGCGCGTAGCAAAAATCGACAGAACTTTTGCATTAAAGCAGAATATTTGGAAATATTCTGTAATTTCATTGCATTCTCTTGTTTCGAAATTAATTAATTAAAGTAAAACCATTTGCGCGGAAACCAAACTAACGAAACTTTCGCACGTGTCTAATATTGAACGAAAATATTGTTGTTTATTTTAGATAACACTAGATTTTAGAGGAAGAATTCTGCAAATAAACTTGTGTAACGTTTATAGTGAACGATAAGGCAAATGTTTGTACACTATGTTTCTGTTTGCATTAGATTAAACTTCGTGTACTTTTGTTAAAACGGGATCACTGAAGTTCAGCAGCAAATTTCGTAAAAACTTTGCCAATTTTGTCTCATAAGAGGCGAAAAAACGTGGAAGTTATTAATTTATAATTCATTTTAAATGTAACAATTCGTTAAATATATTATAGTTTAATGATATTAAATCTCAATTCTTCTTTAATACAAGTAAATCACATATAAATTGAATATAACTCAATTCTTGTTGAAAAAATAAAACTCTTAAACATTATGTCATTAAATCGTGTCATACAAAGTAGTTCTAGTAAGTGTGATAAGCTATAACTCTGTTTTTATTGAAGATAAAAAATTGTACAGAAAAATGTTGCACAGACTCTGTCATACTCCCGCAAACTTTTTTCGCGCTTCCACCAGTTGATGCTATTTTTTTAAGTGGAACTTTACGATTTTTTTTTTTTTCGTAATTTGATTCCTCGCGTTATTTTACTTACATCAAAAATATAAGAATAGATCATTGAAAGCTCAATAGTTTTCGAAATATTTTAGTTTCCTTCAAAATTCATTACTATGTGAAATATTATCTTGAATTTATTCATACATGATATACCACACGTATCACAGTACAATATAAAATATTGTCAGCAAAACAGTGCATCGGTTCATAATGCTCGACTAGTAAACGACTTCATAACGGAAATGTATGGAGAAAGATGGTTTGGCACTCACAGCCTGTAAATTCAATCCTCTAGATTAATACATTAATATTAATAATATATTAGGCGAAGGAGTCAACTCGGTGCCCTTTCACCTTTTAATTCCTATTCAATGATTATTTACACAAAAATCAAACATAATTTTAATATTGAATGACTATTGAACTTCAAATAATAGTTTTGCGTTCACAACACAACTGAAAAACTTCTATTTTGAGAAACGATGGACGTTTTGAGTTGGTTAACTCAATGTACAAGCACCAAATTAATTTCTACACCTAATATTTAAGTATTTAATATTGTGTTCATTGCAGCTCGTACGGAGTATACGTTTGTAATTTTGGCACACTTAAGGACAAAGGTTGCTTAATCACTGCTTTAGATTCTCTCTTACAGGAATTCTTAAACGAATTTATTCGCAAACTTTAACTTCAGTGGATGAATTAAAGAAGAGAATTACGCTTAATTGTTTCAACATTAGTACTGAATGATTAAATAATGTAATGGAAAACGAATAACAGAATAAGAAAATGTGTACAATGTAATGATGCAACGTTTGAATATTTATTGTAAATTTTCGAAAAAAGTTAAATATCTCGAAGACTATTGAGCTTTCAATGATTTTCCCTGATATCATTTATATGTAAAATAATACGAGAAATCAGCATATAGGGAAAAAATCGCAGGGTTCCATTTAAAAGAAATAGTGCATCTGCACTGATTCATCTACGAAAAACATTTATGCCAGTATGATAGAGTCTGTTCAACAGTGTAACATTTTCTTCTACAATTATTTTCTATCTTTAATATGAACAGCGCTATAGCTCGTTCCAGTTACTAGAACCACCCTGTATATTATTTATTAGGTAACTTGTGAAACTTAATTTCTAATCGTTTGTCAAATTACCATTTCTTAACGAAAATAAATTTTGTTCTAAATATTGATTATATTATGTTATATATTATTTATTAACATTAGATTTACGGACACTGATTGTATAATATTAAACGGATATAATATATTAAACAAATTTCCGGAAGAATAGGTAATATAAGGTCGGGAGAGAGAGGATGCTTAATTAGGATAATTATGTACATTATTACACCCACTAAGGTCCCTATAAATTGCTTAAAAATAATATTTATGATCCCTGTAACTTATTTAAGCATAAGATCCAAAATCCGTCAAATTAACGGATTCTGTAAATCTAGTGTTAATTAAATATTATGTCACATTACAGAAGCATCATTAACGTTATCTCCTCAGCCAATCAACAACCCTAAACCTCGATCTGGTTCTCCAGTAAGGAACACGAACAAATCTAGTATGAGTACAGATTCAACTTTATCTCCTCACGTGGACACTAGAACCATAAAATCAAGACTAAAACCTGCACTCAGCCCCAAAAGGAATATAAATATGCCGGAAGATAAGGAAAAACTAGTAGATATTATGCCTAAGTCACCTAGAATACCAAGATCACCCCGAAAAGGAGGTTGGTTGTAAAGTACTATGAAAATAAATACAAACGATTTAAAATAAGTAAAGCATTCAATTTAAGAATAATATATAAAGTAGAATAACAAAATATCTCCTTTCTTTTATATTACTGATATAATTATAAATTGTTCTAATAAGGATCTAAAATTTAAGGGAAAAGTCTAAAAGGATCTAAAACAAATAATTGTAAATTGTTAAGTTAAGAATATAAAATCTAAGGCAAAACTTAAAAGGAACTAAAATAAATACTTTTACTTGTTAAGATAGGGACCTAAAAATAAAAGATTTTTTATGATACGAGAGAAATAAATTGGCAACGGAAGGATGATGTAAAGTATTTGTTATTTATTCCTTAAAAAATATGTGTATGTATCAGAAATGTTTCAACGGAATAAAATACAAGCTAGTATAGCTAAAGTATCGTGTATGTATATATTTCTTCGTTCACGGGTACAATTGGTGTTGCCGTTTTCAAATGACACAAGGAAACAAAATAGAAAAAATGCGTAAATTAATATACACTGATTGTATAAAATATACTTCAACATCGTGGCATCCGAAGAAACTTTAAATCGTAAAATTGACGAAAACAAATGGCATGCCCGCCATTTTGACATTCTTGCACATTCCATGTGAATGAGTTCGCGATTGGCTACACGGTTTTTCCATCCTGGAAATAACTCGAATACTGAGGATATGATGAATTGAATAGGACTACAAATTCTAAGCGGCTTGCACCACTTTACTCTGTGGACCTTTTTGCGTGGAATTGATTTTATCGCCTAAAGATAGTGCCATTCCTTGGCTCTTCGCTCTGATTCGAATGTGGCCAACCACTGGAGCATCTGGTTTGTTCAATGGCTTCTCAATAGACATGTTCGCCAATGCATCCTCGCCGAATATCGATTTTGCGTACATATTTGCCGCCATGAATCCACATTGTCCTGAAAGTGCCTGCAAAGAAATTTTAAATACACCGCTCATCTTTTGTTCCTAAATTATTTAATAATTAGAAGGAAAGTATTTGTCTTGTACATAAAAGTCTAACTTTAATTAAAGTAGAATACCTTTTCTGGTGTAAGACAACGCATATTTGTGGATTTCAATAAATGAGCAAGGTACTCCCTCAAATCCGACAATGAGGTATTTACAGACACCTTATTTTCCCATTCGAACTCTGCCCACATTTGCCTGAATTCTGCGTCGGTGCACGTTGCTGGCACTATGTAATCCATGATATCAATATGTATGTCGTTCAACACAACTATGCTCCTGTCAGATCCAGCTCCGGATACATCATACACTGCAAAATAATTCATTCAACGACTAATTTTTAATATTATTAAATACAGTAATAACCCGATTTACATCTTCTGGACTTTCGTCGTTCGATTTGTGTCACATATTTAGATTTCGACAAAATATCGAGCACACATGAATGAAACTGTTTATATATTTAATAATTAAAATTATTTTATATTTAAACAAAAATTAATAACGTAATTAATTTAAAAAGGTACATTTATATACGCATGAAGTTCCAATGGGAAAGATAAAAAGAAACATTGGTAACTTGGAAATGAAATTAGATTTCACAAAGTTGATTAAGCCAACAGAAGCAGCTGAAGTGAAAACTTCTGAACTTGGTATGAAAAGAAAAATAAATGTTACAAAAACTACATCAAGAAACCGCGTACAAAAAGTCCACCTCGACTTACATCTCTTTCAACTTACGTCAGTCACTGTGGAACCAATTACTACGTAAGTTGAGGTATAACTGTATTAATTTATATCCAGCCTTAATAGTATCGCACACTAACGTATATCTAGTGCATTGCAACAGGTCAATTTTACTACTTGCCTATATTTCCGAATATTATTCCATTTTCCGTGGACGCCACTTTAACATTCGCCTTGATGCTTGCGAAATCTCGCGGAGCAAGTACGATGGGCTGTGGCCTCTCTACAAGTTTCAGGTCGCCCATTGTGGCAAGTTCTAGAGTACAATTCTGTAGAGTATCTTCTGTCTGGTTAACGATTAGTACATCCAGTACAATGTCATATTGATTGACGTGAACGAGAGCTTCCGCGTAGACTGGATCCGAAAAACCAGTTAATTGGGTGACCTTGCTAAGAGCACTTGGAGCTGGGGCATCTCCTCCAGCCCCAGGTCTACCGGCAACAGCGGCACTCAAACTCTGCTCGAATACATCACCAGCTCCCCCTGCTAGATCTGATCCACGACTCAACTGCAAGAACTGTATTGCTTCGTCTACTTGGACAATATTTCCTGGTTTCTCCTTTGCCTAGATTAACAAAAAAAATATGTAATATTGTAATGAATAATGTTAGAACAAGATAAATGAAGCTTATTTTAATTTCAACCTTCTGGTTCTGTGAATCTTCTTCCGCTTTCGCCGCCAGCATTCTGCTGAGGGCATCACGACATCCTTCCGTGAAAACTTTTTGTACAAGTGGCGTCGGGCAAGCTAGAGATCTCAAGCATAGGGATAAACGTTCAGCATCGTCGTGCGTCATTGCTTTAGTAGGAAGTCCTGAACGACCTAACTGGAGTACACTAGACATCACCAGCATGGCTTCTGCTTGCATATGGTTGCTCTTCTGCACGTCATCCACGAGGGTCTTGTAACGGAGCGCCAATTTAGCTAAGGTAGTACCTAAAGAGGCGCCTATGAAGAAGTCACCTTCCATCATGTATTGAACAAGCGCCGGACGCTTCTCTTCTTTCTTACCTGTAATATTAAAAGACAGAGTGTCATAATCTGTTTAAAATCATTAGACAATGATCTATTAGGTGTATGCAAAAGTTTTAGACTTGGCTTGATGATTTCATTGTTTCTAACCAATTTCATTGAACCTTGACAGAAAAGTGGCAGAAAGTTACATAAAATCAGAGAAAATACTTCAAAGATTAATTTGTAATACAACACTCTCGCTTAACCGGCCTGTATGAAACCGAACTTCTAGCCGGTTAATCCGAAAATGTATACCAATTGTTCATCATTCATCGGTTGTTAATGAAAAAGATAATGTTTACATGTATATATTATAAAAAGGAGATATAATTTATATGATTATATTGAATAATGCACGCCACTTATGGTCAATTGTTTTTATATCAACAAAGATACGGCCGATTAAACCGGAGACTGGATAATCAAGAGTCTACTATAATACTTAAATTATATATAAATGAAAAAGAAAGTTAAAAATAAAGACTAAAACTTTTACATATAACTAATAATAAAATGAAATATATAAAAATAATTACGTGTAGATGCTGCACTGAATGCACTCTGAGTAGCATAAGTGCCATCTGATGTGACCAATTGTGCTGGTGCAGCTTGAGCATTTACATCTTCCACTGTTTTCTCGCCTGCCTGACGTTTATTCTCTGCTTCCAATAATGGCAGTTCTCCCAAGGCAGCTCGAATACGACTCATCACAGCTTCTATGTCTTCCTTGGACGTTGCATATTCACCGAGAATCCACAGTGCTGCTCTGTGTACTTTTACTGATCTTATATGCGGGAACACCTGTACATAAAATACAAAATTAAACGAAGTCATTAAGACATGAAAATACTTTATTCATTATATATATATATATATATAATGTATATATTAGATGTCCAAATTAATTCAAAGCTTTTATCTTTAAACTCTTGTCATCTTTGTCAATTTGAAACTGCTGTATTTTTCAAGTGATAAATTGATTTCATAAATGTGAAAATGGTAAATATTTTATATTCGATTTATTTATAAATAAATGTTAGATCTTATGAAATTCCAAAGGCTCAAAATTAATTTGTACACCCAATATAAAAATCAAAAGTACGAGACCACTTTATAACTTGTACCCATACCAAATCATCCATTAATTTGTTTACTATTGCAAAATTCATATTTTAAATGTTAGCAGTACTTTCATTTATCTCCATAGATTTGTAGCTGAACAGTTTTCCAAGACAAAGCGTATCGAATTTATTCCTTTTCTTTAATTTTTACGTTTCTTAAGGTACAACATGCCCCAAATTTTTGGCAGGTAGTGTATATACCTCAAGTAATTTCTCAACAATGAGCGGTCTAAGATGCTCAAATCGCTGGATGGCCTCACGAACAAACACCAAGACATCGGTAGCTGCCGCTTCATTATTTTCTGATAAGAAATCTGTTAGTACTGGGATTACTGTGGCAGCCACATCTGAGAATTTAATGGAACAAGCGTGCAACGTTCTGACGAGAAGCTGCCGATATCTGCCAGCATCTTCATGCTCTCCACCAGCTGTTCTAAGCACTTCTTTCTTCAATAATTGGACCATTTCTTCGATTGTTCGTGTTGTTACCAAATCCATTGCTAGAGCTAATGTTTTAGTTCTGACTTCTAATGCTGGCGATCCTAAAATAAAAAGTAAAGCTGTAAGCGTACAGATACTTCATATTATAATTATTGTTTCTTATTGATTTCTAAGTTTTTACCTAGAACTCTAAGTACATCCATCACTAAATCTTGGAGAACTCTCTCATAAACAGGACTATCCTTCATTGCAATCAAGCGATCTAATACGATCAATTTAACATTGTTATCGCTTTCTTTGACAACCAATTCTATATAGCATGTAGCTGCAGCCTTGATTGCCGTGGGAGCACTGGAAAGCGTCACCAGAGTTCCAGCAGCTTCATAGCGTACAGCTGCACTAGGCGAATTTAATAAGCTGTAGATACATCTAATAAAACGAGCTCTTTCTGATGGATTTGCAAGGCAAACCTATGAAAATGTATACTTTCAATAATTAAAAAAAAGTTGTATCTTTTATTAATATCAGATATTGTAGAATTATATCTGATATTAATAAAAGATAATAGTTTCTATAAAATATATGCACCTTATAAATTAATTCTACAATAACCAACTGCAATATATCGCCAAAGCTGGGCACTTGGTCCAAGCAGGCGGTTAAGTAAGCAAGTGCTTTGCTCTGATCGGCATGCAACAGCATTAAAAATGCATTTCTCCTACAGGACATATCCTGTTCCCCTTCTAAATACTTTGCTATTAATTCTGGAGCATCTGGTATAAGAAATTCAAAGTTTCTGTAAATTGTAAAAATAGCCAATACTGCATTACGTCTGACGTAAGAGTGTCTGTGTTCCAAACATGCAATTATCGCTGGCATCAGAGGCTCTAAAAGTTCTGGTTCCTTTAGTTTACACAAAAATCTGAAAAATATAAATGTATGCCTGCATGTATCTAGATTTTAATGATTATGTTAATATGTAGCTGCTATACCAATACCTTAAAGTGGATCCTCTGACAAATTCATTTGGATGTTGCAAATCTTTTCTATAAGCATCGCAGACTAAAATCATCTCCTGAAGCAATTTCCCATCAGGAGAAGTTTTAGGAACAATTTCCCAGAAAATTAAAAGTAGTTTCTTTATCGTATGATCCTGTAGCGGCAGAACAAATCTGATAATGGTCATCAGGAGACCAGGTAAGCGTTCTCCACTGAGAATCATATGAATAGTTTTCTTGAGAGCCTCGATCTTAGTTGGAACATCACCTTTCTCGAGATCCAGCTTTAACTGGAGTTCATTTAAAGGCTCCGTATCTGTTGGAATGTTTATTAAAGTATAACAAGGTTGTTCCGCAACGGTGCTCATCTTTACGGCTGTTTCAAACTCTGCCAAGAAAATTCTCTGTTACAATCTGCAAATTAAAGAGATTTAACGTGCAATTTTCGAATGAATGATAGAAGAAATTTGTATGGGCCAAGATATTCAAAGAAATAGATCGAAAGTGAGGTTAGGTTTCTCTAAATTATGTTATGTGTGTAAAATCGAACGCGACGCTGAGTGTTACGTTTATTGAACTTCACGCACCTAATCACGAGAAAGTCACGCGACAACAAAATGCAGCGATATTATTCAATTGGTCAACTGACATTTATGCAAATCCAGAAACAATGAAAACAGCATACGTGTCAAACCCCTACGGCGGGGATTACTGAAAGAAACTAGGAGTAGATAGCGCCACCATTTATGCCTTCCACGTAGAACTTGGGTCATCTTTGAATCCGTCATGTAATTTGTTTTGTAAAATATTATTTATGTAACATTGTTTTGAAAGTACAATACCCGCAAACTGCCTTTTTAATTTTACTTTCTAATACTACGATTGTAAAGCAATAAACCATCGCGTTTAATATAAACTTAGGGATATATGTATACAATGAGAGTCAAAAGTCAAAAGTATACACTTCGTAAAAATGAAATTGAATGAAATTGTAAGATAATTAGAATTTTATTGTAATATTCCTTATAGTAAATAAATAATTATTGTGTAATCATAACATAATTATATTGGGTGATCCGGAAAGTTCATGCCGCACTATATTTATATTGTATTTCACAATGTTTTTTTAAATATCCAACGCGTTATTTTGAATGTACCTTAGTTTAGCTGTCCGATTTCAGCTTAAGAAAGACCTTTGGGTAGCAAACTGCTTCTATTGGAACTGTTTCTAGCAAAATGCTCTATTATAACTTATAAGCTAACTATAAAAATATAAACACAGTCATGTAAAAACTTCCATAAACAATTGGCTTTTCGAAATTTTTTAAACGTCGATTCTGCGGTTAAAAACTCTGAGCAACTTCCAAGATGCATATAAAACTGGCGAAAGCAACCCCGATTTTTCTTACAACATTTTATGAGCGAGATCAAAGAAAATGGAGCTTAAACTGTAAATTATGTTCCCGCTTGTAATTACTCTAATAATAGGGTGGGGGGAGGGGGTTGAAACTTACCTGAAAATGTTTTATTTGGAAGACCTATTTATTAACATGTCACAAATTGAATTTCATTTTGTGGTATTCTTGCAATGCTTATTCGAATATACCTTTTCTATAGAAAAATCGGCACGAGCATTCCGGACAATCCAATAGTATTATTTATAGAAAATGCATTATAGTATAATTGCAATTTAAATACAATTTATAGTAAATAAATTATACAATAATGTTACTTTTGTAAATTGGATACTCAGTCGTGGCTGTCGCCGTATTTTGGATATCTTGTATACCTTTACATTTCATACTGTTTACAATAAAGCTTAAAATTATAGTATTGGCTATAGTAAAAACGAAACTACAGTATAATAATAGTATTATTTATAGTAAGTAAATAAATATTGCATAATAGTAATATAATTATAATACTATTCACGACAAATAAATTGTAATATAATTACGATTTAATTTACAGTGAACAAACTATAGTATACTTTCATTTTTGTAAAGTGTATACTTACTTTTCGCTCTCATTGTATTTTTAAAAAATACGCAGTTGGGGCACGCTGCAAATTCAGCTTTTGCAACTTTCTATTTTTATTTTTTAAAAGATCGTTTATTTATGGGTTTTTTCGAAGATTTCAGCTATGTGGATCACAATAAACATAATTAGTGGAAATTTAATTTTAAAAAATGAAATGATAACGCTTTTACGTGTAAAAGTAATATGTGATGTTTTATTATAAATATATAAGAGTTTTAGCTTTTATTTGGTAAAGATTGTGTAACCCTTATTATTTACAAGTTAAAAATTTAACCGTATAAATAAACGAAATTTTATGGTTTTATGCATAAAAATAATATATAATATTTCATCGTAAATACCTATACAGAAGAATTGTAGATTATTTCTAAGAAGTTCGACATACACCCAGAAAATTAAAAATACAAATGAAATACCTAATAAATCAACCATCCAATGTATTTTCCTGTCAAAAAAAAAAAAAAAATCAAAAATCTATCATTTTTGCGTTTACTTTTACATTTTGCATGTTAACATACTTTAGAAGTGTTTACATTCCTTTTCAAGAAATAAAAAGGCAAATATTCTTCCGAAAATGTTAATTCATTTAGATGTCGGTATTTCAGACCATGTGACACTAAATGCCATAAGATGATAGGTCTATCCTCGTATGTGCTGAAAAGTTTAGACGGCTATTTGCCGACACCAGTTCGCAGAATTAATGCAGCACCTTTTTGTAACATATTATGTATATTTTTCTGAAACTTCTCCAGAAGTTTGTTTAAATTCAGGCTTCCTCGAATTGCGTAATTATATCACATTATGATTGAATATTTCTTTCAGTTAGTCACGTATTCTTTTACGTTGTGTTTCGTTCTCACATAAAAATTTATAAATTAATGTACGCTACGTAAAATATTCCGGCGATACAAAACATAAACGGGCAAAAGAAATGTTTCCCAAATAGAGCGTTTAACCCATCGATCGTGTAGCACACATTGTTGCTAAATAGTATTAATTTATTTCCTTGAAAGATAAATCATCCTGATCGGCTCAAGTGGAGCGCTACTGACCTAGAAAACAAACTGAACTAAATAGATTGCAACTGCGTTCGGAGAAGCGAGTAACTTGTTCGCGAATTTCACCAACGTTGAACCACACGCTATAAAGATATTCCAAGTAAATTATAGCGATTTCATTATTTAAACGGGAAAAGGAAAGAAACTTTGTGTTCGCGTAAAATGGAAGACAGTAAAAAAATAGTTGTGGAGTATCCTGGGTAATTTTACTAAAAAGGTCTCGTGGAAATCGCACGTGTCTCACGTAATTCTGTTGTCAGTTATTTGGAATATCTCCAAACAATTATGCTGCGTTGCAAGTAATCAGAAGCGTATTTTTTTATTGGTGAATGCAGTATAATCGATTTTTTCCCCAATCATATCGCTGATACACTTTCGACCTATTATAAATGGCGGTCAGATTTTCATGATTGATACGCGCATTTTTCTCTAGAAGCAATAAATATCGCGCAGCAGTATCTTATTCAGCATGATAGGTGTTTTTCAAACTGCTTATTCTACTTGATACACGATGCTTTATTGTTCTTATGTTCTAAATAAATGATTTTTTTAATGACCCTTGAAAAGTCAGATAATTTCTTATCTGAAATGTTGTCACTAAAAGAGGCAAGAAATATGTGATTAGAGTAAAAATTGTTTAATTACTTTATTCAAGTACATACGTTTAGACTTTGCGAAAGCAGCTGTTGCAGAAAGATTAAAATTAAATTGTGATCAAGCAATTAAATTAGTAATTGAAGTAATACTTAATTTATATTACGAATAGAATAGACCGCATGCATAACTAATCTACAATTATTAAAGAAGAATCAAACAACCTTCTACAAAAATTGACAAAAAGAAAAGAACCAGAATTATTATTACGTATAACAAAATTCCAAAATCTAAAAGCAAAATCTTCTAAGTCCCCATGTTTCCAAAACCACCAAACCTTAAAAAAGAGTCGCCCTTTAGAATTACCCACTTTTTAATCAATGCAGGTTCGCTCATACTATTGTGTAATAAGTTAAACAATTTAGCAAGTAAGGATCGTAAAACCATAACGAAATTGTAAGCGAAGTATCGACGAATTCCAATGTCGATAGTCTATGAGACTCCGCAAGGAAACACCAACAGCCTGATGAACGCAAAACTCTTCTTGCCAATAACGACGATGTTCTTTGATGACGATCGGTCTGAAATTTCTTAAAACTACGCCAAAGGAAGAGAAAAGGACGTGATTAATCGTGGCGAAGTGATACTACAGGCGAGTTGAACGTGTATCTGACCCCTTTTGTGCGTGCAACGGCCGGTGCAATAGGAGTTAATCGAAAAAAGTAGGCAAGACAGAGACGAGAAGCAATTGAAGATCTGCTCCGGTCAGCGTCGCGTGGAGATGCTTGCAATTAGCCGGCGCTCGCGGGATCTAACCGCTCATTTTGTCTGACGCCATAGAACATCGCTTCATCAAACTGGAATCTCGAAAAATTACCAACCACTACTAGCAGTAGCTTCTCTAATCCACTTTAACAGAGATCGGCACTATTCGAATAAAATCTTCAAGCAAAATTTTATTTGAATAGCATTTCGAATAAATTATCCGAATCAAATTTTATTTGAATAATGTCTCGAATAAATTGCAGTGGAATCCGGTTTGGATCATCACGGATAATGTTGTCAATCTATTATTGTTATCATGATCAGCCAGTTCCAAAATACTATATAAAATTAGTTAAAAATTATCCGCCTATTATGATCAAACTTCGGTTGGTGATATCAATTTTGATAATTATATTTGGGGACAAACGATAACAATTTTTAGCAAATTCCTACTACATGAACCTAATCTTTAAAATTTACTTTTAACCGAAGACCTTTCATCTTTTATATGAATGCATGGCAAGAATTAGTGAAAAATACGTATGTAAATACAATGAAGATAAAGCTAGAGAGACAAGTTTATGACAATTTGCATGTTCTTAAGAAAGATAGTATACTCATTAAACGATATACAAATGTGATAATTAGACTGCGGATATTTTTTGGCAAATTCGTATCTCTTTAAGCAAAACCAAAAGGGTGAACTTTAAATAGAGATCTGTATAATCCTCTAAATGTTCTACGTTGTACTTTATTTTAAATACTTTGTATATTTTTACGTATGACATAGAATCTGCTCCTTTTTGTAAATTTAAATTTGCCATAAATACATAAAGATTCGCAGTCTAGTCATATCTATTTGTAATCAAATGAGTTCAATAATAAAAATTTGTTATCCTCTGCGTAATGCTATCAGCCGGTTATTCTTCTTAAAAACTGTTTTTCTCAAAATGTTTTTTGAAATGGTTTCAATTGTTAATTCGAAGATGCTACTTTCTCAGAAAATATCTGCCATTGCGTTAAATAATTTTCGGTGGCGTCATAATTAGTACGTGTTCATTTTTTCCTCGTCTAAGTGTGTATTTGTAATCAAATTCTTAATATTTTTTGTGCCGATAAGAAAGTAAATTAAAGTCGTAATTATGTTCTTCCTTTAAATTCCAACCTCTATCATTATTTCATTCTTTCTGCAAAATATAGTATCTACTACTTTCACGTGTACAATTACATAAGTAATTGTATAAATTTATTATAATTCTGTAATTGAAATAATGAATTAAAAGAAATACAAATAATTCTCACTCAGTTTTAACTTTTATTTATTTTAACTTGTGGCTATAATCGTTGACGCTATAATAACCTTCTACCGGGGCCAAACTTCCAAACTCCAGTTTCTCCATTGCTAGAAATCGCGAATTCTCACTATTTTAACTGTTATTATTCAGAGCTATTTTTAAAAGGGCGTCACAATAAATAAATACTTATTTAATACTTTTATCATTGCGTCAACCAAATCCAATTCTAATATCTCCATTCCAAAACATTGCCAATTCTTGCTATCTCAGCCCTAATTCTTCAAAGCTAATTTCAAATGTGACGCCACAATCAATAAATAGTTAATAATTCTATTGTTATCTTAACCAAATCTAATTCCAATTGCTCTATTCTTAGAAATTCTAAATTCCTAGTACATTAATTCTTGTCCTTCAAAATGTATTTGAAAATAACGTCATTATAAATACATATAGATAATAATTTTATAGTTATTTTAACCAAATCCAATTCTAATTTTTCGATTTCTAAAAATTGCTATTTCTAACTATTTCAAACCCTTATTCTTCGAAGCTAATTTCAAACGCGATGCCACAACAAAAATAGAGGTAACAATATTACGATCATGTCAATAAAATTTACTTTCCGTAAATCTATTTTTGCCCTTTTCCCAAATCTAATTTTTTCATTGATAAATGCTCCAACTTTTCAGCATGTCGATTTTTATTCTTCGAAGCTTATTTGAAATGTGGCGTCACAACAAATACGTATACGTAATGTTTCCATCATTCTCACCTGTAATCCTTCGCATTACGCATGCTTCGCGTTAATAGTAAAGCGTATCAAGCACGCACGGAATGCGACTACCGGGTAAATAAGCACGATTGCAAGATCGGTTCCATGACACGTCTCGTTGGATAACAGCTGCGTTAAAAGTACGAAGGACCGTGGTCGAAGCCAGGAGTAGCCAAAGAACCGGCGAATCGACGATCTCGTGTGCTCATTCTTGTATTACAAAACAATTGGATCATCATACTACAAACCATAGTGCAGATATGCTTGGTGTGCGAATCATATTATTTGCGGCGATATCAGTCGCGATCATCGAAGCTGCGAAGGATCCCGAGTCGAGGGTGCACTTACAGTGCAAGAAAATCGTTTGGGATGTAATCCTTAACAGCTGCAAAGGGGAGAGGGTCAAGCGATCCGCGGATAGGAGTGATCTTGAGAAGATGGACCAGGAAATGACAAAGATCGAAACAGGTGAAAGATCTAATTCAGTATTGTTGCATATAAACATGGTTGGTATTGTTACGAACACAAAAATTTGATAGTGGAAGTAAATAATAAAAGTTATTGTATATTTCGAATTTACTAATTAATAGACTGTGCATATACAACACATGCAAATTAACATTTTCACTTCTTTAAATTCATATCCAAAGAAATGAGATTATCGTATTTAAATAAAAGTTTATTTCACCCCCTGTTACAGTAGATGTTTGTTTCATTTTTAATGTTTTCTATATTTTTGCTCATTATGGACATTCCGTACTATTTTGGAACTACCAAGTTTTTCATAAATGCACAAGCATCCGCAGTGTATGATTAATTAAAAGGGTTGTTTTGTGTGAAATCTCCAAATATATCTGTTTGTGACTATTTTGTTTGTCGTTGATGAAAGATAACTGAATGGCGGTCCTAAAGATTGGTTAAGCTATATTTTCTGATAAATTATGCATTTAATTAATGAATACGCATATGCAAATGCGCACAACTCTTCTTCTAAAGGTATTTGTAAAATTTTAAGCGAATTGGTTCGTAACTTTTCGAATTATGTACAGTTTGCCAGGTGGAAGAATGTAATTTTAAAACAAACGGGTTTGAAGTTGTGGCATACTCTTACGATATTTAACCGTTTGAGTCCCAAACGGAGCGATCACGCTGTTCAGATTTCATGTCGAAAAATCCCAGTACATTTGAACGCTATGGACAAATAACGGTGCCCTCAGAATCTGTCGAGATAACGCACTCAACTTTACTAACGCATTAACATCGCATCGCTACTTTTTTAATGTAAATAATACAAGTAATACATTTTGTATTTTGTTATTACTTTCTATCGCGCCGCTTGACTCTTGTCGCACTCAATTAAGACAAGCACTATTGCGCTGTTCGGGATCTTTCGACAATGTTTTTTCAATGACTCCTGGGACTCAAACAGTTAACATAGACAACTTTATGAATTAAAAAAGAATATTTTAGGAACGTACTCTACACACTTAAAGCTACCAAATCGATCAACAAATTCTTAGATCTTTTCACCCTTTAAACTCAGCAACCCCTATGAAATGAAATCTTTCGCAAAACTTCTGTAAATAGTAAAGTTAAATGAAATCCGACAATGATTTAGATATTTTGTAAATGAATCACTTACATGTTGTACGATAATATATAAATAAAAGAACGCACTTATGATTTGCTCAATCATTTCATATTCTATATTTAAAAGTTCCACAAATATTTGTACCATTAACCCACCAACCTAAATACGTTCATAGTCCAGGCTGAAATCGTCGTTCTCCCTCCGTACGTCCAAGCAAACCGACGTTTACCGCGGACTATAGCAGCATATCAGATCAATTATCAACTTATAATCTCTAATTTGATATAAAATGAATAACTATGGACTTACTACATATATCTTGTCAGAATAAATACAACAAAGTGTACTTAAATAAAAAAAAAATCAGTCTTGCAATCAGAGAAAGAAATGATTAAAGAATTATTCGATGGAAAATAAAAAAGCAGATATTCCGTCAACATAAATATTCGCACTCTTTTTATCAAGATGAGAACAAACACGTAACGTAGTAAGTAATGTAAGAAAACGGTGTGCCAGATGTTACTTAAAGTGGCTCAGAGTAAAACTCGGACACTTACAGCACCGCTCATACTTATTCGAACGACTTCAAAAGTTGATGAACACTTTCGTTAATACGAAAGCTTGAAATTGAAAAACTTGGAAAATCAAAGGCTTGGGAATTCAAATACTTGGGAATTCAAACGCTTATCAATCGCTTCTTAAAGCATGGAAATGCAAATGTCCGAGTTTCACTTTGAAACTGTACTTAGATGTAATAATGGGCTGGAGTAGAAGATTGCAGTTAAAAAGACGATGAATATAAATACAGAATACAAAATATGCAACAAATCAATATGCAATGACTGCTTCAAAAAAATTGCGCTTTTAAAAATATATTCTACAACGCTTCCTCTTATAAGATAACGTTTATTAAACTGATAGTAATGTTTATCCGAACTGTTCCTTGCTTGTAAGAAAGACACTCACAACTTGTCTGTAAAAAATTGCGTACAGTCTTTAAGAACATTTGATCTACAGGTGGTTCAGAGGACGTGTAAATCGGAAGAAGGTTGGACCCATATAATAATGTGAGTCTGGGGACTATAAACGTGTTAAACTAAGATCCTTGTTAGAAGAAATTTAATTTAAGTTTAACTTCTAAATCGCAATAAATGAAAAGGGTAGGAATGTGAGATACCCATTTTATTTTTTGACCTAGAAAGTCTGAGAATTGTTGTAAACAAAAAAGTCAGACGAATAGCTTTGGGGAACTTCATGTGATAGGTGATGTATAAACATAAATATTGTGCACCTTACAGAACTTACAAAATGCTTATTGTTTTCAAATTAAGACAAAATCGGACAAGTAGAAATTCTGGTAGTAATATAAGACAGTACTAGTTTTGAGAAAAGTAAGTTTTAATGATATATAAATGTAAAATATAACAATAGAATCATAAATTTATTTAGTTTTACCATAATCGTACACATAAATGTTGTTCTGTAGACCTGGTGAATCATTATGGTGAGATAATCATCTATGCGGTTTTCTTAATTTTTTCATGACTCAACAAGATTCGAGACATATCTAAAAATAAACACGTATAACCAAAACTATTATATTATAATTATTCATCAAGTGTCTCATATTACTACCAACCTGCCATTTTATTTGTTGTCATTATATCACAGTCAAAAACACAATATACTTTAAATTATCTCTAATATTCCCAAGCTACCATTATTATAGGATGCCTTATTATCTTTGCTTCATTGAAAATCATACAATACTCTGAAGCAAATTTCACTTCAATATGAATGCACGAAAACTTTGTGTTACTGTCCAAACTAAAAATGTCCATTAAATAAAGGAACACCAACGAAAAACAACGGTTGTTGGAGAATCCCATTATAATCTTTCTAATTCTTAATTTTCAACCATTATTGAAAATGTCTATACTTTGTATAGATCCAAAACGTGATATCTCATATTTTTACCCTATCTCGTATTTCTACCTTTTCATCTATATATCTGCAGCATTTTTCTCGATTGGAAATTATCGAAGGCTATTAAATGGGAAATTAATTTGCTTTACAGGCGGGGTTAGAGCAGAGAGCAACGAACAGTTGTACACGAATCAACAGAAGCGAGACTATTACTATCTGCAGCCCAGAATCGCCTACAAAAATCTTCAGTTTCCTATGGGGTACGGATTTCCAGGGCAGGATTACATTTCGGACACGTACCAGCAATCGGAATTAAGCGTGCCAGGGTTACTAGACATAGAGAACCAGTATGATTCTATGGTAGAAGAAAACTTCAGTCCACCTATGGGGATGCCTTATCGACGCATGAGATACGCAATCAGATCTGTTGTAAGTTCTCAATTGTCAAGAACCGACCGATGAAATTATAACAATGAGATTTTTTGCATAACAATGGGTTAATATGCAGGAAGAGTTGATTTTCTTGTATTTAAAGGGAGAATATTGATATGGAATTTATTAGGAGTTCACAACTAATGGGAAGATAAGAAATCGTTCATGGATATTTGTGTAAATTGAAAATTAAGAGAGGGATTTGAAATTGGAATTTAGGTATTATTGGTAGAGATGGGATCAAGTATATTGCAAGCATGGTCGAACCTCTACGAGATAGGCTCGAACCCTTAATAAGTACTTTGACAAAAATGAATATTATTTTCAAATATGCTCAAAAATGCGCGAGATATACTCGAGGTGTACTCGAGTCTTGTTCGAAGAGATTCGAAACTTTTATGAATATTATATCAGAACTTCTGTGATCTTCCTAATTATTCGTTATGTTACTTTTAAAAAACAAATATGTTCCCCTTTAATTCATCGTTCAATTCTACTTGTATATATACGTATAATGTATATCAACGAACAAAATTCAATTAGAAAAATTATATCAAATACGTTACTTAAAACCGCTTACAAAATTCTGATGTGTAGGTTTCGAGTACTCCTTATAAAAGGTTCGATTTTCCATAGCATTGAAGTACTTATAAATATCTTTTTGAAACCTGCGAGTACTCGTTCTGGGGTACCATATCTATTTATATAAAATGAATACATTTTAAGTACAATCATTGAAATATTATTGCTTCTGAGTAGCATTTGAAACTCGTGGAGCGAAACATAGTTATTGAAATTGACTTGGATTTGTAAGTACATATTGAACTTGATCTCATCCCTAATCATTGGTACTATTAATGGTAGGAGAATTAATATTGCAACTTGTGCATAAGTTCATATAAATTCTCAAATTCAAATTTGAAATTTTCAATATTACGTGTTATTATAAGTGTTCAAGGCCAATGTGAACTTAATCACACAAATGTAAGTTTACATAATGTAAGGACTAAGTACAGTAATTTTTTCATCGGGTTATATATGTAAAGGTCTACTGTACTTCAAAATTGTGGGGAAGATTAGAGGAATCGTTGATGTGAAAACTACTTCAACTCTGTAATAGTTTTCAATTAAACCACATCCTCTTTTCTTTAAAAATGTTTTATAATATTGAGAAGAAGGGCCTTCAATATAAGAGTTGAAACTTAAAATTACACATTTTAATTATTATAAAATTTTTTTATTTTGTACTTTCAAGCTAGGAAATTTTTGTGCGAAAATAAGAAGGAAAAAAAATTAGCACAGTTAAATTTCCATAATCTTTGCGAAACTAATGTAGTGTTACATTAGAATGAAAATAATAAACATTATTATCAACACATTTGTGTTATTTATTATTGAAAAACTTAATTACTTGTGAAACTCTTCTTTTGAAATAATTTATTATTTATTATTTGGAAAACTAAAATTTAAAAAAATTATATTAAATACAGTGTATCAAATATCATACATTGCACTGAACACAGTAAATATTAATTGTACGATTAGTTGGCCATTATTACGATTCGTCAACTGCCTTCCCTCTAATTCTCACTATTTCATATATTATTATAAATTAACCGACACAGTGTTTAAAAATGATGAAACAAGATTAATTATTCCTAATCAATTAAATTCACATTATTAATGTTTCACAGAATCCAGACGATCTTCTAGGCATCAGTTTAAGCCCAGAAGAACTCAAAGAATTGCACGAAGAAATTGGCGACAGATTGCCTCGAAATCCGGAGGATTTGCACAAGATCTTCCAACACGTTGCTGCAAAATGCTGTGGGAATCACAAACTGTGCTACGAGAATCCGAGAATGATTCCTTGCATGGGATTTGACTGATTAACAATGTCATAATAATGTTACTCGCGCCGGAAACTTCGAACAAAAGATCCCAATCCTGGCAGCCGGAAGGCTTGCGAGTCTGATTGGTTGCAGGTCCACCTTCACCAACTCAATTGTAAAGATTGGTCACATGTATTTACAGTGGCTCAAAGTATACCTCGGATACTTACATCTTTTCATGTTTTACGAAGCAATTGATATGCGTTTGAATTTCAAAACTTCTGGATCCCTAAACTCTTGAATAGCTAAGCGTTTGCATTTCTAAGCTTTTGGATTTTCAAGCGTTCCAATTTCCAAGCTTTTAGATTTCTAAGCGTTCGCATTTTTAAGTTTTTGAATTTCGAAGTGTTTGGATTTTCAAGTTTTCGAATTCCAAAGCGCTTGAGTGTCCAAGCTTTTGTATTTCTAAGCGTTTGAATTTCCAAGCTTTTGTGTGTATTTATGAGCGTTTGAAATTCTAAACTTTTGGATTTTCAAGCTTTTGGATTCCAAAGCACTCGAGTGTCCAAGCTTCTGTATTTCTAAGCGTTTGAAGTTCCAAGCTTTTGTATTACTGAGCGTTTAAAATTCTAAGCTTTTAGATTCCCAAACGTTTGAATTTCCAAACTTTTGGATTCCCAAACATTTAAACTCCCAAGCGATTGGATTCCTAAACTTTCGAATTCAATACATTTGTATTATCGTGAGCGTACATCAATATTTGAAATCGTTCGAATAATTATGAGTGGTACTGTAAGGGTTTGAATTTTAATTTGAACAACTGTACACTATTCGCCGAAACGTTACGAAGTGAGAAAGAGAAGGAAACACACGAAGGAACAAAAGCGCACGTTCCTCATACCCATGTGCTATCCTGGCTACAAACTTACCAGCAACAAAGAATACATAATAGATTGCATGTACTTAAATTAAGCAAATAAATTACTTGCTAAGTTGTTATATTTGTGAAAAATTTCCGGTAACTGTATCAGTGTTTCGTAATATATTTATTTATATGTTATCTGATTGGAACTAATCTCGTAGTTAAAGGAGGAGGTCTAAATATGGGCTAACACTTTTATTATAGCGTCTATTTCTGGACCCGTTGAAGATATCTAATCATTTACATATTAATGTATATCTATAACATGTCAGCTTTCTGATGTAGAGTTGAAATATGCCGAACAAAAGTAATGCTACAAATTACAATTCATTCATTTTTCAAAGTGTGGTCCAAATTCTATTCTTCTCTTTCTAGAAAACTGTTCGTTTTATTCAAAGTGGATAAAGAAAGCTCTCAATATTAGCAATATAGTGCTCTAAGCAAATTAATTCTTACTTCAACAGATCATTACTAGAACAATGAAACAAATATATCTGTGAAAACATTTACAATCGCGAAATTTCTAACGATGATGCTGTTTGCAACAGAACACGTTAATACGACAATCAATGATTACTATATCTTCGATATAACTTTATTTGTTCTTCAGTCGCAGTTCAGCCCTGTTCCTGGCACAGAGCAGCGCTTAATAAGTCCTATTCTTTAACTAGCCCATATTAAGATCACCCCCTCTAATCTAATAAAATTACTTTAATTTAGATTTATATATAATAATCGTGGAATATACAGGGTGTTTCTTTTATCTTGCACATCCCAATATCTTCATTATCTTTGCTGATACGAAAAAATGTGTCAAAACAAATTTATTTGATTTAAAACTAGGGATATTGTGATTTACGTTTCTTTTTCTCTCAATGCTATTTTCTCCAAGTGTTGAAGATCATCGCCATTTTTTTGCACATTAACATCTATTTTTTGTAATGTAACATTGTAGTGTACATCAAGACAAATTCAATGACATATGACACTAAGACCTTCAGATGACCTTGAATGAAAAAGTCACGCTAGTTTAAAAGTGATTGAAAAATTCAATAATTTTGGTTTTCTGTAAGGAATACATTTATTTATTCTACAATAAATGTTCAAAATGTTGTGTTTGATGTGGTATTATGGAAAATCAAATTATTGGTCCGTATTTCATCGGAGGATCATTAAAAGCAGAAAAACATCTTGAATTCTTAAGAAAGTATTGAATTTTCCAATCGTCTTCAAACTAGCGGTATTTCTCATGCAAGGTCATTTAAAGGTCATAGTGTCATAGGTCGTAGAATTCGTCTTGATGTGCGCTACAATGCTGCATCATAAGAACAAGATGTTAATATACAAAAAATGGAAATGACCGTCAAAACTTTAAAAAAATGACAATTGATGAAAAGAACATGAATCATAATATTCTTAGCTTTGAATCAAATAAATTTGTCCTGCCACAATTTTTCGTATCAGCAAAAAGTAACGAAGATAGTAGGATGTGCAAGATAAAAAGACACTCGGAATATGTATTTATAAGCATTTGCTGTGATTAGTATGGTAGATATTAAGAGACTTATTCTACTTAAGTAGAATAGAATTCTTAATGAAGTTATTAAAATTTAAACTAGACTTAATTTAAATTTGACCAACCAAAAATGATCTCTGATCTAATGAGTAGAAAATTGAAATAAACACAGTAGCTACAAAAAGCATTTATACACCGCCGTATTTATTTTGATATTTAGATACTAATTAATTAGGCTCAATTGTGCGACAATGAAAATTTGGTATTGTGGAAATGAAATATAGAACTTTATTAAAAAACGTCTGTTTGAAGAGTATAAATGTATATCCAAATATTTTTTGTAGCCACTGTAAGTGTAATGAAATAGTTATGTTTGCGTAATATTATATTTTTATAGTATTTTTTATATTATACGTGATTACAACACAATTCTAATTAAGTACCACAACACTTTTTATGATTTACAATTGCGTATGATAGTAATTTAAATTAATTAGAAATTTCAATTTGTTTACATAACATTTTATGTAAATATGTTGGTGTGTGTTTAAGAAAAGTAAGTGGAATAAGCAAATTTTCGTCTGACAATCATTCTAATACAGCAAATCAAACTCAGATCTGGTTTCACAGACAACGTGAATGCAAGACCGAGTCACCGATTTAACTAAAAATTTGTACACTGATAAATTTCGACATAAATATTTTTCAAATTATTCATTCTTAAAAGTTCGAGTGCCCATAAGAACTTGTTAATAAAAGGAGAGAATAAACGCCTGGCTTCAAGTCCTGTGATTGAACAAGTTTGTTTTTATTTATTTTTCTTTTTTTTTGCATTTATTTGATGAAACTAATAAAATTATGCTACCATTTCAATTCATTAGTGGTGAGCCATTATATGCAGGGCATATTAAGTGCATTCAAACCTTTAACCCCTAAACACTGTTTCCCAACCAGTGTGTCGCGACACATTAGTGTATCGCGAAGGTATCTCAAATGTGTCGCGGGAATTTCATTAAAATTTAACTTATGGTAAAAATATTCAATATTTTGAAAAATATGATTCGTCTATTAGTCATCGGTATTGGTTACCTGCAGAGCATTGCCTCTACAGGTATTACATAGTTATTATATTGAGCATAGAATGTTATTTTTATAATTATGGTGTGCCGTGAAAAATCTAACTAACATAATGTGTGTCGCTACTTCAAAAAGGTTGCGAAACACTGCCTTAACGCACAAGCCCGTGTGTAGCACAGGTTCACCAATCTTGTGCTCTTTTGTACAGTTATTATTAACAATCTATGTTTCTGTTTTATTTTGTCATCACCTCTTTCTATGTTGGTAAACGTACTCCTAACATCATTAAAAGCGTAGGAAACGCAACACAATATCCGTAAATTATGAATTTGTATAATGAAATTTGGTCACCTTTGACCTCTAAGCTGAAGAATAATATGAGCGATAAGGGGTTAAACATAAATAAGTAAACAAATATTTATTGTCTCTCCCTACAATGGTATATTTTCGTATAGAGGGTGTCGAAATTTAGCAGTGTACACAATAAGAGTTAAATCAGTGATCCGAAGGTCTGGTACTCTCGTTGTGAGTCTAGTTCAATGATTCTTAACCTTTTCAAAGCTACGGGATGTTTTTGATTATAGGAAAATTTTGCGGAACACTAGAATCCTTAAGTGCATGTATTTAACAACAAAAATAAGCATTTATAATGTAGACCAATAACAGATCGTCGTACCTATTTACATTCTTCCCATGGAACTTGTTGCTAATTTCAACCCTCTAACGGTCCCTGGATCATTTTCGACCTGAACGTGCTATTATTTTTGTAAACAGTTTCCTAGTGTGGAGCTGTAGAGAGGGGATAGGATAGGAGAAAGGAAGGGGTGTTGCATTTTGTCCTGGGCCTGCTAGCTACTGGACTCATCTCAGTAAGGCTACCTAGCAGGCCCTGCCTTAGACGTTGGGATATTGGAAGGAAGATTAAAGGCAGTATATATGTGGACGAGGTAGTTGGAGCGAGTGCTTTCGAGAAAGTCCTCTTTCGTATGTCCCTCTAGTGGTAGGTGCAGGAGAGCCGCCACACTAGTTTTGAGAAGAACGTAAAAGAATTGTAATTAATATGTACAATTTTAAGTTCCAACATCCACGTTGAAGTTTCTTCTTTTCAAAATTATAAAACATTTCTACAGCAAACAGGATATGATTCGGTTGAATAAAATCACGAAAACCATTGCAGGGTTAACCTTTTGACTGCGGCACTGTATTCACTACATCGTCATTGCGGAATATTGGCATAATCAGGAATAAGCACATGCTTTACGTTTGCAGAATAGTTACTTGTGTATAAATTAACCTGAAGCGTAAAGTAATAAAATATTATATTGCTATTAAAATGAACATTCAAATATTGTTATACAATGTTAATAGAAAACTGATATATTTTATATTATTCGAAACCTGCTAGACGTATACATATGTGTATGTAGGGCTTTCGTAAATATTTGTAGACGTTTGAATGGTATATAGACGCTATTCGCAGTCAGAGAGTTAATAGGTTCGCGGACAGAAACTTATACCAAAATGTACAATACCGGTATTATACCGTTACTTTTCGGTTACGTATTTATAACACTTATAAAAACCAAAATACAGAAATAACGGTACCTTTACCTATATATACTGGTAACTTTCTCACTTTTTCTATTTCATTACGAAATCTGGAAGATTTTTTTCAGCAGAGACCTAAAACCGATACTATCCTTTTAACGTAATTATGTTGCAATTTTCATATCGGAACCAATACAAACAGTACCGAAATCGTTGTAAGAATAAGTACAACCACTTCTATAATTTGAAAATGGAACATTGGAGCAATGGAATTGAGTATTCTATTCCTTCTTACGCTCTAATGCTATATATGCGAACCAACTATAACATACACTATAGCATCCATCAATATAAAAAAAAGAAAACTTCATTCCACGTTTAGTTTATCTTATCATCAACGAATCATAGGATAGACTATCCATTCTTATATAGAATCGTTCGGGGGCTACCTGGCCCCCTTACCATTTTAATGTCACATCATGCGGCATGAATAATTTTGACTAGAATAAACAACAGTATCTCTTAAACGATAGGAATAATAAAGAAATATTGCGCGATGCAACTGTCTTCGACATAATTAATCTGTAAAATTCAAGTCTATAATTATGTGGATAAAAGTATATCTTCATAGGTATTGCAACTCCATCGTTTAATCCTCTATAACCCGAATTAAAATTACTTTTACGATGGCATTATAGAACGTTAACTTTACGAACTTTGATGGTCGAATTGACTATAATTCTTAACATAACTATTCTAAATCTTAGGAGGCGTAGAAAACCTCTGCCTTTTTACACAATCCGAATTTCAGTTTGAAATTTATGATGTCCCCTATAAATGGATGGTCTATCCTGTACTTAGTCAATAACTTTATACTGGAATGAGATAACAAATTTGGTGATAGAGGGTGTGAGGAATATAAACAATTGAAGATCGGTCTTCAAGTTCAGTGATGAGACCGTAGAGGTTTGCGTTTGAAGATTAATGTTTGTTTAAACCTATATTAGAAAAAAAATTCAACTCGGCAATGAGTTATGCAAAGTTATCTCCGTGTAAAACGTTTGATGAATCATTCCACGCAAAATCGATTATTTCTTTCATTTAACATAAGGGATTCTCTCAAAATGATGTATGGTGTAATTTATGTAAAATTAAGAGGGGTTTAAACCATTATTTAGATGTTTAGATATTTAGATTTCAATATCTTTTTTTAATTGATTTTTCCATCTTACAAGGGAAAAATCCATTATTCTGTAGAAATTTTTTTCAGAACACAAAACCCATGTTTGCATTATTCGAAATTATAAAGGAATTTTTATCTTCAACTTTCTGCTTGAAGTCACCGCTTTATAAATTAAAAGAAAAAGCAGATCCGTATTCTTTAACGTCTTTTCTACAAGATGTTCGGCTAGCATTCGGAAAAACTGCACGGGTGATTCTATAAGCCAAAAAACAACAAAAATCAAGGATAACGAAATTGCATTTGTGGCTTCGTTTTTTAGTTATAAGCAATTAAAAGATAGATCTTTTCGCGATCGACGCACGGCAGTCCTCTACCAATCAGCTGTTGTAAGGCAGGTCAACGGACAAATATACCGTCGCGGAAGAGTTTGGGATACAAAATTTCTTTGTTTCTTTTTGTAAAAAATGTCACTTATCGTGTAGAAACACGCCGTGAAAAGGAGGATCGAAGGGCGTCCAGAGGTCGCCAATCGTCCGCCTTTTAACCCGACTCGAATGTGCAGGCCGAGTGACTGTTGCGTTACAAAACGCTTGACACGTAGCGGTAGACGCGTCAACCCCGATAGCAATTTATCGGAAGACGCTCTATTCAACAGCCACTGCACACCTGGACGTTAATTCGTCACAGGAGCAGCTTTTTATGAGTGGGAATAGGTCCCTGAGGAGAGGTTGTAAGGCTGTCGCTCACGTCGACGAATGGTGAGGGCACCAACGACTACCAGTCTCCAAAAAGTGGCTTCCGATTGCTGCAATAAATTGACGCAATATCAAACTTTCAATCACGGTTTAACACCGAGATGGTTTTGACGGTAGTGATTTATGAATAAAAGTTGCCTTGACTAAATAACGAATTGAGCATCTTATCAACTCACGGAGGGTCGTGGGCGGACAAGGGGCGAATTCCAGTTCGCGTTCTCGTTATAGTTAAAACGGTACAAATCACACAGCGCTTTCAGAGTAATCTCAAAACGATGTACTCGTGGTGAAGGATCGCTGCTAAGTGCTTTTAAGTAATGAGGCAGAGAACGCGCGAGCGCTAATTCTTGCTTAGCCGGTACGCGGCGCTGATTCTGCGAATTTGTGGCGACATAGTTCCCCACACTCACGCACCTACCGAAGACGAAGAGTACTATTTTCATAACTAGATTTAAGAAGCGTTACCACGGTAATAAAAACACCATCGTATCTTCTTGTCCTACGAACAGAAAGTGCAATCCCACCAAAGTCTATTCTTATTGTGAAGTAAATTGTTATATATATATATTTAACGGTGCTATGTTTATTACGTGGATATAACGCTGCCACAATTGATGACCCAGAGGAAAGAGAACCGTCGTCCCAACATCCTCTGCATTATATAAATAAAAGAAAAAGAAACGACGTTAAATGGCATCCATAGACGCCATTGAGCGTGGGTACTTCAGCTTGGGTACCTCAAATACAATGTGGCATTATATCATTCTCCTTTGGCCTCCCAAGCAAAAGGAAACGAAGACATTCTACTAGGAACACTAAGAAAGACCACGACCGAAGACATTGATAATAGCAACGTCTTCCACGAGACAGTCGCGGCGAGACGCAACCACAAATTTCGCTGGCAAACATGATGGACGAAGATATAATTTCAACGATCAGGAAGCCACAAATACCGCCGTTCCTCAAAGACGGACCGAAATTTATCGCCAGTAGAATTCGGAGCGACGACTCAAAATTTAACTCTATAATAAGGGCTTTAGACCCAGACACACTACAACAAATAACTGATGTCTTATATAACCCACCATCTACAGACAAGTACGAGTACCTAAAAAGAATCATAGTGCAACGCCTGTCTCATTCCAGACAAAAGCAAATTCACAAATTGCTAATGGACCTATCCCTTGATAATAAAAAGCCGTCGTAGCTTCTACGGGAAATGAGAGATCTTGCCGTTGGAGGACTCACAGACGAACTCCTATATACGCTGTGGCTTAATCGAATGCCTGCAAATATAAAACCACTTTTAGCCGTGTCGGAGAAACTAGACCTCAATGCAGTAGCAGAAATGGCCGATCGTATATTAGATGTAATACCAAATCCCTACTTGCTAACCTCACCACTCACTGTCAGCAGTGTCATCACCCAGTGTCAGGGACAACTTAACACCCAAAATCAGACACTTGGAAAACCGGCTGGATGAAATGAAACGCATGCTTGCAGGATGTCTACAGGAAATTAAAGAAATAAAAATGCAGCAGAATCAACGCTGGAGGAACAAATCCAGAACTCCAGACAGATCTCGTCCATTCACACCCAACTTTAATAAGGAATGGTGTTACTACCACCAGAAATTCGGTGTAGATGCCAGAAGATGCACCACTCCGTGCAGTTATACCCCTGCAAACCAGGGAAATTAAAAATACTGTCACGAGTTGAGGCGGTACGTGACAATGAAAATAAAGCAATCAATAAAAATCCCCAAAAAGAGTTACGTCTACACTTATACGACAAACACTCTAACCAACAATTCCTCATTGACTCTGGCTCTGCAGAATCGATAGTTCCAGTAACCAGATTCAGACAGGGGAGAAAACAGGAGGATTTTAAGATTTATGCCGTCAATTCCACCAAAATTAATACGTTTGGTACAATAACAATCAATATTGACTTCAATCTCCGATGTAAGTTAACATGGAACTTTGTAATAGCTGATGTTCATGCAGCTATTAAAGGAACCCATTTCCTCACACTATAACCTCATCATCGACTTGAAGAATCGCCAACTGATAGACGCAATAACGACAATGACATCAAAAGGACAACTCATACAAACTGTTGATCACACAGTTTCAACCGTCCGCTCATCAATGCCCTACTCAGAGCTTCTACAAGAATTCATATCAATCACAAAGCCATTTTCAAAATCCAATTTAGCAAATTCTAAATTTCTCCACAGGATTGTAACAAATGGCCCACCAGTTACTGAAAGATACCGAAGGTTAACAGGGGAGAAAGCTAACGCTGTCAGACAGGAAATCAATCATTTATTGGAAAGTGGGATATGTAGACCATCAAACAGCCCGTGGGCGAGCACCATACATATCGCAAAGAAAAAGACTGGTGGTTGGCGTCTGTGCGGAGACTAAAGAAAACTGAATTCCAAAACCGTTCCGAAAAATATCCACCTCCATTAATTCAAAGTCTATTCCCACTACTACACAAAAAAAAAACAATATTTTCTACAATAGATTTGTCAAAAGCTTACCAGCAGATACCCATGATCGAAGAAGATATCAAGAAAACAGCAATAATTACACCATGGGGACTTTTTGAATACGTAGTGTGATGCCATTTGGATTAAAAAACGCTTCCCAACCCTTCCAATGATACATAGACTCTGTATTCCGGGGAATGGATATCGTATTTGTCTACATTGATAACATAATTGTAATGTCGGACAACGCAGAACAGCACAAGGAACATTTACACCAAGTATTCCAAAAATGAAGAGACTTCACTTACAATTAATACCGATAAATGCGTCTTTGGCCAACCGGAAGTACAATTCTTAGGATACACCATAAGCCAGGATGGATTCACTCCCACAACAGACCGTGTGGACAAAATAATTAATTATCCCAAGCTCAAAACAGTTATTGAACTGAGGAGGTTTCTTAGGATGATAAATTATTACAGGAAATGCGTTCCAGAAGCAGCTCAACTACAGCTACCACTAAACAAATACTTAACTACTTCAAAGAAAAATTATAAAACAGAACTAATTTGGAACACAGAGACCGAAAAAGCATTCGAAGAAAACAAGAAAAGGCTCATAAACATTACCAAAACAGCTTTCCCATCCCCAACAGCACCATTAGCACTCACTACAAACGCATCTACCACAGCAATAGGAGCACCATTAGAGCAGTTTGTGAACAATTTATGGCAACCAATAGGTTTCTCTTCAAGAAAGCTAAGCAAAACCGAGAAAAAATACAGCACATACGACAGGGAACTTCTTGCCATTTTTGCAGCAATCAAACGCTTTCAATATTTACTAGAATGTCGTAAATTCATCATCAAAACCGATCACAAGCCGCTGACATATGCATTCCAACAAAAATTGGACAAAGCGTCTGAAAGTCAATTGAGGCAGCTGGACTACATATCACAATTTTCAACGGAAATAGTATATGTTAAAGGCACAGAAAACATGGTAGCTGATGCACTGTCCAGAATCAATACAATAAACATGCCCACAGTTTTAGATGCTCAAACAATTCAAGAAAGACAACTCGAAGACCAAGAACTACAGGAATTGCTGAAGAACTTGTCCTCATTCAAGTTACAAAACTTATAATAGAAACAAACATCAAAGTTTACTGTGACATTTCATCCAGCATAGTTCGTCCATACATACCAAACCCACTGAGAAGACCAGCTTTCAATATCATCCATGGACTATCACACACCAGTGGGAGGAACACATTACGATAACTACGTGAAAAATACATCTGGCCAGGAATAAAAAGGGATGCAGTAAAATGGTAGAATGTGTGGCATGTCAGCGAGCTAAAATTCAAAGGCACAACAAACTCTAGCCGCAACACATTGATGTATCTGATGATAGATTTAACCACATTTACCTAGACATAATTTTACCTGAGGTGAGAGGTTTTAAATACTGCCTTACCATAATTGACAGATTTTCCAGGTGGCCAGTAGCCGTTCCTTTAAAAAACATTACAACCGATACGTGATAAAAGCTCTGTTCGACAATTGGATAGCCGACTACGGAACACCACTCACAATAACATCAAACCAGGGTTTCCAATTCGAATCCGCTCTATTCCAAGCTCTAGCAAAACTAATTGGAGCTAAAAAGAACAGAACGTCACCGTACCATCCACAGGCCAATGGTATCGTAGAAAGATGGCACAAGACACTGAAAGCTGCTCTAATGTGTGCGAACAAACCATGGCTTGACATTCTTCCAACTGTTCTTCTTGGGTTAAGAACAAGTTTCAAAGAAGACCTACAAGCCAGCCCCGCGGACATGCTTTATGGCACGGGTTTAAGAATACCCGGCGAATTTTTTGTTTCAGCAGACATGCCGACGGATCCACAAATATTTGTCGAAAAATATAGAGAGTTCATGCGTGGACTCCGACCTATTCCGCCGACACACCACACAAAACCTAGGCCTTTCATCCTCAAAGACATCGAAACCTGTTCGCACGTATTCGTGAGGTGCGATCATGTCAAAACACCACTAGAAATGCCATACATGGGGCCATTTAAAATCACAGAAATATTGACAGGCAGACTCTTCAAAGTGAATGTCAATGGAGAAGAGAAGAACATTTCTGTCGACAGACTAAAACCAGCTTACATCGCAAAAACGGATACGGATCACCCGATCGACGGATCGCCAAAACAAGAACCAGTTTCGCCACATCAATGGGGTTTAAACATGGACAAGCCCCTACGAACGTACAGAAAAGCAGTAACTTTCAAATTTCCCGCTTGAAAGTCACTTAGGGGGGAGGAGATGTGGCGACATAGTTCCCCACACTCACGCACCTACCGAAGTCGAAGAGAACTATTTTTATAACTAGATTTAAAGTGGATTCAGTCGTGGCTATTAATTTGGCACGTGTCGTGATTTACCGAATCAACACTTCGGTGAACCACGTACATAAAAGAAACTGGGTTTCATGACTGAGAAAGTCATCGAAATCAATGCACTTCTTTAAACAACTTACGTTATTGCAACAATGGCCGCTAATTTTCTTTTAGTCCCCTCACTAATTAACTATTCCTTAATTATTCAGCTATTATTTCTTAACTATTTATTTCTTTCTAACTTAGCCTATTCTCTTTGGTTCTTCTGTTCTTTTGGTCTGTGCTAGCCTTCGTGTCTTCTCCTATCCATCCTTCTTTCCTTCCATCTCTTCGCTCACCGCCCTTGTCACTCTCTCTCTCTCTCTCTCTCTCTCTCTCTCTCTCTCCCTATTTTCTCTACTCTTTCGATTATTCTTCTATCAGTCCCTTTCTGGCCTAGTCCTTCCTTCTCCCTTATACCTTTCATTTCCTCTCCTTCCATCTTCAATCTTCTTCTCGTTTTCTCCCTTTTCTCATTCCAATTATTTGAAGTCCTTTCTCTCTTTTTCCTTTCCATTTCTTTCAAACATTCTGTCACCATCTTTTTTTTTCGATGTTCTCACTTTTTCTTCATATTCTATCGCTCTTCTTATTTTCTTTCCTCTTATCTCTTCTTCCTTCGTTTCTTCTGTCACAATATAATTGGGTGTACATTTATGTAATCCTAATATCCGTTTCATATGTCTTCTGATCATGTCAAGCCTTGTTCCTCCTCCCATTTCCAAATCTCTGCTCCATATAATCCCACACTTTCCATTAACGCTTCAAACATTTTCATCCTTCTTTCATATGATTCTTTGAACAGTCTCTCTCCTATACTCTATGTTGTCTTCGTTGCTATTGTTGCTCTCTTTATTCTCTCCTGTATGTGTTTTTCTGCCTTACCATTTTTCCGCAAGATATACCCAAGTACTTTATTGTCTTTACCTCTTCCAAGTTATCTCTTCCTCATTTCCATTCTCTCTTGTTTATTCTGCCACCTCTTCTGTTTTCAAACACCATTATTTTTTATTTATCAGCATTCACCGTAAGCCCCTTTCTTTCAGTATACCTCTGTAGCCTCTTCATCATTTCTTTCATCCCTACTTCTGCGTACATCTGAGGATCTGAGGTGAGGACGTGAGGATGAAATAACGTACAGCGACGTCGTGATTAACGTGTCTTTTTATTAATTGTCGTTCAGTTCGACCGTCTCGAACCGCGTCTCTGCGAACTCTTATCGCCAATCCCTCCGCGTCGTTTTCGCGAGGGGGCTGCCTTCCTTTGTTTCTTGCAACTTGGAGGAGGTGGTGACCCGCTATGGAATAGTACCGATGTTGGCACATGCATTTCTGAAGGCCAAAATTCTATCCTGCGACATGTGGCGTGAGGCTTCCACCATCGGACTTCCGCTAAGCGTGTCGCCACAGATCGAATTTTTATTTTCACCACCGTCACTCCACCCTCCTGTTGATAGCCCCGACGATCGAGGCAGGCGGCGTGTAAGTGTTGTGATCGTGCGGCCTAACGGCAATGGACCGCATCCGGAGCCAACCTGGACGGGATCGGGAGAAAGCCGGCGGCTCTACCTTCTCGTGGTCCCCGCTGGATAACACTGGGCGCCGCCTAGCGATATCCAGAGTTGACTAAACGAGCCGCTTCCCGCAAGGGTAGATCCAACTTGTTCCGTGATACTTCACGGTTGAGGGCAGGGTTTTTCCAACTTCGAGGTCGATATAACATCTACATCGGCCGCACCCTTCACAGGGGTTCGATAGAAGTGGAAGCTTTTAACCTTTACTCTCTTAACTCTTTCCAGCTATCCTTTACATTTAATCCTTCAACTTCCCATACTTTGCAACCATCATGGTAAAACTTTATTCCTTCCATTGTCCAGTCGCTTCTCCTGATGCCCCTATCCCTAATCTTCCCTATAACGCTCTGACCCCACTGTTGTTCTGTCCCGCTCACCCTTACTTCTAGAGGTACGTGATCTGAATCCGTCCTATCTCCTCCTGTGACGAATACTATTTCTTTCAGTGCTTTCTCATTGTCTACCATATAGTCTATTACCGAGGTGGCGGATCCTCTTACATATGTCCAGCTCCCTTCTGACCCAAAGCAGCCGATTAATATTACCCAACCTCTTTCTTTCAACTCCTCGATCAATTTTCTACCTTCTGCATTTATTTTGTTATCCTTCAATCTCCTGTCCTCCATCGACTCTGTTCTTATCTCTCTATAAGGCCCTCCCTTTTCTCCCACCGTACCCTTAAAGTCCCCTGCCAGCATTAAACATACCTCTTCCCTATCCCTACTTTAATTATCTTTATTGTTTGTTCTATGCTTTGGCTATATATTGCCAGAATTCTCCATATTCTCTCTCCTATTTCCACTATTATTTCGACTATTTAGCTACTCCATATCCTGAATTCTCTGACTTCCAACCCTTTCTTGACTGCCACTATGATCCCTCCTTTCGCTCTCCTCCTTTTCTTCTTTTTCGTCGCTGGGATGCACCACCAAGTATGTTTCTTTGCTATCTTGTTTTTCCATTTTTCCCAGAACTCTTCCATCACCCGTGTTTCCACTAATCCTACTATATCAAACTCCAGCAAATATTCCCACACTTCCTTGCATTTATTCCCCAGTCGAGCCTTATTCCAGAAGCCGATCTTGTAACCTCCCCTCCCTTCGTCTCCCAAGCCATTCTCCTTTCATGCTTTCTTCTAGTTTGTCCTCGCTCTCGTTCGAATCATACAATTCTTCATCTATGAAAATTTTCACGTATCCCACTCTAACTCTCCTTCCTCTCGTTCTCTTCTCTTTCGCTACACTCCTCAGTTTCCTCTGAATTTCTCTTTCTTCCCATGTTAAGTCGTCTTCGATGAATATTCTATTTCTCAACTTTTTCTTATTTTTCATTATTTCTCTTTTGTTTTCCCAACTTTCAAATTTTACTGTCACTATTTCTTTCCTTCTATCTCCCTTTATCTTCCAACCTTCCTCCACTTTTACCTCTACTTCTATGTTTCCTTTAATAAATTCCTGCACTTCCCTTTCTGTCTCCTCCCGTTTCCACTATGCACCTTTTATTGTCATATTCCTTTTTCTTTTCTCCCTTTCCTTCTCCTCCTCCGCCCATTCTAGTTTTCGTATTCTTTTTTCCAGTACTTGCTTCTCTTTTTCCCATACTGCTCTTTCCTTTTCTCTCTCTCTCTTCCTCCCATACTCTCATTTCTTCTTTCATCTCTTCTCTCAACTTTTCTATCTCGTCTCATACCTTCAAAAACATTCTTTCCAATGCCCTCTGTATCTTGCCCCGCTCTCGAATTCTGTTACCTCGTAGTTTTCTATTTTACCACTCGATATCTCTGCAATCTTTCTCCTCGTCCCGCGTTCCATGTCCCTTTCGTCTCTTTCCATTAGTCTTTGTAGTGTAGTCACTAATCTCCTCATTTCTGTTCCTCGTTCCCGCCATTCAAGTTGTCATTTCTCGTTTCTAACCTCTTCGCTTAACACTTCCTCTACAAATTTTCTCCTTCTCTCCCTTTCCTCTTCAAAACATTATCTCACCTGCACTGTCTTTGCTTTGTCTTCATTCTCCCTCCTCTTTCTTCTATCTCTTTTCCTCCAGCTCTTACTGTAAATCTCACTTTGCTTTCCTTCAATTTACACACGTCTGTACCTTGTCTCCAACCAACCGGAAGTCCGACAAAACTATATAGAATTAGTTGGATATCTATGTTGCATTCGTTGAGGAATAGTTGATTGTAACGCTGTTTGCATAACTAGAAACTGTAATTTTGTTAATGTGTTTCAGTTTTGTCCCACCAATACAGATAAATTGTCATTTCTGAAACTATTAGTAAAATGATTTCAACTTCATCAGTATATATTGTTAGTTGTAGAATGCTACAAATACACATTTATTTTGTAGATTAAACATCTTTAAAAATCTGGATTAAGTATTATTATTTTTTTTAAACTTTTGTGATAACATTTACAACAAGTCACAAAAGTATCCGACCGCTTTACAAAATTGAGAAAACTATATCCATTTATTATTTATGTTATTTATGTTACATATTTAAGGGTAACGTTTTATAATTTTATTAAATCGACTTTTTATCATTTTCACTTTTTGCATACGATTTATATATATAAAAAAGTAACTTTAGGAGGTGAATCTTATTAGGAATCAAGTTCCTAACGCCGGTATTTATAAAAAATAATTTGCCATAAGATTCTGTTTAACAATAATGTTTTAGTTCATTTTTTACTATATATTGCATCCGAAAAGAAGAGAACGTGAAATGAGAAACTGTGGAATAACCTAAGGACTGAGGGTATTACATTTTTATTGACTTCTACATTAAATAGTGATTGCATATGAAAAAACGAAAATATTAGTTGTCAACAAAGGGCAGAAATACCCAGAAGGTCCTGTTTCTTGTCAAATTAATTAGCATTCTATTACGAACTCTGAAAATGCAGAGTTTTCAGGCGTTAATTTCGCAGTGCACTCAGTTTCCGAAGCCACATCAATGAAATGCATGCTAAATGCTCAAAAATATTAAATGTTATCAAGTTTTTGAGGGAGATTTGGTGGGGTTCACATCGAGAGACGTTCTACATTTACAGTACTTATGTAGTAAGGACGATAACTTCGCGTGTTTGACGATTAATTGGAGAGATATTATATCTCCAGTTGAATGTGATATTAATATAAGCGTGCTACTTCAAAATGTACAGATGCCTGATCGTGACATTAGCAAAATTATCACAACTTTGTTTGCATCTACACTGATGGCTCCAAAATTGAGGGATATCTCTACACGGGAGGTGCAATAGTATGTGAAGAAATGAAACACAGATCGCTGTTTAATATGAACGTAAACGCATCAGTATTTACGGCAGAATATGCAGCCATTTCGGTGGCCATGAACCTGGTCCTACTGAACTGCTATTAATCCTACTTGATTTGCTCAGACTCACTAAATGCAATTATGAGCCTTAATAACTTAAATATTAATGTTAAGACTAAAAAATATATTATAGAAATTAAGCAAAAATGATCTATATTTAAGTTGAATAGCCGTGATAACAATCATATAGTGTTTATGTGGATGCTATCCCACTACGGTATTAAAGGGAACGAGATACCGGATAAATTAGCTAAGGAGGCTGCTCAAAGGATCCACGATCCACATCTAGGAGTGCCCTTTTCTAATTTCGAAGAACTCTTTAGGAAAATAATGTGAGTAAACACAGAAAATTCATTGAAACTAGAATTTAATACCAAAGACTGTCAGTATTATGATCTCTTCTATGAGAGAAGGAAAAGACCGTGGTTCCACAATGAGGGCTGATCTAGAAAATTCATAGTTAGGGTTGGAAGACTCAGAACTAACCACTACAATTCTCGTGAATTATTATCAAGAACGAACATCATTCGCAATCCGACATGTGTTTGCACATATCCAAGTCAAGACTTAGAACACATACTCTGACAATGTCCCCTGCGAAATAAAGATAGGCGATCCATGTTAGAAAAACTTAAGATGGCAGGGTGGAAACCTCCCATAGATATAAACCAAATATTATTACGTAAAGATACCAAAACAATAGCAATTATTATAGACTTTAAAAAAAATAACATTAAGTTATAAAAAAGTACAAATCTAATATTCCATCGTAGAAAGTAAGGTGTTAAGTAACTAACATGTATTACTTAGTGATTGTTTTAAGTAGGAATAAGTACTTTATGTATTCTTTGATTTTGTGTAAACTTGAGACCTATGGGCCAATATACTCTAAGGTCTTCCTGTAATTTTTATCTGAATAAAGATTCTTTATAAAAAATGGCCATAAGGTGATAGCACAAACGAGGTACCTTAGTCAATAGTGGTAGTATTGACTAATATGGACAGTCTTAGTCAATGATTGAAGCACAGATAAATTTCAAGAGTAGTATAAGGTAAAGAAAACATCTTCGTTATCGATAGTCTGTCCATTTCAGAGTTTAGGTAGGAGGGGAGCTCGAGTCGAATGCAACAGGTGCCTGTTAAATGTTTTTTGCGCTCATAAATCTCGAAGACGTCGCGCCTACACATGTTTACACGTGTTTACGTGTTTTCACGCCTAGATAAGTACTTACAACTCGCCGAGATTTTTTTTTCCACGCATTATTTTCAAGGCATGAAAACATATGGTCTTACATACGCTTTAATTTTTCTACGATTGTGTGTCTCAGGTCTCACGCTTTACTACGACCATTCATTCATCTTTTTACCGAAGTTTTGAAAAACTTTAAAGTTTCGGATCTGTAGAATAGGCAGATCGATCGGGATGAAACGCAAAGCTCCTTGTTTGTCTCATCTTCACCGATAATTCTAGTACAATAAGAAACCCATAGGGTGTTGGGAATTTCGTGAATTTTAATGTGCAAATAATTTTATTTTAATGCCGTGAGATGGTAGCACCTTTTGCTAATTGTGTAATGGCAGCTACTAATATCTTGGAAACTAAAGCCAATCCCCCTATTGCTGAAAAAGGAAAAAATTGTTAAAACTGCCATTCTTCATATAATACAGTAAACTCTTGTCACACAGTCCTCGAGTCATAAACAGATCAGAGGTTAATCCGAAAATATACAGATAGGTACTACAGTCAACCCTCGTATAACACAGTACTTCTGCAACACGATTTTGCTATTAAATGGTAAAAAAATTGTTGGAATCCCCACTATAACACGGCATTCTTACAACAAGAATTCACGCTAACACGATTAAATAATTGAGGAATAAAATAGTAGTTTTATTAGTAAAATGCGGATCTTTATACATTTATGAGAAATTTAGATAAGTGAAAAGGCACATTATGGTCACCATATGCAAAAATACATAAAATATTCAAAGTAAATCACACAGTGTTGTATTTGGAAGGCGAACCAAATATCTACCGAAACCCCTATTCTTGAACACTAACTGTACCGGCATTTTATAGATACCAATACAATAAATCATTTTGTGTAAAAAGGGGAACAAAAAGAGGAACCAGAAGTGAGAAAGTGGTTAATCAGAGAATAAAAGAATTATCATAAGTTAATTGAACGAAGGAAATAACAATGAATATAGAATCTTTAATCAAATATTTTTAAATCGGGCATTTGACCGGACGTGGTACGGTTACTGTTAATTGTGCTTTTAAACACAGGAATTTGCATATAAATTCGTAGTGTATTTATTAGATTTTGAAATCGATTTTTGCTTCCTGTTCTTAATTATATTTGGGCCCCCTATAATTCGATTTCGTACAACACACGTTTTAGGAACGAAACTACTGTGTCATACGGTGACTGACTGTAATTACTTAACATTCATCGCATGTAAATGAAAATAGTAATTGTTTACACGTATATATTATAAAAAGTAGATATAATTTATATAATATGATAACATTACATAATGCACGCCACTTTTTTTAAAATAGTATATCAATAGAGGTGAATTATCTTGTCACTAAATGTATTTCATCGCGGATTTAATACGTTTCCTCTTGATTAATTATTTTTATCTCAACAAAAATATAATTTGTTAAACCGGAGACCGGTTAAAGCGACACCGGATAACAGGGAGTCTACTGTATTCAAATTTCATCAAAGTCGATGAGGTCGCCCTTAATCTGCAATTTCATCGCTAATTTTTTATGTTGAACAGGGAAAATTATTTGACTTGATGACTATTATTTGATATTTTGGTATTTTATTTATCAGTCTTCAATTTTATTTGGTATTTTTCTATTTTATTTGACAACGTTATAATTTATCTTGCATTATATATTTGTATCTTGTTTTATTGAAAATTAAACGAGAGAAATTAAAATGATTTATTATTTGGAAGCTTTGAATTTTATTTTCTATTCTGCATTTGTATCTTATTTTATTCAAAATTAAACGAAAGGAATTTAACTTTACGTAATATTATTGGTATTAAATAATAATGATATTCTAAATCTGCAACTTATTAAAAACTTTTGAGGAGAATAAACTTAAGAACCGCGATAAGTTATTAAGATACAAGGTTTATTTATAAACAAATTTACCAAATAAATATTAGTATAAACAACTTTTAAGGAACGATATTAATTCAATATTAACACCTGTAGCCTAAATATTTACCAAAACTGGCACTAAATTGCCAAGTACTTAATTTACTATTAGGGTTGGAATAAGGAAAACACCAAAGACCATTTATAGCTTACAAGTAATCATTTTATTTACACAAAATTAATACATCATTGTCTATATACAAACATTCAGTGCGGTTAATACATTTTCTCAACGACGCACACCAAAAACTCGTTTGAATCCACTACGATAAGTGAATTCATAGGAGTTTTCGAGATCTTAGATCGGAAACCGGACAATCTTAACGTTGTTGGCTGGCTTCGAGCCTTGAAATCGTAATCATCTGCGGCACTTCGAGCCGAAAGTGTACTCGCACGGAGAATTGTGAGAGAGACGATGTCCCATAGTGGGTTTGCTACTATCATCCAATTTACAAGCGAACCGTGTGCAGCGGTTAATAGCTGTCGGAATAATAGACAGTGTGCAGGTAGTGATGGGATCGAAACGAATACAGTATAACTAACAAAAGGATTTGTACATTGTGAATTTCTAACTTATACCAATAACATCTTTTTCTATGCAACACCAAATTAAATTTTTTATACAATTTGGTCAAAAGCTAGATTCATGCAGATAATTGTACTTAAAATAGATTTTAATTACATAAAACGTTAAAATGATATTTTCCATAGAAATTTTAAAGTTACAGCGCATGAATACGATTTGCAATCATTTTATATTGGATATGTGCAAAACTTTTCATGTTTTGATTAAATTTTAATTATTTTACCAAAAATAATTAAAGTTGCCGATTTTTAAACAGTGCAAGTGTAATTTTTGATAATATTAGATGTTTCACTTAATTAATTCTACGCGCCCTCAAATTTGATATTTCAATTTTTAATAATCAAAGTAATGTGTCCATTAACCCTTAGAGACAATTAATTTAAATGGAATTACGGTAGAATTTCATTCACGATATCGTCTGAAAGCTCATAAGTAACATTAGATGTTAAGTATATTGAATATTAATTAACTAAAACTTCAATTAAAGAATTGATTTCTGTCCTCTAAAAGAAGACAACAAAAAATATGAGAAGGTCTAAAACAACCTAATAAAAATGTGTAAATTTGAAGGCATCAAATTAATTTTGTTAACTTATCAACGTTTTTCAATATTTAATCATTCTTTCGTTCCTTCTTATTTAATCATTCTTTGGCTTAAAATTCTACGATCTTTTTTATTTCTTTTAATTTTATTGTCTTTCTGCGGTGTCCGCTGGCTCTGCAAATGCTTGTAAAATTTATTTTTGTATATAGACTGTAGACATCACGTGTCTCTGCGCGCTTCCACGGATTGTATTTTTTGATCTGTGCGGCTATAAAATTCTGCACTAGACGATCGTTACACTGCTTCTGCAATTAACGCTGCTTGTTAGTCTCGTACAGCCTCATAGTTTCGCATTTATGGTGCAGAATAAATGATCTAATTTGAAGCAGTCTTAGTGTTTAAATATATTTCAATTTTCCATTTTAGGTATTTAGTATTTTTCGTTTTAACTAATTTGTGTGGCATTATTGCGTTTATTACATTTGCCTGAAGTGAACTATTTTGTAAATAATTAATCCTTTTTGCTGGATAAACAGTGAGACGCTGATATCATTTAAATAGTCCACAATTAATCTTTATTATGCATCTATTATAGACTCGATAATTAATAGATTATAACAAACAGATTTCGGTCGTGAAAGAATTAATCACTGAATTGATATTGTGACTTTGAAAATTAAAAAATGTAAGAACTTATTATATAAAAAGGAAATTTAAAAACCTAGAATTTTAATTGTTAATTTTAGTTACATAATTGAGAATAAATAAAATAAATTTTGCAGTTTCTATATTACTGAAGCACTTTATTGTTTGAAATCTCTATCTTTTTCTAACAAAATATAGTAAAATATTCTAAATTCCAATAGTGTGGATAATAATTGAAGCAACATTTCTTAATTATCAGCGCGTTAACAAGAGCAATTTCTAATTTTAATGAATCAAGTGTGTGCACCAAAGTGGCATTGCTCGCCTTGTCACGAAATCGGCTAATCAAGACCGAACTCTCGTGGATCTTTCTACCGATCCCAAGCCAGAAAGACGAGGACATTACACTAATAGTTCTTGCTCTTTGTACACGAGTAGCCTGTTCCACACGTTGGCACCAACGTGACCCGTTAATACTTCAATCTGTTGCAAGATGCACCAAAATGCACTCTGAGAAACAATATTGCACTATGAATATCCAAGAAATAAAAATTCCATTTAAAATCTTCAAAAATTGAAGAAATTGCAACTATAAAGAATCAGTTCCACTTTGAAGCAATTTGATTAAATGAAGAAAGTCATTGAAAAATGAAGTCTTTTTGCAACCATACTACAAATTTATAGTCACTAGACTACGGATCTTTATGCAAATTCACATTTTTACAAATAATACTAAGGAAATGGAATCTAAATTGGGGGTTGTTCCCTGTTTTAATTATTCTAACCTATGCTTTACTTGAAGTATTTTATACATATTAGCATATTATATGCATTCTATATTTTTCTCCACAGTTAAATTTTCCATAAATGCATAAATATCCGCAGTCTAATAATCAGCAGATATTGGTAATGCGAAAGTTCAATCATGGAATGTAGGATAACCAGACATTCCACTTTTATGAGTCACGTCCCTTTTTTTACATTTCGTCTCGCTTTTAAGGGGCACATTCTGTATTTCTTTATGTTTATATTTACATCACGGTCGGCATATTTCGATTTTCTTTCAACTTCCTTGCAACTATCCACGTTTATAAAAATTAATTTAGTGCCTTAATATTGAATTAAACGATTATACAGTAGCTACAAAAAGTATTTGCTTATTACTGTATCTATTTTCGTGTTTATGTATTGACTAACTAGGCTCAAATATATCAAATTTCCTATCATTAAATGATGTCCTTATACGACTATACAAATTTATGGCTTCGCAATAGAAACATAGAGTCTAAGAAAAAATCATCTCATTGAAAAATTAAAATACGTACGAATACTTTTTGTAGACATTATAAGAACTCAAAACTGCGCCATTATTTATCAAAAATTTCATCAGCTATCCTATAAATGGAAAACGATTATCTAAATTAATAGAAATTATTTTAAATATTAAAATCGTGTTTGAATTTTGCAAAAAGTATAAGGTTCTATGCAGTGAAAGGCAATGGATCAATTTCTACATCTAATAAAACAAGCTTCAATGTCTTCCTATTTTATCCCTTTTTTTAAATTAAAAATTCCAATTAGCACATTGCTGATTTTTGTGTAAATTAAAGAATACGATTATAGTGAAAATAAAAGATAAACGAAATATGTGGAACTTCTAATTTTGGCAGATGCAAAAATTGTTGGAAATAATCGACCACCTTTGAAAATCGATCCCATCACTATTTGCAACACGGTTACGCAACAATCGCCACGTGTCTCGTACAAATACGTATGTAGCGCTCTCCCTTGATGAACGTGCAAGAACGAGAAGGAAGAACTACATGCGGGCAAGTAACTATTCGATTGATATAAATAAATCCGTTCTTGTTAGACACGTGGCGAGTATATCAAATATTTTTACAATAAAAATGAAATATCAAAAATAATGAACTATGATTTGTGACAAGTGGCGGATATGTACTTTGTATACATACATATTCTTACATGTAAAAATGAATACTTCATGGAAGAAGTATAATGAATTTTATTTGTATTACACAATTTCTCTACTTAATTTTATTTACAAAAACAGATATACATTTGGTGAACATTCTAATAATAATCATTGCAGTGTATTTTAAATTCACTGTAACTGAAAAATGATGCTTTTAATTCTCGCACCGAGAAAATATTCGATTAATAATTATTAAGCCGCGGATGCTTATTCTAATTCATATTTTTACAAATAAAATTAATTTAATACAAAAATTTTGGCGTCTGAGTATTATAAAATGTAATTCGTTTTGAATATATTTGTAAATTAAGCAGTTTTATATAATGAATACATAAACATCTGCAGTATAGTAATTATATTAGAGTCTATTCAATGCAAGTTTCATTATATTTCTTCTAATGCGACACTTCGCTACGCGTTCACTATGCTTTATTAAACATAATGGCGGGCAATGGCACACTCGAGTGTCAGGAGATCGAGAGTTCAATAATTAAATAATAAACTAACTAAATATTAAAACTTCATTCTAACTTCTTAAACACATCTGGTGGTTTCTAACCCTCGATTGTTACGTACCACTTGAGTGTGCCTCGAGTATCTCACTATACATTATGAGGCAAAATTTAACGATATTAAATGGCATCACTATATGAGTCGCTTATATGCCAAATTGATTAACTCTATAAGACAGAAAATAGAGAAATTGATAAAATAAATATATAGTCTTTTTTAAAATCCCTTTTAAAATTTAAATTCAAGTAAACACTGTAGAATGTATTATTGCAGACGTAGCTTTTCTCTAACGGCATATAAGATACGTAGAATAATATATCCTTCGAATAATCATTATTATTCTTATAAATTGTTTATTATTCCATGATCAACAACATTATTTTAATTTCGTGGTGTTAAGTCCAATTGTTAAATAAATTTATATTAATTATATAAAGTCAAGCTCCAATCAAGTGTTTCGGCACTAAACGTTTAAAAAATTCAAAAAGTGAAGTTAATCATTTTGGCCTGTGAATGGCTCATATCTCATCACCATCATTCGCTTATTTATTATAGTTGCTTCCGTCTTTCCCATCGTTCAAAAACGTTTCAAAGACAACCATAGCAACACTTTGTAATAACTATACTACTAATTTATATGCAAATACACATTTTTAAAACACAATTAAAAAAATGGAACATAAATAAAGTGGTTATAAAAGGTATGTACACATTACTGTATTTGTTGTCGTTTTTACGATTATACAAATTTATCGCTTTCCAATGGAAATATAGAATCTAATAAAAAGTCCTCTCGTTGAAAAATCTATGTCCCAATACTTTTTGTAACCACTACAGAAATAACTTACATCTTTTCAGTGTAAAACATACGCTTTATTTTAAATATTTAATATATTTTTGCACGTGAGGTGCATCATATAGCCTTTGGCACAATTAAATTTCGCATAAATGCATACAGATCCGCAGTTTAGCAATAATGTGTCACTTTTAGTTAATAACAATTAAAACCATTCAATTTTGCCTCAATGGAGTCGAGTGTCATGCAACATCTTGTATTCCAAAATAGAATAGAATAGAAATCGCTGTCCAGGCCGAATGACAAAGTTTACAGAATTTTCTTCACTCTGTCATACTTATATAATCTGAATAGGGTGTCCCATAAAACACTTTGCAACCTTAATTAATCTCTTTTCATTTGTACTTACAGTATTTTGCCAAAACATAATTTGAACGATTTTTCAAGATAGTTTCTTATAATAATATATTCTTCATTTTTAGCTTTTCTATTAAATAACGAAAAAATTAAAATTTGTGATGCGCAATACTTTCTAAGACACCCTATATGTATCAAATAAACCCATAAGCAATGCTAGTATTTTTTTCTTATTAATAAATTAAAGTAGAAGAAAGTAATTTATTCGTAAAAATTAATTTTGCATAGACTCTTCAAATTCTATTACTTTATTCATTCGTTTCCTAATTCCTTTACCCTTCTTTTTTATTAAGGGAGCACAAAAATCCGTAGCGAAATTTTTAAGTAATAAGAACGTTACAACTAATTTTATCGTATCCCTTATCTTTTATAATTTGTTACTGTAAAGTATCCTCTAATTATTCCATAGGAAATTTTTACCCAGGAAATAGAGTCTCTGCACTGAACTAAAATTTTAATCCCAATTTTTGAAAATACTCGCATTACTCAGAGAACGGTTTGACGCAAATCGAACAAAGAGAATGGATTAATTTGTTTCTACCTAACGACCCGCAAATAAGAACTACTTATAAGAAGCATCCTAATTAAACAGTACTAAAAATCATATAAGTATACTAAAACGTTGCAAGTTTTGCTCATTTTTAATTTCAATTCTTCTAAACAAATTGCGACAGCCTTTTTCCCAAGGGGATTTCCATTTCATTCGATGCTTCTTACAGACGTCCTTAATGACTAGTTCATTCAGCACTAATTAAAATTACCTATCGTATTATTAAAAAATGAAAAAATCTTGTAGAATTCCTTAGCATTAATACTAGTGAGATCATTCTGTTCAACAGTGGAGCCGACGGTTACCGGAGTAACCAGAAGAAACTCGATCGCAAGCTAAATATACATACATTTACTAGTCTGTGTCTGGTGTTTTAAAAAAAGTAGTAAAATAAAATAAAACTCACGAAAAATGGGGCAAAAAAATATATACATACATACGTTAGACGTGTGCAATACACTGGCTTTTTAAGTCTTTCACTAAGGAGATCGCGCGACTGACGGCCAAGCCGCGATGTTTACTCGGATCCATAGATCTTTAGCGATCTTCGTCACGAGTAGGGTTCCGGAGACAGGGCTTCTCGAAGCGCTGCATTCACGTACGAGAATTCTTCGGAAATCCACCATTTCTGTTGTTTTTCAATAAAAATGTCCGCCCAACTTGCGTATATTCGTACCGAATACGAAAATTTGTTAGACTGGCAAAGTTACTATTACTATTTTGCAAATGTTAATAGTTTAGCGGTTGATCTTTTGTAGCGTGGATTCGAGGGGAGGACAATCGAACGATTTTCACTCGTCTCTATAAGAATCTCTTTTCCTGTGACTCCAGAAAATACCACGACCGAATTATCACTGTTTTATAGGACTAGACATCTTACTGATTGCACTTCTTGGTCCGCTTTCGTCCTATCGAAGCTTTACACTTTTCCGTCCACTGCATTCTTCTCGCTCTTTATTTTGTTCATTGATTTTTCTATTAACTCTCTTTCTTCGTTGTGATTTTCGTTGAGCGAGTGAAGGGTAAATTTTGGAATTCCTTCTTTCGATTGTTTCGATGAAGGGTGCACGAATGAAGAAGGACCGAGGAGAGCACAGGGAAAGTTGAACGTTGAGGTGAAATGTCAGCTCGTGGATTCTTCAGTTGCTTTCTGTCTCTCTCTCTCTCTCCCTCTTTTTTTATTTCCTCTCCTTTTTTGAAAAATTATGGGTTTCTGTTAGGTGACACTGGCGAAGAAACTTCGGCTCTCGATAATCTATTGATTAATGTCTTATCTAACATCTGAAACAGAAAAAAAGAGAGAACGTTTGGTAACCTAATTTTCAATAATTCGCGGAAATTGTTTTTCAATATTCATTTATGTACACTTATGAATTTCTCTTATTTAATGGAGATGCTTTTGTATAGTATATATAATAATGGATTATACTTGGGATTTTGTTGCCTGTTATTCTTAATTATTTTAATTATTAGCACATCCGCTATCGAAATTTCGATTACGGAAGCTTTTATCTCAATCTAGACATTTTTATGCAGTATAACACGTTTTTTTATATATGTAGGGACAACGCGGGCAAAATCGAGTTCCTGATTACAATCGGAACATTCTGTTATTTTTTAAAAGGTTTTAAATTTTCCCATGTTGCTATATGCATTGTTTTATCAGCAAAAGGTGATCCCGATATTATAGCACTTACTAATCATCAAGTTACGTCGCCTCGTGTATTTTTGGACGCTCTGGTTTAATTCCTCATTATTAATATGCGGAATACGAGAGTTGAAATATTCTGCATAATACAGAATATTCTTTTATCGACCGAGGTAGCATTGCAATATCGAACGATAAAAACGACAGAAAATGCATCACTGCGCCAATATATTTATCTAATATATTATATTATAATTATATTTATCTACGTAAACACTTAGACTGCGGAAGTTTATGTAAATGTATATTTCTATAGAATCATATCAAATAATTGGGACCTTGACAGAAATTTGTATCATGATTAACGGATCTCGAAAATGTATTTTTTATTTTGCATATGTTGCATATCGCATATATTATGCACATTCAGCATATATCGTGCATATTCTGCGTAAATTTTATACATATATATAAGATTTGTTTATGAATTAGTTCGAGTAATTACTATACATATTTAAAATTTTGCCATTGTAGGATTGTAACAACTACAATGTGGCTTTTTTGACGCATTGTCACAGTATCAAATATCGATGTCCTTTTTGGAAACTTGGTTATTTTCGCAGGATCGGTATCGGTGTGTATTAATTAAACACAATTGTACGAATCTTTTCATCCGTGTAAAGCGTGTATTATTAATATTTGCTTTGCCTATATCTTGCATATTTGCTTCGTAAACATCCGCAATCTAGTATTGACGATTGAGAAAAAGGAATAGGGATGAAAGTCCTATTCACAGCCCAGCGTCAGTACGTGTGATGCAACATACAAATTACTCAGTTGGTATTTTTTTTAGCACATTTCAATTGTATATCTACAAAGACAAGAGTCATATTGGGCAAAATTATTATAATCGAAACATTGGGCTTTGGTAATCGACTTTTTTCCTAAGCGACGGCAGCGAACATGTTAACAATAAGATAAAATAACTAATATATGTAAGAATTAATTCATGCAAAAGAACTTTCGAATTCCGTAGGATAATACTGTTAATTTTTTAAATTGCTTTAACTTCTTCAATTTTTTTACTTGTTTTAGATTCTTGATTTTTTGGATTGAAATGGAGGAATTACTTGGTGCAATATTTAAACAAAGCTTCATTTCTGTGATAGCGATTGCGTTTATGAAACGTAATTGTGAGCTAGAACATAATAATTACGTGACACTGATAACGGAATAATGAAGTAAGCTTGCAAATATATGCATAAGCGGATTGACGTTTGCCATGAAAATATCATTAAGACGCCTAATTCGTTTCTCTTATCTTCTCTGTGATTACATACTATTGCATCTTGTTTAATTTCTTTAACACTTTGATGAAGATGATTCGCTGTTAAATTGCTGATTTTACTAATCTGCTGATTATATCAATTTATTGACTAATTTATTGACTCTTTTTTTATAATTAATGTGGAAATGCTTATTAGTTCTAAAAACAGTTCTAAGAAGATTTTATGCAATTAAAATTTATTTATGCTAAAAGTATTTTCAATTCAGATTGTTATATAAAAGATTATTACCCATTATTAACCATTGACAAATTCATGTTTAGATTGCGAATGATTGTAAACATTTGTATAAACGGAAATTCATATTTTCCTAAATAAAACTAAAGAAATGATATCTAAATAGAGGCTTGTTTCACCCTCTAAACGTTATAATTTGCATCCTTCTTTCAACATTTACTGTATTTTTTTAATACTATTTGCATTTTGTACCTCTTTACACGTTTAAATTTGCTATAAATACATAACGATCTGCAGTGTACTAATATCATATCAATAATGCATAAATAATGAAATTTATTAATAAATTTCTATTAATAAATTCATGAGCAAAATTTAATATCTGCGAATCGTAATAATTTTCAATTTACAAGTGCAATTTCAATATCTACTGTTCGAATATTTTGCGACTATTATAAATATTTGCAATATTTTTCCATAATTTTATAATCATTTCCCTTCGTCATTTTCATATACAGTAATATAAATATGTCAAATTTTCTTTAGTAAAATTTGCTACAAAAAGAAAGGATATTTATGTTATCGTTCAAAAATGTCATAAAAATATTCTGATTTGTATAAAATAGTCATTGGATTGGAACAATGCAATGTATAAAATATCAATTTTCCGCAATATGCATGTCAACATTCGATTATTGCATTGCATTACAAAGATGTTAATGCGATTTTAAGTAAATAGGGACAAAAATCAACAATATGAAGGTGATAACGCGGAGCAAGTGTTACATTCATTGTAATACGAACCTGTTTAATTCGTGTTAACCCTTTGCCTTACGAATGTTTCAATAATTGTACGTAGTAGTAAAAGTAATTACCTACTTCAATACTATGCCAGATACGAAATAATAAAATATTATACAGTATTTGTATTTGTTATTGTAACTGTAAATATGTCAAAGGAAATTAAAGAGGGAAAATAAATTTTGTTATAAATATCGCAAGTATTTATTCTATTTTTTACGACATTACGATGACATAATATTTGGAGTGTGATCCAACCCTCTATTAACGTCTCAGTGTTTTAGTTTGATTTATAAAAATATGAATTCGCGTAAACATCCACAATCTAATTATTGTAATGAAACAGAATGGAATTGATTTCAGTGTATATGAAATGAGAAGCGAAAATGAATTGAATGAAAACTAAGTGATTGATATGAATGAGAGAAAGTTAAAACTGCAATGTGTAATATAAATTCAATTGAGTTCTTCTAAAAAGCTAACTGAAGAGTTCATAACTAGACTGCGGTTCTTTATGCAAATTCATTTCTTTATGTAGAAAAATAAGGAAGTGAAGCCAAAATAGGGGGTAGCTTTATCATTTAAATTTGTACATTGTACATTTTTTGCACATTTAAATTTGCCATAACTGTGTAAATATCCGCAGTCTATTCATAACAAAAACAACCCTTGTCGCTATTTGCATTCTTCCGAAACAATAAAAGAGTAATCCAATATTTTCAATATTTATTAAGATATTCATCGTATTACATGATTTCCATGATTGTTATCTGTCTAATTGCGCCGCAAAAGCATTGTATCCAATTAAACATCGCAGTTACGGAGCTCGTGTCTAAGAGTGTATGGCTCGACAAGGATTGTTTTCGTTGTAAAAAAAACCTTCAATTAGATCTTTGCGTTATTTATTTCTACGATAAATACCTTTCCAAGACGACGACGCCTCTGTCGTCGATGCCTGCAGCCGCAATGGCCGCCGCGATGCTTCTTCAAAGAGTTTCTCCCATCGCAGCCGCCGGCGTCGTCGTCACGGTTCAAATTGGCTCCCTTCTTTCGTGCTCCCTTCGATCCATAGTTCCTACATTTAATTCTACTGTGGACGTACTCGATATTTGACCTCGATCTCTCCTCCGACGACGACGAGGCTGCCGACCTCGTGGGCGGGTACGGGTATTTTTCGATCCGAACCTGGTTGTTTCTGCAATCATCAAACAAACGGCGAACAATGATTCAGTGAATATAAATTGATGCATTATTATTTTAACAATTAAGCGACGATTAATAAGCAAAGCAGTGTGACTAAAATTAGAAAACAACGTCAATATAGTGATACAATGGTTGCAAGAATTATTGTGGTGCATACTTACGGCTCATAATAATTCAAACGACAAAGATTTGATTATAGAAGATAGATCTTCATGTTACTTTTAGCATAGATTACTTTTAACTAAGATAGTTAACGTTGCTACTTTCTTTTATTGACAATTGATTGTAGTCTTATGTAGCATAAGGTTAAATTGTTAGGGATTTGTAAGCTTTTGAATCTTTCAGGTTTTGGGGGATCCCGGATTCGAGTTGCATAGTTTTTTGATTCCGGAACGTTTGAATTTTTAAGCTTTTGGCCTTCTAAGCGTTTGAATTTTCAAGCTTTTGGATTTCCAGGCGTTTGAATTTTCAAGGTTTCGCATTCCTAAGAGTTTGAATTTGCGACTATTTAAATTTCCATGCTTTTGAATTTTTAACCTTTCATTTGAATTTTCAAGCTTTTAAATTCACTGAGACCATTTTTTAATAAAATTTAATTTTCTTCCCTACTGAGTTCACAATTTTTCTGTATTTTCTATTTTTAAGTCACCATCTATTGCATATTTAAAACTTTAGTTGATTCCCAAAATTCAATTTTATAGAATTGGAAGATTGCCGCGTTATTCTATACTTCTGTAAGTATTTATTGGAAAATAATAAAAATCTTATAAACGATCTTTTATCTTAATTATTTTCTAAAACATTCTTAGAATTAACAGTGATAAGGTTTATGATAGAAAATTATTTTTAATGCATTTGCAATATTTACTTGAATAATAAATCCACTGAATAAATTAATGGGAGGAAGATGAGAAATGGAAAGCGAAAGAGTTTCGCAAAAATAATTCCATGGCGAGTAACGAATGAAGCAATAAATCGATGCTGCCGCACAAGTCACTCGTCACAAGGTTACCATGGTTCGAAAAGTTAGTAGAAGGTGTAATTAGTCTTATTGATTCTTGACGGTATTGAGAAATCTCTATTTCCTGCGTCTGACCATCACTGTTATTAATTTCCGTGATGTGTGTATATATTGCAAATCATTTATGCAGTGATGATCGTGGATAAGGAGAAGGCACATTCCTTCGAAGCAACTGAAGATCCTTAATTATGATTAATGTTTCTCATCGAAGGCTTGAAGAAGCACTGATGAAGACGATTGTGCGCAGTAAAAAATAAAATTTTACAATTATTTTTTCAAAACAAGTAGCTTATTGAATTATTCAATCACAGACGCCAAAAAGTTAAGAAAAATGTAAATGGAGTGTGATTAATTAAAATTAATCAACTATGATATCAAGTGACTCTGATTTTTAATGAAAAGATCACAGAAACTGTCAAAAGAAAGTTCTTAAGTTTATAGTACATAAAAATGAATATAAAAGGTTAATAACCACAAACGAGATAGTGAATTATGCTAAAAACATATATTGATAAATAGTTAAGTAATGGAAATAAAACGGTTTAAAATATTAGCGTAATATTTTTTAATATCTTGCATGTTAAGATAGATTCTAAGTATAGCTATTTTTAATGTAAATTAGTAAGCAAATGCATTGGTAATTTATGTTACAAGTATTCGAAGATGTTTTCATTTAATATCCGCAGAAATATCCTGATATACCTCGTGTAAAAATATGAGTTTTATTTCTGTCACTTGCGGTACTGTGTGTAACATTGTTTGTTTAGTGTATAACTTATCTTATTTATGCCTTTCATATCTCAGAACTTTTATGCACAAAAAACATTAATATTCTCCTTCTTATTAAAATTATTATTGCAATTACTAAATAACAACACGTTATTAAAAATAACGAATTTAGAATAGATTTGTTTACGCTAAAGTAAAGTTCCGAGCAACAATCAGGTGAAAATCATAAAATCATAAAAGAGGATTTTAAAATATCTTAATGGTAGATACTAAATAAAAATTGATCAATTAATAGTTAAATATTGATAGTATTTACGTTTACAGACACTAATTAGTAAAGCAAAAATTAATAGCAAGTTCGTTAATAACTGTAAAAGTTTATGTAAATATATTACGTAAAAGTATGTCACATAAAATATAATTGAATTGTCTTTTGTAATAATTATTGATGATGATTAGCTGACAATTTTTTACGATAGATTGAGACAATAATTAATTATAATAATTAAGTTACAATAGAAAACAAATTTCTATTCAGAATTACTTCAGTTTTTCCTTTTATTATTCTCTTTTTCCTGTAAAAATATGAACTTGCATAAACGAGTGAATTCTACAAGATTTACAGCAACATCAATTAGCAATACATACGAGAATGAAGAAGGTAAATGGTAGAATTTTGGGACTTAGTAAAACGCTGTTTATCGTAAGCGTAAATGTATTCGAACCTTATTAGACAGACAATATTACTTCCAAGCACGGGAACGTCATCCTACGTTACGCTATTAGTAATTATTTATGCATTCAATTATCCCCGATAAATTTTACCTACCACATTCTAAACCATATTATCAAACCATAAATAAACAAATAAGTAAAACTTATTTGTACCAAGTATCTTTGTATTTTATTCACTTTACCTAAAATGATACCATAAACAATTTTAGAATAAAACACTGATAATCGTTGTAAAGATTTTTTCGTGCTAAAATTTATAAATCAATTTTAGAATTTACTATTATTTTATCTACCACTTCATCTATTATTACTAATCCGCGAATTTTTAAGCAAATTCATATGCTTATTAAGAAAATTCAAGAAATTGAATCTAACAGTAAACAGAGAATGGTTTCACCGTGCAAATACAATAATCTATATTTTCCTTAGGATATTATCGTATTTCATTACGCCCGTACTTTAATTTTTTATGTATTTTAATCTTCCATAAATGCATAAAAGTTCACAATATAACTATTGAACTAAAATTTACAATTACTTTATAATACTTTTCTAAGCCCTTCGCCTTAAATATACTTTATCCAAGAAACATGAATAACCAGAGCAACTCTAAGCAAAAAATCTACCCGAAAACAAATTTTCCTAATCGAAAGTCAACAATTGAACAAAATTCTACATCAATATTTATTAACCCTTTGACTGCGGCGCGATATTCGCGTGATCCTCGCTGCGGAACATTGACATAATTAGAAGCGAACACATAGTTTACATGTACAAAATAGTTACTTGCGAATCACACATGAACACTTAATTGTGCCCATAATTATGAAACTGGTCTAAACCAAAATTTAAAAAAAATAAGTTTATCAGTTACTTCGCATCGCATTATTTTAAACTAAATTAATTCAATGTAATTCTTACGATATTGTCAAAAATGAACCGTTAGATAGTGCTTATTCGTTCAACATTATATGGAATTCATTTAGTGTTAATTATGAAAGTGGTCTATATCTCGAAACAAGAAATATATCACTTAGACCACTTTCATAATTATGGGCACAATTAGAAGAACGGAACCACCACTCTGTGAACTTTGTCAAAACCAAACAGCACTAACAAGTAATTATATAGTATGCGAGTGCAGAGGAACAGAACCGCTAACAATAAAAGGGAAATATAACATATCACCAGTCATCACCGTAACAGAAGAGGAATACATGAACAACATACTAAAATACCTGAAGGAAATGTGAAACGTGTACTACAAAATCTAGATCTCTAAGATGCGACGTAAAAGAAGCAATGAAGATGAAGCAAAAATTTCCAAACGTTGTTATATAAAGTTTTCCGAAAACATGTGGGTAATGTTCAGGAATGAATTCGGTACACTAAAATAAGAAAAAAAGGTTTTCCTTTCGAATTACAACTGTTTTTAGTCTTCCAACAATTTCTATGCTTCCTTCAATTGTTTCTAAATAAAGTTCTTATCTCGTGTACGACCTTTCTGTTTACTATGTAAAAGCTAATATAATATAACATAATATAATAATCAGACTATGGATCCTTATACAAATTCATATCTTTGTAAATAAAACTAAAGAAACCAAACATAAATAGGAAACTGTTTCACTTTCTATGTAACATGTATATTATTTTTTTATCTACTGTGTGTTGTTGCACATTCGCAGTGTAATAATATTATATAATATAACAACAATAATTTATATGAAAATAATTAAACAATGTGTATAATACAACAACGTCTACAATTCGGGAATAAGGTCATATTGGGCGTATGTTTATATGAACTCTTCTCGTTATTTTAGTGTACTGAATTCACCCCTGAAATTATGGCCACGTGTTTTGAAACACCTTGTACAAAGGTAAGTTAAACAGTGTACACTCCCGTTCAAAAGTCTTAGGACACTTGCAGAAGGTTAAGGGAATCTGAAAATCATTAAGATATTACTAGAATCTTTAACAATTAATATCTGCTTTGGAATTGTAGCCAATGAAGAATACGTATATTAATTTTAACAATTACAAATTCAATTTTGGTACTCAAATATCTAAATTTAGTAAATTAAGTTTGTCAATCATTGACTTAACCGATTTTGGCATTCGTAGTATTAGTTTTTGTATTCTATCTGATATTATCCACACCTAATACTTGTTGTAAATGATTGCACAAGTTAGATTTAGATTTCGAATAGATTTCTCGAATACCCTGAAGTAATTTACCCAAAATACTCTGATTAAACTTTACTATTATTAATTAAGTGATTCACTGTTCTCTTATAACTCTTTCAAACAGTTCCATAAATTTTTAATTTTTTGCACATAGATGTGTGAATATATTGATACATATTTTTGTGCTTTCTTGTTACAGAACTAGTTACAGTTATATGAGCTAGATAAGCTATCGTGCTTTATGTGCGACTGGTGAAAGGGTTAAATTCTACCTAAAACTTGAAGCACCTGTTAACACAAAGGAGCTAAAAAATATGTACGTTGATAGAGAAGAACTCGTGTTCACGAAGCAACACATTCCAAAGCAGATTTACCAATCGAAGCAACAATCTACTGATATTTGAATTTCGAGAGCGGTCCACATCTGAAAATATTCGATTCACGTGGCTATATGTGCGTATTTTTGGTAAACAGGCGGCGAAAAATCGATAATACGGAGCTGTGCGAATCGTTCGCGTGAAATGTTTCTTTGATGACAGAAAACAAGAAACAGAGAAAGAGATCCGTTTGGGAATTACGAGAATTGGGAAGGAGAAAGGAGGATAGAAAGGGGAAAACATGATATAAAGTGATATGATCGTTCGATCGTCCTAGTACTTCGGACTAACCTTCCTGACTGAGGCCACTTCACGCAACCGTGAACTTTAGGAAAAGCGACAGAGATTATCACCAAACGACCGATAAAACTTCTCCCGGCATTCTCTTTCGCTTTCTGTCTGTCTCTATCGTCTCTGTTTCTCCGCGACAATTGAACCGGCCGGCTAATAATTACGACTCCGCGAGCCACCTACTATCGACATGGTAAAGTCCATCAAGTTGAATTCCCTTCTATCGTTGGAGAACGAAAGAATAACAACCAAGTTGATTGAAAGCTCAACTATGCGATCAAATAGTAATAAATAGATGCTCTGAGGTCAAGAACTAGTAAATATTTTTTCTACTGTTTTAGTTTAACCCAGTTGTTCTCCTTTAGTCTATATGACCCAATATGAAGATTATGATTTATTCGGTATTATATTTCTAACTATTTCTCCTTGATATTAAATGTATTTGAAATTTTTGTAAGTTTCAGAAACAATAATATTCGTAGAAGATGTATCGTACATTCATTCGTCATTTCAGCGTAAATTGAAGAAGTGTAAATGTAAAAAGTAGGCAAGGACAACAGCAAGGTGCATATCAACATTTCAGATATAAATGAAAAATAAGGTTTTAATGACGTATATTAGATTTCGTACATGTGATTAGCAATGATTTGTATTAGAATCGAAGGAGATCATTGACTAAGAACGAGCAAGGAATGCCCTTCTTTATTACTTTTACTTTGACGTCTGGATAATGTGGCAATGTTGAAAAATTAAATTTGATTAACGTTAAAGTGATCTCGCAAGTATGTTTAACCGTGCTACGGATTTTGAAATTCAATTAAAGTCAATCGCATACTTTCGCCTTCATGAAAGTTTCATAATTCTAGGAAAAAGAAGCTTCAGTCTAGAAACTGAAACTTAAATTTGCAAATATTAACCACAATTATTTTATAGCTATTTCAAAATTAGGAAATGTTTTAGAAAAATAAGAAAATTGTCCAATGATCGCAGCAAGGTTAATTACGATTCGAATTACGATTTGATTTTACTTTGGTATTGAAATGTCAGGTGAACGTTAAAAATAAAACCTGGATAAGGTGGAATAGATTGTTTAATTACTATAAACTGAGAACATATGGCGAATACTGATTGAAAGCCATGGATGCTTCTTTGGGTGCTCTTCTATGTTGATACTTGTTTAACGTTCAATTGTCATCATGAAAATGAAGAATAGTGTGAGCACTGAATGACATAGAATATATTTTCCAAGTATACCTAAGTAACATTGAGTGAGATATGGCATATGCCACGATTGAGTATCATTGGTACCCCTTTGGGTGTTCGTTTGCTTTAATGTCAGATTGACAGATGAAGAAAACAAATGAATTCTAAATGATAGCGTTCGAAACAAATTTTGCAACTATTTCAATTACGATTGATAGTGTGGAACACTTATTTGAATTAAGTTGGATAAATGAATAGGTAGGATCTTGATTGAGATTTCACGAAATCGACTAAATGTTTCCAGGATAACGTCGATCAGACATATAGAAAGTCTTTCGAGGGTTCAATTAAAGATTGAATGTGTTAGTAGTAAAGAAATTTTATGCATCCGCTTGCGACATGCATATTATCGCCTACATTTATTTTCTCTATTTTGAAAATCATTGCACGTTGTATTGTATATGTATATAATTGACAATAAAGTACCAATAGATAATGATTTCAGTAGAGAAAATAAACAAAGGCACTTATTTTAATAGAAACTAATTTGTGCTAACAATATTATCACAGAACGTTGATTTATCTTTTATAATAAAAACTAATAAGAATTATATAATTACTATCATTGAAATAATTGTGAGCGTTATTATACAGGGTGTCTCACCTGAAACAGACCATTTAATTACCCTTGTTATATTATGCACTAATATACAGAAATTGTTGAAGATTTTAAAAATTCAGAAAAGTTTTATAGTATGTTTTGCGACATCAAAAACATAGAAAATAACTAACAATAAGTGACCTATTTTAAGTGAGACGCTCTGTGTATGATCCCTCTCTATTTGTGTAAATAATTCAATAAGTTATCGAATTCATAGAAATAAACATCACCAGTATAAAGAACAGCATCGCAAAAGCTGTTTCAATTGTAAAGCGTTAACCATGCATCGCAGGAATTCAATCTCATGCCAGATGATAATTGCAGCCGAAATTAGTGGAAAATCCCCAAGACGAAAGACGATGATTCTTTTAAAAAATTTTGCATAATGGAATATTCAGCGAACTGGACCAATTTAACAGTTAAATCCTAGAGATTCTAGGTTCCGACGAAGCCGATGATTCGCGGTATATACACATACATGGAAACAGCGATTAAGGCGAAGAAAAGAAATTGATGACCATGCTGAATATGTTAAACATATTCGCGAAGATTGGTCGTCAAGGCTTAACAAGGTTGGTATTATTGGAAAGGTTAACAGAGTCAGAGGTAAGTGACCATAATCGGCAATTGGATTGACGTTGACCTCTCCATTTCACTCGAAATCACAGGCAAAAGTGCAGAGGGACTCGTGATCGGGCGGTGAAGTGAAGTTTAATTAAACCGGTGGCCTAAATTAGCAACGAAGATTATTTCAGGCTTGCAAACAACTTGCATTTTTAATTGTAGGATGCTCTTAATTATAAGGGGACAAGGAAGGATTTTTCCAAATATTAATAACTGTAGTAGATAATAATAGGTAACAATCTGTCGTATTCTTAAGTATAAAATACTTTTAATCGTTTAAGGGGAAATAAAGGATTTTACGACGAAACATTAATAATCGTAATAGATTTTAATAGATACAAATTAATGATTGAGAAATTGTATTCGATGTATTGTTCAATTCTATTTATTATAGAGCAAACATAAACAATAACAACAACTATAATAATAACAATAATATTAACGATAATAATAAGAATAAAATTGAATGATAGTTTTAGTAATACTAGTAGACGTAGCAAAAGCTACCAAATTAGCCCGATCAACAGGCTACTTCTTAAGACCAACGTTTTTCTTTACACGCCGTACAAACACAGCAAGTGCGCGTAATCAAATACTTTCTGGATACATCCTGAGATTTAAGTTACTTAAAATCTACTACAATAAATTACATAAGCAAGCAATTTAATAAATATTCAACAATCACAGTTTCTAGTATAACGCTTTCCCTGAAAGCACTATACGATATCTATATAATTACGCTGTCCAATCAATAATGAAAATTCACAATATTGTACCATTTTAAATTCTTCGAATACTAATTTTCAATAACTACATACACAATGTTCTGAGAAAAGATACTTTGAAGTATTTCTTCCAGCCAAATGTAACAATACTTTGTGACTCCAAACAATTACAAAAGTTTTCGATTATCGCTTGTAAACAATTTTTTTTCAAGCAGTTATAGCAAAACTTTAAGTAGAATAGGAAACCTAGTCAGACGCCCGTTCTTCCAAAGCTCCCAATTTGTCAAAGTTTTCGATTTCGCGAAGATTTCTATTTCCCAAAGATCGCAAGCAGCCAGAAGATATCAATTTCTCGAAGATTGCAAGCTCTCAAAGGTGTCAATCTCCAAAACATTCCAAGCTTCCAAAGGTTTCAATTTTTTAAATACTCCAAACTTCCAAATGTATCAATTTGCCGAACTTCCTATCTTACATAATTCTAGATCTATTTACGGTACGACTGATCAACAGTCTACCGACGTTTGAACTACCATCAATGGTAATTGCATTTTAAATTAAACCCCAAGAAAAGCCCGTATGAACTGATGAACTCGTGCAGGACCATGAATGATGAAACTAGCGCGTTTAGCTCAATGGACGTTGTTGAAAAATACCAAAAAGAAAAAAGAAGAAACTAACATCCACTCACACGGCGCCCGGGGAAGTATTCTTGCTCTCCTTGCAGTATTGTCGCAGCTGTTCAAACGTGCACTGATGATAGCAGCACTCTTCCGCGAGTCCAGGACCAATACTTTCCTGAGATTCGCTTATTTCGCCGCTGTACGAAAACGGTTCGTTGTACCCATTATCTTTGCATGCCAGGTGTAATGCATCACTGAGGCTCGAGGAGCATAGCCTGAACAAAGATCTTTTGTGGGGCACGCCGTTGGCATTGTTGAGTAATGTGAGCAGCAACAATCCCACTAGAACTATCGTTCCAGCTCTGCTTCTGGTATTTTTCATTGCGTAACCACTTCCTGACATGTTAATTGAATACTTTTTATTTAATCGTACGGAAGAAAATGACGGTGAAAAGCCCTGGGTGCTAAACACGAACGCGAAACTACAAATGCTGTTCTCGTGTAGATTCCAACTCTTTCTATTGGATTAATTCACGATTGATTTGTAGGGGTTTTTGTATTCTCTTCTAACGTTAACACCTCCGTTCGATGCTTCCACTCCGCATTGTTGAAATATACTTGAGTAAATTGGAAATCCTCGATGAAGAGTCGGTTGTATGACTTCCAGAGGATCCTTCGGAAGACGAGTTTGTTCTTTTGCAGCGGTCCCGATCAATTTGACGCTGTTTCCCGGTGTTCCTGGCTAATTATATAGTTTGTCGATGATGCAGGTGACAAGGCTCGGTTTTATACGCGCACTGTGATCGATATGATCGATCACTGTTGGACGGTACCGAATAGAGCGCGGATCTCGCTTTTAAAGATGCGACTTCCGTTGGTACCGCGTTCTTCGGTGCAACTGGTACCGGCTTGCCTCACCACGCGGTTCTTGTTCCAGATTTCGCGGTTTAGAGGAGAGGAACGATAAAGAGACGTACACGAGGAAGGGGTACAAGTGAAGGAGTAGGAGGTGCAGTATCAAACGAGATGAAAGAGAAGGGAGAGGTGATGCTGACTGCTGGTGGTACATGACCTCGTGTGCGATCTACAGTAGATCAAGAGAAGGGGTCGATCGAGCGAGATCGCTCGATTTTCGTCTTCTTTTGCTCGATACAGAAGAACCTGAGCTAGATCTCTAGCGGTCGGTCGCCTTCTTCCATCATCCTCTGGAATATTATTTTCTGAATCCATTGAATATTTTTCTTTTAAATCTGTAGAAGGACTTTGTCTTTTGGGTCCTGAAAAATCGAATTCTTCCATCGATTGATTACTGTGATTAGCATTAATATTGTTGCGAAACTTTGCATATCGTAGTGTTGATTGAGAGTTAACAATAATTTTGTTGTGTTGTTGTCGTATCTGCCGTCGCTTTGGAATGCAGAAAATGAGAGAGCGAGTAAGCAAACACGTGTAGAAGATCGACGCGTGCCTTTTCCTCGATCAGAGCAAGACAAAGGGTGGTGGATCGTCCAGTGGAAATACGTCCGCATATTTTCAAGCAGATAGAAGCTTATGGAAATGGGGGACGACGAATCAGCGACCTCCTACCCTCGTTTCTTTAGGACGATCGCACCAATTCCGATTAGCGTCTGCAGAGAGACCGTTTGTTGATTCTATGAATAGAAACCTCATCTGGGGGGTGCATGAAATAACCAGATAAGGAATACTCCTTCCTCTCGCGACTTAGAAGGTGACGAATGCTGCGAACGGCCTCTAATAGTCATTCCCTCCACTGAACTTTGATTCAGTATTTGATTGATATTGTATTATTGAACCGTTGTATTCGATAATAGGGCAATACCGTTCAGTATCCGTTCAATAACTTCTTCCATACTTTTATCTATCACTACTGTTTCCAAATATTTAGCCCTTTGATCGCTGTTATGCGTTTGAGTGAATTTTAATTATTTAATTATTTTAATTATTTGATTTAATTATAATTTCCTTCGTCGTAAAGATAAATAAAATTCGGGTTGTAAAGGGTTTTTGCTGCAACGAAATGATTAAGATAGCTATGCACAATTTCACCATGCCAACTTTAGTATGTCACACCAGCAATAGATTAACATCCAAAGCTGCGTTTTTTTAACTTAACATCTTTGTGTAATCGTACACTATTATTATTAATAATTTGTATTTTTGCCGAATCTTCATTTTGTCTTCCTTTACTTTGGTGAAGCCTCATTAAAATCAAAGAAAATGCAATACAATATCCACAAATTATGAACTTTTTGCTATAAAATTTGGTCATTGATACAGCATATGAATTTATGTCATAAAATTTGATCGGTAAATTAAAGAACAATTTGAGCATATAAATAAATCGTTTGGTTTAATATCTCGATTTTCAGTTTATACTAAAAATTGTCAAACTTTCATCTGACACTTCGACTGTAAAAGTTGTAGATTTTCAGTGGAATGTCTCGCCCATGTGTCACACGGCAACTGTTGTATGCCGACCGATCCCTACTGAATGTTTTACAAACAGCACATCAGCATTAGTTAACCGTCTAATATTTTGTTAGTTCGCTATGATAATCTCGTCAGTCAGTCAGCGCATCAGTATCAATTGTTTTGCACAGTAGTTAGTCAACCAAAAGCTTTACCCTAGTACCTTGTGCAGTATTCCTTCCCCAGTCCCTTCCACGCCATTCCTAGTCTCCTAGATTGTGTATATATATATAACACTCCGAAAAACAAGACAGAACTTGTACAACACCAGGCGTTCATAAAATGAAACCTCTTCAATAGATTTTAAAAGTGTTGCACTCGATTTCATTACCCGGAATCCAACACAACCAACAGGAGTGGATATCATTCATCGTTAAACACCATAATACGTCCTGTTGTTTTTACCATACCGACTTTCTCTTATTACTAATTTCATGCGCTTCTTTTTCGATTACAAAAATTCCATAGCGTAATTTTAACGCTGCGTAGTAATATTTGGCATGGATAGACAATTTTTGCAAGCAGGGAGGTAGAGTAACGAGAGTACGGTTGTAAGTATTGGTTTACGGATCATCAGAATATTGATTTCCTTCACAGCTGTAATCGAAACGTGTTCAGACTTTTTTTTCTACGATAGTTGCAAGGGACGGCTTACTCTTTGATCTCAAGACTTCGGTCTTTTAGTATAACTGTGAAAGACGAGACACGTGTTGGAAATAAACTGGTAGTTCGATGGATTTTACTATTATATGGTTATTTTTGCTAGCTTTCGTTTATGGTTACGCAAGAGGAAGGTATTTATAGACTCGGATAACGGGTTTCATGAGTAGCACTGATACTTTAACTATATTTATTGCATTGGTTACTAGCATTACATACAAGGATATTCAAACAGAACAGTACAAGTTGTCGGTGCAACAATTCTTTCACTCATTCTTCACGAACTTTACGTATGTTATTGCAGAAATTCGTGACTCCATAATTATCCACAATTATTTTAAGTACCATTAGGGTAACTTACAAATATTAGGTTGGTGCATATGAAATGTCGTTGTTGCAAAGTTTAAGATTCGGGGATGAATATATATAATTCTCTGAATTTTATAAAATGGTTAATTATAATAAATCACATTGAAGGAGAAGAAATTTGCCGTGATGTAGACACGTGTGTGTTATATTGAAATTACGAAAACATCAATGTTTGACATCATAAATAGTCAAAATATTTCCACAATTCCTTATGAAGCTATAAATTTAGCAAATATGCTATAAAGCTATTAAAACTGAGATTTGGAGAAGGTTGTATAAACAGTTGAATAGTTTAACATTAATTTTCTAAATTCAAGACTTATAATTTTTTACTATACAGTAAATTAGGAGAAAGATCAGACAATCCTAAAATTGGCGATTTTTGTGATTATATAATAATGAGACTAATTAATTGCTAGAACGAAATGTATATAATCATATAAAAATTATTTTAACTAAATGTATATGTAGCATTTTAAAGAATTTACTTATGCTTAAACTTTTTAGTTTGAAAAATCGACATTTCATATGCACCAACCTAATATAAATTCTTTTGTCACCTGTTTAGGAATTTAAAGACGTTGAAAATATTGTAAGTGCATTTAGAATGTTTTAAAACCTCGGGGGATGGGGTTTAGAACTTCGGCACATGATAAATACTACAAACTGCATATTTAATATCATAATTCTATTAGATACCGAATTAAATTAATTGACTGGCAAAAATACATTCAACAGTCGAAAACTGAAATATTCTCGAAATTTTGCGAATATTCACTTCTAGTAGGATAACGTGGTAAAATAATTCAAGGTGATATCAGGATGCTGCATAAATTCAATTAATCAAATTAGAAAAATACATTCAATAATTCAATACAAAAATATTCCCCAAATTTTTGTTACTAGAAAAATTGAACGACGTACAATATGGTAGTTACCACCGAGGGTGAATATTCGTCATTATCAATCTTCCATTTCCAGTTCGCTTTTACGCAGATCGTTTCATCGTATCAGGTATTATTAATCCACGAAAATATTCTGTTACCTGCGAAAGTTCTACCTTCGACTTAATCGGCCACGTAAATCTAAACACGTGTGCACGTGTAAGACAAGTGAAACTTCATTAAAATGTATTCAATCATTGTGATGTCATTTAGTACGATGTAAATGTGTCCAAGAATACAAACTGGTCCACGCGACGCCATGCACGTGTTTTATATGAGAGGCAGATTCATGAACTTTCAACGCGGAACTATTCTTTTGGAGAATTTGTTTGCGATAACCACGCTCTCGGTCGTCACCAGTGGGAAATTAACATGTGGATCGATGCGTCGCGTGTAGCGCCATGTTCGAAACGTGCAGTCGTCACCGATCCCGCCACGTGTTGCGCGATAGCCAATTTCCCTGGCACGTGATACGCGATTTACGTAGGCATATTATGGATTTTTGTGACCGCATTCAAGGACGACGTTGCAAAAGTGACACGTGTCGCTTGGCATCAGCGGGACGATTCATTGTTGCAATGGAAAGAGAAGTGGGAATTTGCGTAATTCTACCGATTCATCAACGCCAAACATTTCTTCTTATCAATACGATTACCGCACGAGACCGATGTAGAATCGTAAGGTAACTAACTGCGACACTCGTGTAATTAACTATTTGCGTACTGGAGTGTGTATACTTGTGGATTCTTTGTTTAGGTGAGATTTAACCCTGCTATTTTTCACACATGTATGTATATTTCTTCAACATATTTATTTATTTATTCATTCGTAAGCGGGTCAGGTAGCCTATTTTATATACAAACTTATATTATGGCATAATGATACATTTGGAATCGCTGGTATGTATATGAATGCACTCGGTCTTTAGTTACAATCTAACGTGTTACATGGAAGATTATAAATTTTGGATTTAAGGACGGCTGGGTTTTGTGTGAAAAAGTCAACGCTAGAGAAAGGATCCTGTTAATGGGATCCATGTTACTAAATCTGGATAAATAGAGGTGAGGTTTAAGTAATAACTGAGCTTTAGTCGATTGTATCGGAATGTTAAAATTCATAATCGTAGTAATGCGAGAATTATTCACTGCTCCGCTTTTATCTTGTGTAAAAAACATGTCAGTTATTACCCTCCTATCCTCCAATGATAAAATATTAAATATATACGAACAAAAATATGGTAATTTAGAAATATTGTTGTTAAACTAAACGCGTGAGAATTTTCTGTGCGTTAAATATTAAAAATAAATATTTAAAAGCGTAGTAACTATTAAAGCGTGTCATTATTTCGACTCATGCTGAATCGCGGAGGACAGGTTAAAAAATGGATGAATAGCAAATCACAGCGAGTTGATTGTCTAACATCCTTTTTTATATACCAGTCAGAGACGAATTTAGTTATAACCTAAGTAGGCTATAGCCTAGGACAGCAGCTTTTATGGGGCGGTGATTTTTCATGCATTTATGGAGAATTTAAATATATAGAAAGGCATACAGAGCACGCAATACGTAAAAATATATCGAATAACCAAAATAAAGCACTCGTTATAATGTTTAGAGAGTATAATTAATCTCCTTTTTGGTCTCGCTTCTTTAATTGTGATTGTAAAAATATGAATTTTCATAAATATATGTAATCTAAACATCGTGAATTGAACAAATATTCATTACTCTTTATACACTGTATCGTTGCAATACAATATATTGTTATGGCAAAACCGTAAATCCGACTCGAAGCGTGAAATAAAGAATTAAATACCCACAAAGAACCTCCTTCGTACAGAAGTTAGCAATCAAATGCTTACCTATCAGTAAAACCCGCTCCAACACATACAAATTCTTTACAACAATCACCAATTACGTTTCTTTCTCCCAATATGTTTAGATTTTTAGACATCTAAAATTCTTTTAACAAGGGAACATACCAAAGTATTAATCACCAATTTTTATGAAACTTTGCACAATAGTGGAGTATCCAAAAATGTTAGACCTATGTTCTTTTTCTCTGCCATCGTCCATACTGAAGGTGTGAGAATCGACCCTAAAGTAGGGGTGGTAAAACATATTCGGTCGATTATCACGTAAATTATTGGAAATAAGTCAATAGCGTACATGGATGAATTTTGTATTCCTTCATGATAAAGGCCATAGCCGGATAAGGGGGTCAAAAGTGCCCTTGAAGCAAATTAGACTTGTGATACACCATTCGATAGGTTATCGATAGAAAACCCATCGCACCAAGTTTCAACCCTCTATCTCGATCTGGGGGGTAGTAATGGCGAAAAAACGAAATATCAGTTTTTGGCGTATTTGTCTCACTTAATGGCAAATAAAAATTCTAAAAAAATCTGGCATATTACGGATATGGTGCCATATGACGGAGAATTTTTTCGTATTTTTTTCTCTGTAAAGCTTAGGTACGAAAAATGAAAACCCCCCAAAAAATCAGAAAAATGCAGATTTCATAGTGAAGTTGCAAGACGACCACTTTTATATTTTGACCGTAACAACATTATAACATAACTATTATTCTCAATAAGTTTCATACTTTTTTGAAATCAGTAACATACTTGGAAAAATGAAAAACCGATTGTGTCGACGTATTTCGTACGAAAAAGTAGCTTTTATTTGAATATTTGTATCCTCTTTATTCAGTATGTATATTAAATGTTTCTGATCATTTCTGCCTTCGTCCAAATGGTGAACAATGGAAAGGAATTGAATTAATTCGATTAATTGATTTTTTACCGTGTGCAAGATCATGTGGAACAGGTAAAGAATTTTCAACAAGGTTGGTGGCGGAGTGGTCTAGGGCGCGAGTCGACTTCAGACCGCCGTCCAAGTGAAACGTACCCATAATTGTCTACACGGTTATAAGTGAGGTACGACACTGAAGCCCGTATCGCAGTGCAAGAAGCGCCAAACATAAAAACCAAAATCAAAAAAGGGGACAAGAAACAAAAGGAAAGACAGTGGCACGCAGAAACATCCTCCGAATGGGGCCCTGCGAGGAACCCCTCCGACAAATGGAGTCAACAAAGAACAGTTATGAGCAGTTCAGCATGGCCCAAGAAAACATTAATCCAATTCCCAACGAATTAATAAAGAAGATCATCAGACAAGAAAGAAGCGCTTCACTGAACCAGAACGAATTAGAAAAGGTGAGCAGGAAACTAATCTCCATGGGAAAAAGGAAAAATTCACAAATCCCAACAATACAGACCAAAATACCAAAAAATGAAAAGGCTGTAACAAATAAGGAAAAAAAGAAGCTATGAACCAACAAGCCAGCACAATGATAGCCAACCCAGTGAAAGCGGCGGAGGCGACTATGCCAAAAACTAAAAAAGGGGAGGACTCGACCCCGTACCAAGAACTAATAAAAATTATCGCAGACCTCAAAAAGATAATCAAAGACCTCAAAATCCAAAACGAAAAGTCAAGCTTGCTGTCGATCAAACAACAAGAAATCATCATCTCCCTCCAAAGCCAAATGGCAAAAAACGGCCAGCCGAAAGAAGCAATCAATAAAAGGGAAAATAATGCTGTTAGCAGAGACCCGATGGCCACCGAGACATCAACGAGCGGAGAAATCCCCAAACACGCGGGGCACGCAGAAGAACCACCGGAAAAATTCATAACAGTGGAACACAGGAAGTGAAGAGTCAAAGGATCACCAACGTTGCAGCAAGACCCAATACCGTGAACCAGCAAGACAGAAAAAGGACAGAACTCCCACAATCCCCAGCGCACGTCAGAACACAAAGACAAAGCCATCCCAGCGGCCAGCCCTGACCTGGCCAAAAAAGGTAACCGACCCCCCTCCCCTCCCCAATAAACATACACGGGCACTCTGCTCAAGAAAGAATTAACCTAATCGTGAAAAGCAACATAAAATTGAGTGGAAATTTCGTAACAAAATATCCAGGCAAAATAAGCATTTGTTATGTGGCGGCTCTCCTGCACCTAGGTACTCGCTCCAACTACCTCGTCCATATATATACCGCCTTTAACCTTCCTTCCAATATCCCAACGTCTAAGGCAGGGTCTGCTAGGTAGCCTTACTGATGAGTCCACTAGCAGACCCAGGACGAAACGCGACACCCTTCCTTTTTCACATTCTATCCCCTCTCCACAGCTCCACAATTGGTGACCACGACAAGGAATACATCAACAGCAGCCTTCCATGGAGGAACAACAAACCAGCCAGCACAGAGGATACACGTCGTCAACTACCTAGGCCAGCAGAAACTACCACTACGCAGCAATACGACGGACTTAAATACAGCCCCCCTACATAGCTGGGTCTCGTGACCCCTCTCCTTCGGTGGCCCAGCATTCGAGTACTACGACCACGTCGCCGGTCCCAGCAGATCGCAGCATTCACGTCGGGGCGTACATCGCCGATCACTGGAATATCTTAGGCGCAACTCCGAGTTTTTCCTCAACGTGACCATGCTAGGACAACAGATGTACACGACTGCTTTCGCGGCCTCTCACGCGCTCGCCTCAATTCATAGCTTAGAGCAACGCGTACCCGCAGCATCAAAAAGCAGCTATAAAGGCACTTATATATCTCGGCTCCAACATCCACCGTCGCAGACACGGCCTCGCAACGTATTAACTTCGAACATCGAAAGGATTATTAACCGCTGGAATCAAGATATCGTTCATCACTAAACAGGGGGGTGATGTGGCAGCTATCCTGCACCTACCACTAGAGGGACATACGAAATAGGACTTTTTCGAAAGTACTCGCTCCAACTACCTCGTCTATATATATACCGCCTTTAACCTTCCTTCCAATATCCCAACGTCTAAGGCAGGGTTTGCTAGGTAACCTTACTGATGAGTCCACTAGCAGGCCCAGGACGGAACGCAACACCCTTCCTTTTTTCCATTCTATCCCCTCTCCACAGCTCCACAGTTATATGTAGACCACCCAATAGACTATAAAAATATAACGCAATCGCTAAAAAGCAATAACTTCAAATTCTTCTCATACACGCCGAAATATGAAAAATCACAAATATTTCTAACAAGATACTTGGAAGGAAACTTTGAAAATCACACAATATTAGAAGAACTAAACTAACAAAAAATAGAAGGTATAAAATTCACAAAAACTACCAGGTTCCAAACCAAACTATCAAAATTGGCAATAATTCTATGCTGCCTATTTTTGTGGCCCACTTAAGTCCCGATAGCAAAGCTACTAACCTCGCTCAGATCAAAAAGATTCTTCATCAATCAATTCGCTGGGAAAAACTAAAACCCAGAGAAACGGTACAGTGTTGGAACTGTCACAGACTAGGTCATTCCTCATCCAATTGCAACTTGCCATTCAGTGGCGTCAAATGCGCAAATAGTCACGAACCAGGAAACTGCAAAATTGGCAGTTCCATCGTTGAACAAACACCACTTAACAAAAACAACCTTCAATGCGTGTTATGCGGCGAGAAAGGACACCCAGCATCATATAGAGGCTGTCCTATATACACAAATCATATTAGAATAACAAAAAATTAACAATTTGCAAATAGAAAGTAGAAAAACTAATAAAGCCAAACGTGAAATACAGCGAAGTCACGGCGAATATCTACAAACACACAAACACAGACCCACTGTGCACCCCCAACGCCGCTAATGTCAACCCCACACCCACCATAACCACTCAACAAAGACCCAAGAACACGAAAGAAACACACGACACAGTACTCTCAGACATCAAAAACCAGATACTTCTATTAACAAAAATCACAGAAACCGGTACACATAACATAGATGCATTATACCAACTAATATCACTACATATATCAATAAACAACAATGCATAACAAAATAAGGGACAAATCAAAAACGAATAAGAAATTCAGAATCATAGCAATAAATACCAACTCACTAATTTCAAACCAGAAGCATGCTAGTCTTCTTCAAACTATTAACAGGTAAAAGCCCGACATTTTCCTACTGGATGAAACCAAATTAAACAGGAATCATAAAATAAAGTTCACCAGCTACACAATTCACAGGACAGACAGGCCCAATTCCAAATAGGGCGGAGGGACTGCAATTTTAATAAAAAACTCCATCAAACATAAGAGAATATATCCGACAGTAACAACTCAAAACCAAGTACTAGAAATAACGGGAAATCAAACAAATATTGGTAATAATAAAAAACTAACAATAGTATCATCGTATGCAGCAAGCAATAGCAAAAGAGAAAGAGAATTTATACCAGAACTAGAGGCCCTATTCAAAGAGCAAAATCTAAGAGAAATGAATAACTATTACATCATAGCTGGGGACCTAAACGCCCAACATTCAGACTGGGGGAATACTTCTCACAATCCGCGAGGAACGGCACTCAAAAACTGACTACACACCAACGAATTTGACTATAAAATAACCCTAATTGGATCCAACGTCCCATCCTATACTAAAGGAAATTCATTATTAGACATGTGCCTTCTTGATCATAGGATTTCACTCCATAACTTGTCCAATAACCGACTAAAACCCTTCCATTTGACAGTGATCACAACGCACTAAAGATAATAATATCCATAAAAAATGTACTCGAACTAGAACCAAACACACCGCTCATCAAATATAACTTTACCAAAATCAATAGCTCCAAATTCAAAAAATTAGCCACAAAAATAATAAAAGACCTCGCATTACCTCATAATAGAAACCTGAGCAATGATGAAATTGACAGAGGATCAGACACACTAGAATCAGCCATAAATCAAGCAGTAGCCTTCACAGTACCTAAAGTCAAACTCTTCAATTCGTCCGACCAATATACAAATAACAAAAAAGGAAATTTCAGGAAGGGAAAAGCTATCTAATCACCCAAATAAATAAAATAAAAAGAAAAGGCAACTCCGCAACAAGCAATACAGTTTCAAGATTCCTGAACCTCTTAAGGGGATTAAAAAATAAAATCCAGGAAGAATTTAACAAATCAATAAATGGATTTTGGGAAAAAAAATTAAAGCAATAGCCCCAAACAATCCTAAAGACACAACTCAGCAAATAAATATGATAGTTAGAGGAAAAGGAATGACCCCAATTGAAATACTATTAATTACAAAAAAATAATAAGAATTTATGGCAAAAAGCAGGAATAAATCCAGATAAGTACGCACAAGACAATAACAACATTATGGCGATCAACTCACCAACAGACAAACTAAACATCTTAGGAGCCCATTTCGAACTGACTCACACACAAAACACACATCTAAGAAACAAATTAATCGAAAGGATCGTCAATGCTAAAAATACAAAATTTAAAGAAGAACTAACTTTAGACAATACTAACAACCGCAGAATTACATCATTCACACTCAACAATCCAGCATTCAGTCCAGAAACTCAAGAACATACCAACTATTTCATAAACACATACACCTTCACATCGATCCTTAAAAAGTTAAATAACAAAAAATCAGCCAGCTTTGATGGAATCCCAAGTGCAATCCTAAAAACCCTACCAGAAAAATTCATCTTCCTATACACTATACTTCTCAATAATGCCCCGAATAACGCTTACTTTCTCAAGAAATAGAAAACAGCAAAAACTATAGCTCTAAAAAAGATGGGGAAAGACGGAGCAGAACCATCTAATTACAGACCCATAAGTCTCCTACCAAGTATTAGCAAAATCTACAAAGAACGTAACTACTTATTTTGCATATTTACATGTTTACATGTTTACATATTTACAGGTACACAATTTGCAGTTTGCGTGTGCTTTAGATTTTAGTTGTCTGGTTGTTGTCTTGCCGACTATACCTTTGTTGTTCTGTTTTTATTAACTGAACCACCAATACTTTTTGTTTTTTCGTGGCTCCTTTATTGTGTCTTTGCTGGGTAGTTGCATCCAGTATCTTACTCGTTGGTTACTGTTGATGTTGTTTATATCGGGGTTGTAAACAATTGCTTTTGTATTTGGACCGCGGTTAATGTGGTAAATTATGGCGACGTTATTAATGTCCGAGATAAGTCCGTCTGCATCAAGGTACAGAAATGCTTCCAGAGGTGTGAAGCATGATTTCTTTGAATTTTCTATATATTGCGGTGGTGGGTGACATAGTCCTGCTATTAATCTATTGTCGTTGGGTCTCATTCCTCTCGCGAAGTGGTTTATGCAGAGTTCTATTATGTGGGAATCGATTCTTGGTATGTCTGCTTTGTCGAGTAGATGTGAATTTTTGTAGTGTTTTGTGTAGTTGGATTCTTTGATCTTGAACATTGTTAGGCAGACTCGAAGGCACTGTCTTTCTATGATATATATTAATCGAGCACACAAACAAACACAACATAATATCAGATCATCAATTCGGATTCCGCAATAACCACTCAACCACCCATGCTATTTACAAACTCACCTCAAACATCTACTGGGCACTCTTTTTAAGGACCGATGTAAAGGTGTTTGTGTTTATGTAATAGTTGGTATATTCTTGAGTTTCTGGATTGAATGCTGGATTGTTGAGTGTGAATGATGTAATTCTGCGGTTGTTAGTATTGTCTAAAGTTAGTTCTTCTTTAAATTTTGTATTTTTAGCATTGACGATCCTTTCGATTAGTTTGTTTCTTAGATGTGTGTTTTGTGTGTGAGTCAGTTCGAAATGGGCTCCTAAGATGTTTAGTTTGTCTGTTGGCGAATTGATCGCTATAATGTTGTTATTGTCTTGTGCGTACTTATCTGGATTTATTCCTGCTTTTTGCCATAAATTCTTATTATTTTTTTGTAATTAATAGTATTTCAATTGGGGTCATTCCTTTTCCTCTAAACATCATATTTATTTGCTGAGTGGTGTCTTTTGGATTGTTTGGGGCTATTGCTTTAATTTTTTTTTCCCAAAATCCATTTATTGATTTGTTAAATTCTTCCTGGATTTTATTTTTTAATCCCCTTAAGAGGTTCAGGAATCTTGAAACTGTATTGCTTGTTGCGGAGTTGCCTTTTCTTTTTATTTTATTTATTTGGGTGATTAGATAGCTTTTCCCTTCCTGAAATTTCCTTTTTTTTTATTTGTATATTGGTCGGACGAATTGAAGAGTTTGACTTTAGGTACTGTGAAGGCTACTGCTTGATTTATGGCTGATTCTAGTGTGTCTGATCCTCTGTCAATTTCATCATTGCTCAGGTTTCTATTATGAGGTAATGCGAGGTCTTTTATTATTTTTGTGGCTAATTTTTTGAATTTGGAGCAATTGATTTTGGTAAAGTTATATTTGATGAGCGGTGTGTTTGGTTCTAGTTCGAGTACATTTTTTATGGATATTATTATCTTTAGTGCGTTCTGATCACTGTCAGATGGAAGGGTTTTAGTCGGTTATTGGACAAGTTATGGAGCGAAATCCTATGATCAAGAAGGCACATGTCTAATAATGAATTTCCTTTAGGATAGGATGGGACGTTGGATCCATTTAGGGTTATTTTATAGTCAAATTCGTTGATGTGTAGTCAGTTTTTGAGTGCCGTTCCTCGCGGATTGTGAGAAGTATTCCCCCAGTCTGAATGTTGGGCGTTTAGGTCCCCAGCTATGATGCAATAGTTATTCTTTTCTCTTAGTTTTTGCTCTTTGAATAGGGCCTCTAGTTCTGGTATAAATTCTCTTTCTCTTTTGTTATTGCTTGCTGCATACGCTGATACTATTGTTAGTTTTTTGTTATTACCTATATTTGTTTCTATTGCCGTTATTTCTAGTACTTAGTTTTGAGTTGTTACTGTTGGATATATTCTCTTATGTTTGATGGAGTTTTTTATTAAAATTGCAGTCCCTCCTCCCTATTTGGAATTGGGCCTCTCTGTCCTGTGAATTGTGTAGTTGGCGAAATTTATTTTATGATTCCTGTTAAATTTGGTTTCATCCAGTAGGACAATGTCGGGCTTTTACCTGTTAATAGTTTGAAGAAGACTAGCACGCTTCTGGTTTGAAATTAGTGAGTTGATATTTATTGCTATGATTCTGAATTTCTTATCCGTTTTTGATTTGTCCCTTATTTTGTTACGCATGGTCGTCTACTGATAAATGTGGTGCTATTAGTTGGTATAATGTATCTATGTTATGTGTACCGGTTTCTGTGATTTTTGTTAATAGAAGTATCTGGTTTTTGATGTCTGAGAGTACTGTGTCGTGTGTTTGTTCCGTGTTCTTTTGTCCTTGTTGACTGGTGGTGGAGAGTAGAGGGTTGACATAAGCGGCGTTGGGGATATGCAGCGGGTCTGTGTTTGTGTGCTTGTAGATGTCCGCCGTGACTTCGCTGTATTTCACGTTTGGCTTTATTAGTTTTCCTAGTTTTTCTATTTTTGCTTTGCTTTCTTTTTTCGTTGCAATTTGTTTATTATATATCTTATTATAGTTTGTTGATGTCTCGGTGGCCATCGGGTCTCTGCTAACAGCATTATTTTCCCTTTTATTGATTGCTTCTTTCGGCTGGCCGTTTTTTGCCATTTGGCTTTGGAGGGAGATGATGATTTCTTGTTGTTTGATCGACAGCAAGCTTGACTTTTCATTTTGGATTTTGAGGTCTTTGATTATCTTTTTGAGGTCTGCGATAATTTTTATTAGTTCTTGGTACGGGGTCGAGTCCTCCCCTTTTTTAGTTTTTGGCATAGTCGCCTCCGCCGCTTTCACTGGGTTGGCTATCATTGTGCTGGCTTGTTGGTTCATAGCTTCTTTTTTTCCTTATTTGTTACAGCCTTTTCATTTTTTGGTATTTTGGTCTGTATTGTTGGGATTTGTGAATTTTTCCTTTTTCCCATGGAGATTAGTTTCCTGCTCACCTTTTCTAATTCGTTCTGGTTCAGTGAAGCGCTTCTTTCTTGTCTGATGATCTTCTTTATTAATTCGTTGGGAATTGGATTAATGTTTTCTTGGGCCATGCTGAACTGCTCATAACTGTTCTTTGTTGACTCCATTTGTCGGAGGGGTTCCTCGCAGGGCCCCATTCGGAGGATGTTTCTGCGTGCCACTGTCTTTCCTTTTGTTTCTTGTCCCCTTTTTTGATTTTGGTTTTTATGTTTGGCGCTTCTTGCACTGCGATACGGGCTTCAGTGTCGTACCTCACTTATAACCGTGTAGACAATTATGGGTACGTTTCACTTGGACGGCGGTCTGAAGTCGACTCGCGCCCTAGACCACTCCGCCACCAACCTTGTTGAAAATTCTTTACCTGTTCCACATGATCTTGCACACGGTAAAAAATCAATTAATCGAATTAATTCAATTCCTTTCCATTGTTCACCATTTGGACGAAGGCAGAAATGATCAGAAACATTTAATATACATACTGAATAAAGAGGATACAAATATTCAAATAAAAGCTACTTTTTCGTACGAAATACGTCGACACAATCGGTTTTTAATTTTTCCAAGTATGTTACTGATTTCAGAGAAGTATGAAACTTATTGAGAATAATAGTTATGTTATAATGTTGTTACGGTCAAAATATAAAAGTGGTCGTCTTGCAACTTCACTATGAAATCTGCATTTTTCTGATTTTTTGGGGATTTTCCATTTCTCGTACCTAAGCTTTACATAAAAAAAATACGAGAAAATTCTCCGTCATGTGGCACCATATCCGTAATATGCCAGATTTTTTTTAGAATTTTTATTTGCCATTAAGTGAGATAAATACGCCAAAAACTGATATTTCGTTTTTTCGCCATTACTTAGCCCAGATCGAGATAGAGGGTTGAAACTTGGTGTGAAGGGTTTTCTATCGATAACCTATCGAATGGTGCATCACAAGCCTAATTTGGTTCAAGGGCACTTTTGACCCCCTTATCCTTCTATGCCTTTTGACTATGTACATGAATTTGCAACAAATTTATTCGTTTAAATAATAAACTAATACATTGATATCTTTAGCTAATTTCTTTAGCCAAATTTATACACATATTTTCTTCTATATATGTATATAGAGTATATGTACCGAAATCTTTATTTTCTCACTAATACCTCGTTAATAATTCTGAAATGTTTTGGTATTTTGAACGGAACAACGTATTTGAATGAACAAAGTGAAACATATTATGTATAATCATGATATGTTAAAGTAATTACCATGCAATAAATCAATTTGTTATTAGAACCGCAAGCATTGGATAAGTTTCTAAAGAAAAACTGCTTCAAATGTTCCTTTCAGTTTCTTAACGTGGAACAGGTAACATCTGAAGCTGTTCATACTGTAGATTTATAATATATAAGTTTGGTATTTTTCAATTCAAGATAACGGCAGCAGACATTCCTTCGGTATAGGTTTATTTCTTCTAATTCTGGGGTTTTCGTAATGAAATGTTGGACCATAATTTCGCAGGATTGATAAAAGTTATTCGTTATAATTTTCACAGGAGGTAATGCAGTATCGGAAATGTAAGACCACCATTTATATAGTTGTAGTTGCAGTTTTAGTTGTAGTTTTAAGCTTATTTTTAAGAGAAAGTTGCCCGCAACGGGAAGAGAGCCATAAAGGAGAAGGCAGAGGTTTGCAGTGACGAAACGCAGACTCATCGCGAAGAAACCCTCGCTGACCCTTTGGGCCTGGCGACGCGTTCGCTCAAATTTTGACGTGCGATACTGAGAAGTGGTGAACGGTGGGAATTGCATAAGGGAAGGAAGGTCAGTTGTTTTTGAGGAAGGAATCGAAGAACGGTGTTGAACGTTTATGAACGAGGTTGTCGAGGAAGAGTAGAGTAGAGTGTTGTAGTTGAACAGTAGTTGTCGTAGCGTAGATCTAGTTGTAATATTAAACATAGTTTAACGCGTACCACCGATCTGTATATAAATCTTATTCAATCTTATTTTATCAATTAATAAATAAATAATATCTATAAGTAATGGTAGCCTTCAAACAAATGCTAGAGGCACAAATGTAGTTTACATCATGAGCATTCCAGTGAAGCTACACTATTTCATTCGTTGCCAGAGTAAATCACAGTCTCGAAATCCATAAAATTTTACGGGATTTCAAAGTACTTCTGACCTATTATCTGGATAGCCATTTCAAATCAATCATATTTGAACATGTGTTTTTAGAGCTACCAAATACTTGTAATGAGGGACCGAATTTACTACCCATAATTTTGGATTGGGAAATGTCAAATTTATGTATATTAAATCTGTTATATAAACAGCTTTTCATGTTACCTGTTAAAGACTAAGAAACTGAAAGGAACTTCTGATGCAGTTTTTCTTTAGAAATTTATTCAAGGTTTTCCAAAGTTTAATTATACTTGCGGTTTTAATAACAAATCGATTTACTGGGAGATAATTACTTTAACATATCATAAATACATATAATATTTATTTAAATAAGTTGTTCAGCTCGAAATATCAAAAGATTCAGATTTATCAACTTTTTTGTTATTGCAAAAATCAATATTCTGGTTCATTTATTTTACGTATTCTGTATTTAGGTATATACATTCTATACGCAAATATGGAAGAAAATACGTATACATTTGGCTAAAGAAATTAGTTAAAAATACCAATATATTAGTTTATTATTTAAACGAATAGATTTGTTACAGATTCGTGTACGTAGTCAAATTCGTCATTAAAAAATACAAAATTCATGCATGCACGATATTGACTTATTTCCAACAGTTTACGAAGCATTCGACCAAAAATATTTTACCACTCCTACTTTTGGGTCAGTTTTCACCCCTTCAACATGAACGATGGCAGATAAATAAAAATACGGTTTTAATATTTTTGGCTATTCTACACGTGTGCAAAGTTTCGTAAAAATCGGTGGATAATACTTCGATATACTTCCTTGTAAGTACAAAAAGTGCATTTAAATCTCATCCAGTGCTATTATTGTAGTAGCTAGGGTAACCAACACTCCCGTTTTTCCCGGGAACTCCCGTCTTTTATGCTGATTTTTTACATTCTCCCGTCTCCCGTATTGATCTTTTATTTCTCCCGTAATTCCTATTAACCATTGAAAATCGCGAATTTTTTATTTATACCAGTACTAAAATCGATAATTTAGACTTGTACTTTTATCATCATTTTTGTAAGAAATTTTTCATCTGTGCACAAGAAGGTGAAAGATTACTTAATTCTGCGGCATTGGTTGATAAATGTTTATAACTTGCAATCGGATATGTAGACCTATAGCGGTAAAGGGGTAAAATGTACAAGCGGTACCCCCGGCGCTCGAATGCGCGAGTCCGGGAAAATCCTAGGCCTGGTCTGGCTTAGATCTGGCTGGCTCGTCGCAGTCCTCGACCACGTGTATTTTGTAGGCGCGGAATTGTAAAAATGAGAAAAGGTGAAAGTGCGAGGAAGCGCTGTGTCGCTTCGAGGTGGTACTAAAGTCAGTCACAGCGTAGACCCAGGCCGAGAAGGGTCATTCTTTGAGTATTGCCGCACCCATACGGTGAAGCTATCACCTGACGACAAAATATATATCTATACACAGTGGTACAAACGGACCCTGTCTTGTTTTATTTCTCATCCCGTTGGCATCCTGCATTTCCTTCCGTCGTTTAATTTTGATATCGCAAAGCCTACAGATAAGAAATAAATACAATGCAAACCTAAATTTATTATTTTTATAAATTGTGTGTGCAGTAGTAATATAAATAAACATAATACAAAGTACAAATTAATTACTTTGTTTAATGTACATCATTCGTCCTCTGATTGTTCATATTTGGTGTAATCACGCCGTAAAAAAAGTCCCCCTCAAAACCATATTCTTTTTCGAAAGCATATTTTTCCAAATGGTTACCAGGATATCTCAAATTCTAGTTGATCGATTGGCACCAAATGTGCAGAGAATGTTCAACACATGTTTCTTTGTCGTTCGAATTAGGATTTTCAAAATCTGATGTCGTTTACTATTCTTTGAACTCACTAAATTAAGAAAAAAAAAGAAAAGAAGTCGGTTATTTGACTTTTAAGTGCTGTTAAACTTTCATTTCTCAATATTTTGACAAGATTCTAGGTCCGACCATAGCCGTATTCATATTAAATAAAATGTGTTCTAATTTTTTGACTTCAGGGTAATACAACGGCTTAAATCGTGACAACCATATATACACTATTTTTAAGTCCTTTACTGGATTCATTGTAACTTCTATAATTTTCAATATTTTTGTACAAAAAAAATTGTAAATACTCTTGAAACATAGAGCTAAAAGTATATCTTCAAAATGAATGAAAAAATAGCTACATTTCTTAAAAAAGAAGTCCTAAATAACCATTAGAAAACTGCGGTTTAGACGGGAGTATCCCATTAACCCTTTGCACTCCTTAATTTGTTTTTTACCTAGCAACAACTCCTTAATTAATTTACAAAATAGATAAAAAATGGGGTCTCAATAAAATGTTGTATTGCAACAGTGCAAAGAGTGTAACAAATATATTTTTCATTTATATTAAGTACTAAGGTAGTACATAAATAAAAAGGAGTTGGTGTAAGAAATGTGATGTTGAACCACACTCGACATAGGAGTGGTAAGGGTTAATATCCCGTAAATCCATACTGAACATTAGTTTACACTCCCTTAAATTAATCTAATCTAATCTTAAATTAATCTAATCTAAATTACATCTATCTTGCACTATCTTACAAAATATCCACCAATCCTAACATCAATTATCAATTCTTTTATTCACAAAAATGCCATCGTAACACGAGAAAGCGCGTAACGCATCCTCTTATTGCTCCTCTTCTTATAGCTGTCGACTCCTATAAATAACTACGGTAGTTATTCAACTCACTTTCAATAGCAACAGTTTCACCATCAGGAACAAACGAGATGGGGATTCCGTGTGTAAGACGCGATTGACCGACATGCAGATGACGACATCGGTTTCGCTATCTTCATGCGTCGCAGCAAATTCGCGTGTTTATCTTCTGAAAGCGTCCTGCCAACGAAGATCTCCAATCCTCAAAGTTTATCCGTATTTTTCGGCCGTTTTTTGACTCTTTGTGCCTATCAATAACCGCATAATTGCGAAATTAAGAAACTCGACGTCGCGCGCGCGTCGCATTGACTTTATTTTTAGCGGTCGGCGTGTATAATCATGTTGCCGTGGGAATTAAATGTTAAAAGTGTTACAGCGTAGATGCTGCTAGGAAAACGAAGATTTTGGATTGAATTTATTTTTTAAAAACGGCATGAAATTATTTGCTCTTGTTGAAGGATTATATTAAATAACTGACTCGTGTGGAATAAAGTGGGTAAATAATTACATTTAATACGGTGGAAGAAGTGTCGGTGATGTTCACAAGACGGGCGCACGGTTAGAACTGCCTACAAAACGTGGCGAAATTACATTACAACGAAATGTTTGACTTCAACAGCTACTTTAACGCGTTAACTGTCACATCTTTGTACAAACTTTGCACAAACGTTGTTCAAGTGATCCTATTAATGGATCCATTTTTTGTTTTAGCAAAGAAGAACTCCTAGGAGTGAAAACATCCCCTTAAAGAAAATATAAGTTTCCATATCATTGTCAATATCTCGAAAACCATATATGATATGGAGAAGAAGTTAAATTCAGAGTTTTATAGCATTCGAGTTCCCACAGTATGGTTACCATTAGTATGGATCCATTAATAGGGTCACTTAAATGACAATTTGTGCAAAGTTTCTGATTTTTGTTAATTTTCGAGTTGCTGAACGTTCCTTGTGAGGCATGTTTGATACCACTGATACGTACTAATATATTAATATATATTGATATATATTATTATTTATATATATTAGTATATATTATTAAGATATGTTAATACATACATTATTATATATTATTAATATATATTTGCGTATCAATCTCATGTACGATGTGTTTGCAAACTATTTAAGGTGTATTGAAACAATTAATTGTCATATCGATACGAATCAATTGTATTATTTTTGATACCTATTTAAATTTACAAAGATGTGAATATGATTCAAATAAAATCTATATCGTGAAACATATATTAACATGAATCACTAATGATTGACATTTTATTCTCTATGTTCTTACCTATTTTATACATTAAGTACCGTAATGTACTTTATTAAAATACAGTGGCTCAAATTAAAATTCGGACGCTCGAATTTTTATGCTTTTTAAGTAACAATTGATAGAATAAGAAAGAAAATTAAACAGAAAATGAAAATATTTTTCTATCTTCTATGCAAGTTCATATATCACGAATAACAAAGGCAGAAATTGTTTACATTAATTTTTAAGAAAGGTTTTTAAAGGCATCCATGTTGGCTGCTGGACCAGAAAGTCTTCATCTTAATGACAGAATCATGGACCAGAATGAATATTTACAAATTTCAGGATATCTAAAAGATACTGCACTATTGTTTTAACTTTTATCAAGACAATGAGTATGCAAATTTCATGTGCGGTGCGACGTAAATGGTTGTAAGCACTAGAATAATTTAAATTTAACTTTTATATTTATCGTGAGTTAAAATTGAAATTGTAAACGATGACCTCATTGTGGATGAAAAATATGAAAAGGCTAACTTGATTATGGTTGAAAGGTGCAAGTGCCAGAAATTTACAAAGGCGATAACGCTGAAAATTCGTAGCGTTCAAATGATAAGTGATGTACATGCCAAAATGAATACACGGACAAATGAATACATGTTATACAAATGAACATATTTTTATCAAGATTTGGAAATGAACAGGATAATTGTAAGGATACTTTACGGAGTCGTTTTGTATAACGCCTATGTCCACTTTGATTAAAAGGTTTGCAACACCAGCGGTGAACCATTTCCGAATATTCTACTAACCAGTTTAGAGAAACGCACGATATGGATATCACCTCAAGACTAAAAATTTTGAAGGATGGTATAATATATATATAGCACGCTGCTTTATTGCCAGTATGGAAGAACGTCGCAAACCAGAAATGCCTGCAAGCCGTTACCAAGTTTTAACAATACCACGGTTTATTAATGTTTGGTTCTAATGATGGGTTTTCCGCGGTATTAGTGCCACCCTCTTTGGATAATTAACTACAAGAAAGGAACTATTCAATATTCTCTATAGTTTCTTTCAAACTTGTTCAAATCTTTTTGTCAAAATAAGCCATTAACGACATAACTGATGAAAACTAATTTAAAGGTTCCGTTTCGCATATCTCATAAAAGCTATAATGTAATTTCTCCAATTTTTTTAATAAAAGGCGCATCCCAACTAAAAAAGAGACAAGCTAGTAAAATTTCGATTATGAGGAAAGAGTAATTGGCTAAGGCTAGGTAAATAACATTTTTCTGTAGGTACAAATGTCATCGTTAAGACGTCTGTAACACCTGTCGACTATGTTTGCAAACTTCTATAAAAGAATAAAGGGTAGAAGCGATGCGGTCATTCGATCGTCGCGTCAGCGCGCGATACGTCTACCTGAATTGGGGCGCACCAATGTTTTTAACAAATTATTTCGACGTTATGAGATAGCCGCATCAAAGTAGAGGGAAGCTTATTTTATAGAGAAAATTTCAAGGAATACGATAGTATTTTGGGGGGAATTTTAAAATAATGACCTTGAACCTCAATTTGCAACATAAAAGTTTGTTTATTGCAGTATTAAAAACAAACTTCTTCAATTTTAAAAAATATCCGAATAGGCCGTACTTTCACGATTAAAACGAAAAAAGATGAAGTTCGTATCTTTAATAGTTTCGGAGATAAAAATACTTTTATGAAGGTACTTTTCGTAAAAATCGCTAAAATTTGCAAAGTTCAATAGCCTACAATTTTTAAACAATTTCATTATTGGCAAAATGATGACATAAACCCTCCATAATTTCGCATAGACTACAACATATTTCAATTTAAACAAAATCCCAGACATCGAGAGAAAAAAGTGATTGATTTGGCGTGGAATGACCCACTTAAGCAAGTTTGCAGACACCAATAAAATTGGAAAGTATTATTTGAAGGAGAAAGTCGTGAAGATTGATTGTACTTGTCATGTTTAACATAGCCTTGAATTAGACGAAAATAAGATGCATTTACATTTAATAACGTTTTTTCTTATAGAATTCTTTTAGACAAGATGTTCGCTGAAAAAAAATGGAACTTTTTCAAGAATGAAATGAAACTGCCTAATATGTTAAAAAATTGTCGAAAAAACTTGGTAATACATTGCATAATTAAGTTTCGTTTCTATGCGACCTGAATTAATCGTTTACCATTTCAATTCTTCAATTCTTTTCATTCTTTTACTTATTCGTATCATAAAAGCTAACAAAAATTCTTCCAAAAAAATTCAAATCTCCTATCAACCTCCCATGAACAGAAACTGTAAACAATACACCAAAAAGGAACTGCACAACATTACATAACTAATCGTGTTAGACTTCGTACCAAAAAATCGTCGAATCTTGGTCTGCCTCCCCAGGAGTCTCAAGAACGGGGTTAAGTTCGAGAACTAGTCAATAGTATCGTTAGCTGTCGATCATCCTGCCTATCTGTTTTCCACTTCATTCAATTTTTTTATCAATGATTAGACTAGACCAGAGGAATCGCGGAAACGCGGTCGTGCAGCTGTGATCCGAATCTAGGTCCGATTCGACTAGAAATCACGTGTGCTATTGTCGATTGCACTTTGAAATCGGAGCGACATGGCTCGCGGGGGGCGATAAAGATACACGCGCCTATACAACCATAATCGATAGAGCGATGACGAGTCGTGCACGAGCAGAACAATTACGTGTGTGGAACACCATTTACTACATATGATGTCGATGATGATGTCTTTAGCCACGCGTGAATTGATACTCGCGTGTACGTTTCAGACGCATGTTTGGAATTTCGGACTGATCAGATCTGAATACCTTGTGACACGTGTGAGTTCGTCGCGCGTGAGTTTTGGTTAATGGAATTATTGTAATTATGAATATTTGATGTGAGAATGGGTCATTTTATGTGATTGCCTTGGAAATAATTTGAGGTGGTGCTTTCTGAGAGATTCAAATTTAGTAGCTGTTCGCTTGGAGGTATACCTATAAATGGGTATTGGTATTATATTTTAGTATTCGTGTTATATTACTATTATATTGCACAATCAGTCATAAAATTCTACATACATCACTAAATATTAAATATTTAAGAAGGTAGAAGAGTTTCGACCATTTCAGGATCATTAATTTGTCCATTAATTAAAACTGGATGTATTCTACAAACATGATTTTGTTTTTTCTTCATCTGTTCATAAAAGAATATACATAAGCAAGCAACGCAGCTTAATGTGAATTAAAGTGTAGAAAACCTATTGTTATAACTAGGTTTTAAAATTATTAGACTTTATAAGCCATCTCTGGCGTACTATAATTTGTTCAGTATAAACAAAATAACACCCTTAATACTTTCCAGAGCAACGTTATTCAGGTAATCAGCGAAACTCACTTTATAAAACTACATCTAAAAATCTTTCCTGTTTGTAATTTTATATTTTATGAATTTTCTCACTATTTTTGCAATTTTAAAGTATGCTCCAAAATATGTAGATAATTGGAATTTAAAATGTGTTTGTAAAGTTCTGTGAGCGACTGTGTATAATTTATAATAGTTTATAATTAGTATCATATTTTATGCATAATAAATGTCGCCCTTCGATAAGACCTCTTGTCCACTACTTTAAAATCGTGAGAAATGATGCGCTTTGGTGGATGTAATTATTATAATTGTGAATACTTTATGCGTGAATGACTTTGTAATTGGCTAGAAAATAATTTGGGTGGTTTTTGGAATATTTAGATTTAATAAATGTTTGTTTGAAAGTATTATTAGTATTAGCCTTATATCTTATTTATATTACATTACTACTTATATATATAATAAATTATTTTTATTTATTTATTTATATATTTAGTCGTTATTTTATATTAAATTGATATTAGTATCAATAATTAATACTATATTTTATGCATAATAAATGTTGTTCTTCAATCTGACCTCATTTACACTATTTTAAAATTTTGAGACGTTCTGTAATTGAATAGTATCACGATAACAAAATATATTAATTGAGATGGTTCACATTTTGATTAAAAATTTGTATTATAAAACAAATAACACTTATGGAAACTTCATTACAAAAATAACAGTCACCTAATACGTAACAATAAATGCCAATAGAGTATACCAACTTAATGTATGCAGATTATACTTAAAAGGTATAAGCGACAACTCTATAATTTTACAGGAGTAAATTTATGATAGTATTAAATTTAGTACATTGTCGATCAACAGTTTAAGATCGACCCCAAGGAATGTGAGAATGAAAACAAGAAAGAATTTAGAAACATGTTACCTTCAGGAATTTTTCAGTGTAAAATCTATGAAAATTAAGCAAATTGTTACCAATATCCACGATATTAATTTTTAATTAACAAAGAAATTAGCAGAAAGTAGATATAATATATATAGGTATAATGCAACAAGTGTTTCCAAATTTTTTGGCAACACTGTATCTACAACTGTTAGGAAGAATAGGAAATAATTTTCCCAGAATGTTCGGAATTATTGTATATAATTGGGAACAATTGTAATTACATTAAATAGTAATTAAATTAGATGGTAAATGGCAGCCAAAATGAAAGTTTGGTTGCAAAACTCACTTTGTTACGATACTTTTTGTTTTCAATGAACCGTTGATGCACTTTGATTTACAAACTTCTATAATTTTTATATTTTTAATAAATTTGGAACAGTGCATTACTACGATGTAAATTTGGAAAATAATAAAGAAATGATCATAGTAATCGCTACAATAAATTTTTATTTATAGTAACTTTTTATCGACTTATTCAAGGTTTCGATAAATGATCAATCTTTCTTATTTTGTGTTTAATGTATTTGTATTTAATGAATTATTTGGGTTGTTTCAATGGCTAAACAACTGTTATTGTAAGTAGTTAGCTAACATTGAGCTTTATTCTTGTTTATTCTGTTACTTTGATAGACTTTGATTTGGAGTTGCCAAGGTCGTTTAAAGTAGCGACTGGCTTATACTACTTCTTAAAGCTGCAACTTTAAAACTGACTGATTTCAGTTTCCTTGATGTGTAATTCCATTACAAATATTTTGTAAAGTGTCTTATTATCTAAATTATTCATTCTAGTAAATAATAATGCTAAATAACATGCTAAATTAAAATATTAACAACATATGTATAACATTATATATTTTATTTTATATATAAAACCATAGCCTTCTTACGTTTACTGTCCTTGAAACATAATTTTTATGGAAACAAGTCGCGTAATTTTCCTTCAAGGCAGAAAGCGAGCCTAATTTCAAAAATCAGAATATAAATCGTGCAAAATTAACCTACTGGTGCTTTTTTAAAGAAAATGATGTTTCGTTAGGTGATATATGCAACACAAAATTACTATACATCATTTCTCCATTGTTAAATTATACTAATAGTATAATTAATTATACTAATAATAGTAGTAAATTAATTATACTAATAATAAAAATAATGAGTACATTATACTATATTAAATCCTTTTCTATTGTTATATATCAAATAATTAAAAACTCGAATTGCAATTACTAAAATTTATAAAGCGAACCAACGTTTTCAGAGATTTTTAAAAATTATAAAACCCAATCGTCGATTCGAACAAAGTTGTTAATAACCTAACTTAAATCTAAAAGATTATAGTGGTTTTAACTACTATAGACAATCAATTAATGGAAAAGTGAAAGAATTCGCTAATAACAAATTTGGCTTACATCAGAAGCAACGTATTCATTCAGAAATTTCAACACTAAAGCCATCAACCGTTAAAGTATACTTATTAGTAGACTGTGGATTTTTATGCAATTATAGGAAATTTAACTACGCGAAAAATTACAAAATGCACAAGATATCTAAACAAAATCACACGGTATAATATTTACAGCATAAAATGAATTTCTGTTTAGGATCCATTTGTTTAATCACATTTGCAAAGATACCGATTTACAGAAAATCCACAATTTACTTATTGGTATCGAAGAAATAAGAATGATAAGCACTTGAAGAAAATATTTATTGCAGGGGATGTAAATCTTTGTTTATATTTTGTACAAAAGATCCCGGAATACTCTAAAAAATGCATTACTTCAAATTACCATAACTTTTGTGATAAATTGCCAACTAATCACCTTGACCGACTTGATAGTTTTAGTGTACAGACAAGGTAAGAAATAGACCTATTTGTCACACGATTTTAAGGTCACAAGCAGGGCTCGAAAACTGTTATAATATGGGTTTAAGTTCTTGTAGCGGTTAAAGAGAATTTTTATTCTGACTAACCTGTTCTAAAAAGCCTTTTCGAACTATATCGGCTTAAGTTAACGTTTTTGCATCAGGTCTCATATAGGTGCTATAACCGTTATTTCTTAGTTTCTATATAAGTTAACGATTAACGATCAAATCAGATGTAGATTATCTTTTCAAGATATTCGCAAAGTAAAAAGGAATACGTGTTCCAAATATCGATCTTAAAATTATGGTAAAAAACGTCGATTCATTCTGTGTTCCGAATTTGCTATCAAGGAAAACGTAATATATTTATTAATGCTACAGTTTTTACTACTCACTTTGCAATTGTTTTGTTACAATGTGCAAATTTAAAGCGGCCACTAACAAGTCCATACTTATGAAACAAGTGACTTCCTATTCGTTGCAACAGTACACAGATAATAATTCAGAATTGTTTCAAAAGAGATAGAACCTAAAAAATAACAATTGTAGAACCTATATGTGAGCTGATGCAAGAAATTTAACTTAAATCGATATAGTTTGATTTTTAAGTTCTTCATAACAGTTATTCATAATAAAAGTTCTTCATAACAGTTATTCAGAATAAAAGTTCTTCATAACAGTTTCGATCAGAACTTTTATAGAACAGTTTCAAACAGTTAATTTTAGAACCTTTTCAAGCCCTGGTCACGAGGCTCTTTTCTAGTAATAAAAGGAAGATTTTCTCCCGAAAAGGTTGATTTTTCTAGATGTCGGTATTCCAGGCTATGTAACACAAAATCTCATAAGATGAAAATACCTCGTCTGTGTTTAGCGTTAATCTGTCAGGAAAGTTCATCATCAAACATGTTTACTTCCCTTGAACGAAGCTTTTTCCTGGCCATTTTGTCTGCGTCTCGACTGGTTCATCCTTGATCCAGAGAACGAGGAAAATATCGCCGGAAAATGGGACGCCTCAAGATTGGAAGAATTGTAAACAAGTACAAGGTTCGTCGAACAATAATCCAGACCTTCGTTCCTCTATTAAACAACCGAATCTTCCGCATCGTATTAAAATCGATTCAACTCATCTCACAGTAATAGTTTCCCAAAATTTCAAATGGTGAAAGATGATTAAAGGAACATAGCAATTTTTGATTTTGAATCGTCTTTGATTCAAAGAGCATCAACTTCGGTGCATTATTTGAAGTGTTCTAATAAAACACGATTCCTTTAAATGTTTTTTACATGCCAAGATGGTTCTATCGTTCAGTGTACCATATTTTCAACGAGAGAGGTCAATTTTATTAGATATTACGAAGGCAGAGGTAGCAGAGAAGCAAGATGCACGCAGCGAGGTCTAAGGTCGGCTCGTGTACGACCTGCAACCGATATGACGATCGATGAAATAACAATTGACTCCGTATTATCGTGCATAAACGCCGGCCACAGATCGTTTCGACGAGCTTCATCGACTTTCCCCTTGATTTTCGCATCGGCTGAAAAAATACCATCTACCACTCTGCAAACTTCACACTGGTCGGCCTAGTTTCTGTATTCACCAGGATATTCCATAGATTTCCACGATTTTACAATTAATCACCAACTTTTCCTGTGTTTTCAAGTAGAAATTACAGTTAGGTGCCGAAAAAAAGTTCTTTTTTTTTAATTTAAATAGAATTTTCATAGCTTTTGACAAAAATAATGTACCACTAGTGACAACGTTAAATTTTTCGATCCTTTACTTCGTTAAAAGGAATTCCATTTGAAGATAGTTCAGATTAACTTAAGTTTTATAACGTAAATGCGCACGTAATAAGAATTTTGGGTATAGTTTCAAAAAGGAACCTGAATATGTACTTCTTTATATGAAATTCTATATAATTTACTCATTAACCCGTTGTCTTGTAATGACGAGTTATACTCGTGATGAAATCTGTGATCAAATTATAATAAACGCACGCTATACTGTTTAATAAATTTTAATTTTAATACTGATTATAATTTCATTTTATTAGATTGTGTATCAGATGTAAGATGTATAGTAAACGTATCGCCTTTACGGAATTATAACACGTCCCATACTTCATACATTCGTCATGTTTCGATGTTCAACAGCACATTTACCACCTATTATTTCGTTTTTAAATATTTAGTGTTAACGAATATACAATGTCTATGTTTTGTTAAGTAAACCGAAGTCTAAATTTAGTATGAAAATTTGTTTACTTACGATTCATCATATATTACTTTGCTATTAAATAAAATAATTAAAGCGTCGGTTACAGGGACATTGACATTATTGTTAATATTATTATTAATATTATTGGGACATCTACCCTATAAGAACTATTAAAAGTAGAAATCTGACATTTGAAGTAGTAAATATTAAAATAATTCATCGAAGCTTTGTAAAATTTAAGGCCAATGATTTTTCGTTTGATAGTAAATGAAAGAGAATATGAAAAAATTCTAAAATCGGTGATTTTTATAAATATAAAATAATGAATGTACGCACGCATTTGAATACCGCAGAAATTATTTCAATTAAATATGTGTATAATATTTCCAAAAATCTACTTGTGTTCAAAGCCTTACTTCTATTCTATGCGCATCAGGTCAATCATTTTCCAGAGATTTGGGATATCTAAGTAACATTTATTGTATACAGATCGCGTTACCAGAGAAAATGCAACTCGCCGTGGTGTAATAAAATTATAATGCATGCAATAAACGCGCCTAGCTACGAGGGCTAACGATCTAAATTGAATATGTAGGGTAAACTTCGAATAAACCGTTCAAGAAATTGGCTCTATCAGCTAGGATGGATGCATGGTAGTGCATCTTTCATTTATGATATTTAGATTGCGGATCTTTATGCACTTATGGCAATTTTAACTCTGCTGCGGTCTTTAAGATTCTACCAAATTCAATCTCATTCTTTTTCCATTAGAAAAGCTTTAAGCTAACGTTATTAATATTAGGAAAATTGATAACAATTTTTTCGTATCTGCCTCAAAACTGAGAAATGCTATAGAAAAATAGGAATGTGTTTGGCTCAAAGATGAATATATACAAACATACAGAATGCAAATGGTATTTAAAATACACAGAAACTATTGAAGATAAAGTACCAATTATAGTGTCTAAGGGGCGAAGCAAGCCCCAATTTAGATTTCGTTCTTTTAATTGTGCCAGTTATTATGAAAGCAGCCTAAGTCATATAAATTTTGTTTCGAGATATTTATGCATTTGGGTTTGGAAGTATTAAAAACTATTTTTCCATCATTGTACAAAGCTTTTCAAAAATATATGCTCTTCTAATGTGAAAGTTATTTGTTATCATTAGATTTCGTGAAAAACTTGCACGAAAATGTGTGTTTCGAATCGTTGAATGACTTATGTCACTTTCAAAATTAGTAGCATATCCTAATTAATAGCTTACGATAACAGAAATTAATGAACTTTATTGAGAAAACAAGTCAAAAGACAAATTTATTTTTCACTTACTTTATAATTGCTTTCCCAATGAATTTTTATTACTTTTCTGCTTCGACAATAAGATTTCCCGTATTGGACACTTGATAAATAGGTGAAATGTAAAATAGTAGATCCATTAAATCTGAATTATTTATTATTTTCTATATTTAATCTTTATTTTGATGAATACAAAGATACGATAATATTACTTCTTTTCTCACAACGCATAGAAAATATATGACTTATGCCATTGTCAAGACCAAGATGAAACTGTAGAAAGATAATAATGAGAAAATGGCAGGATTATTTTTCAAATAACAATTCTTCCATAATATTCAAATATAAATCGATAAGACATAATACAAATAAAAATCTCAATTTTTTTGCTTTCGTGACTTAGGGTAGATGTCCCAATTACTGCCAATGCCCCGACAACCGACAATTTAATTATATGATTTAATAGCAAAGTAATGTATGAAAAATCGTAAGTAAACAAATTTTCATACTAAATTTGGACTTCGGTTTACGTAACAACACATAGACATTGTGTATTCGTCTATACTTCATATTTAAAACGTGACCAATGTAATTATAAAGTATGAGACGTGTCATAATTCAGTAAAGGCGATACGTTTACTATACATCTTACATCTGATACACAAGCTAACGTGCTAATATATGTAAAAATTATTTCCATTTAAATGATAACTTTTCAAGTGACAGTAATAGGGACATTGGACTTGGTTCTATATTTTCAATTACGTAGTAATTCTTTATATTCAACATATAAGAAAAAGTTCATAAATAAAAGTGACATTGAACAATATCGTGCTCCAAACTGAAACGACTTTTAAGTTAAATACGTTCTAAAATAGTTAAATAAAGTTACGCCATAACCTTAAAGTGGCAGTAATTGGTACATCTACTCTAGGCCACTTTCATAATAATTGGTACAATTGTATTCGTACAAATCTGAATTTACATAAATATCTGCAGTCTAATGATATTGTTCTCATAATAATATACATATGCGTACTTAACCGATCGTGCTGTGACACAGCAGAAATATCAACAGTCGGCCGACACGTTTTCAGGTAATACACGTGCCACCAACGATGACGTAAATCATATTACACGTGTAACAACTGTCGTGTATATCGCCTCAATTTGCGCGATTACAAATTTAGAGCGTGATAGAAAAATATTTTGGCTGATTTCGCAAGACTACAGCGGACTTGGGTTAGAGAGTTTGGTTCTTTTTTTACTACGATCCGTCCAGCGAGAACTGGCAGTAAATGTAAACAAATCTGTGACGTCACCATTTTGCTACGGCTGTAGCTATTGGCTAGTACCGATCGTCAATGGACGATCTTCAGGAACGAATTGGTGTCAACATTTGTGGTTCTTCCGTTACAAAGTTAATAACCTACAGACATGGTAGCTAGTTTCTACACAAATATCGCGAGTTCAGAAAAGTGTAAAAAAGGCATATCTCAGTGTAAATGACTCAAATGTAGATTTTTATGTAGTTTATAAGGAATTGGGGCCCTAAGAACCTGCAGATACAGTCCTGTTCTTGATGACGTAGAGTGTTTAGATTTACTGCCAGTTCTCACTGGATGGACTGTAGTTGTTTAGGCGGTTCGGATGCGATTCACTTCGCTCGCGTTTTTGCTATCGTAAGAAGACCTTTCTTGGTTGGAGGGGGGGGGGGGGGCATGACTGGACTTCCGAAGTGCAGGGTAGGCATGGAAAAATCATCCCGTCACAGTAATCGGTTGATTTAAAAATATTTTGGCTCTGAGATTACCTACTCATTTGGACAGGCCAAATGATCAGAGGTAGAAGAAACATTCGATACTTTTTGCAGCTGTGACGGAACTCTCTCCCACACCGTTTACGATCCGCAATAAGATAATGAACTTATTCTCCCAAAAGTCATAAACACTTCCTCACGTAGTTCGACAATAGGCAACAGTCCCCCAACTGTTCCTCGGACCCAAGTCTGCAGGATTGTTGACCGTATGTCGATGCATGTCGACGCGTGACAATAACAGTGATTACGCTAGTATGCATTGAACGTGAGAATTAGAGGTTTATTAATTGAAATAATTGTATCGTGATATATATGAAGTCACGTGTAAGAAATTATCTCGATAAGTCGACGCGTTTGCGTTTTGTTTCTGGAAACATGTATTTTGCACTGATAAAAGGGATTCTCGAAATTTGGAGGAGGCTAGATATAGAACTCTACTATTTTACATTAGTTGTAATTTATCACAAATGTGATAACAGGACTACGGATATTTTTGCAAATTCGTATCTCCTTAGGTACATTTGAAAGAATGGATTTTAATAGAGATTTGTTTTTTTCTCTAACGTTTATTTCACTCTTAGATATTTTGTATATTTTTATGTATCATATGGAATCTGTTCTTTCTTGCACACTTAAATTTGCCATGAATGCATAAAGATTCGCAGTTTAGTGGTAACTATTTGTAATCAAATGAATTCCATCATGAACATTTTTTATCCTCTGCATAATGTTATTAATTAGTTATTCTCATCCAAAATTATAAGTCTCAATGTGAGCATTATAAGCGGATTCCGTTGTACTACAATAATTTCTAACTAAAAATCGATAGAGTTATCTTTTCTAATGTAAAAATATGAGAATAGAAAATAGAAAGAATGAAATTATTATTTTGAATCTGAATCATTATATTTTGAGGCATTCAGTTGGAAGAACAACGAGGGCAGAATGAACTATGCTACACCATAATATCACTTCTTTATTTAGGAGGACAATTACGATGAAGCAGAGCGAGCGTCTAACACGCGGAATTTACCATAGGCTACACTCAACAGGTTAATAGTAGGGTTTACACTAATCGAATGGGACGGAACTCGAGCGGACCGAGAGCGTACTGATTGGCGAAAATAATTCAGCTTACTGATCTAATTCACCTTGTTCGGTCCTGGTTAAATGATCAAACATGATTGTGCTTCTAGCTGAACTCTAATTGACATAATTATTTTCTGACTACCTTCACATTTACAATACTCTCCGTTACCTTAAACAATACTTCACAAATTATTTTTAACATAGAGTATAAAATATCCTTTCCTTAAAAGAATACTTAAAAAGGAAAAGACTACGAACGAGGAAAGGAAAACTATTAAGGGACCGATTATACTTTTAATAAAACCAAATTCTACGTGGATTATGAATTTTGTGTTACATTTACGAATTTTGTAATATTATTAATAAAATATCGAATGTGTAATATTTTTATGTAACTTTTAATTATCAATTGCTGGTAAATTTAGAAAACATAGAAGCTTTTCAGAAGCCAAACTGATTAATTCGACCTTTTGCAAATTTGTCAATTTTATTACCTAGTTACAAGATTATTTATCTTTTATTTTAAAAAAATTAAATGATCTTATTTGATACATTATTTTTTAAGTCGTTGCATATTATATATACAACAATATATGCATATTATATATACAATATAACTATTTTCAACATTTCGTAATAGTCGCTAAACTAACTCAATCATTAACTTGTGTTGAATCATTTTCTTTTCATGTAATGAGATAGCAATGATTGTTAATCGTTGCCTAGGATATTCTCCTATTATGGTTTATTGTAATTTTTACAAAACTCTATTGGTGGTCAAAAAATTTTATTGAATAAATTAGACGTCCGGAACAATTAATTGGATGGGTTCATTTCGAAGGAAGGAAGCGTGCAATCAGTGCAAACTTATTAACTAAATTATTTACTAAGATGTTAATGTGCGTATATCACCTTTAGGCTAGGATCTAAATATGGGCTAGTTAAATTGTAGTGATTATTAAGTGCTGCCCTGTCTTAGGAACGGTGCAGAACTGCGACTAAAGAACAAATAAAGTTATATAGAAGAAATAGCATCAATCATTTGGTATATTAACGTGTTCTGTTGCAAACAGTGTCATTGTTTCGAATTTCGTGATCGTAAAGGTTTTCACAGTTATGTTTGTTTAATTGTTCTAGTAATTATACGTTGAAGCTATAATTAATTTTCTAAGAGCACTATATTGCTAGCATTGAGATGCTTTTTTACCTACTTTCAATAAAAAGAACAGTTTTCTGAAAAAAAAACAATAGTTTTCAATTTTATTTTAGATTGTTCTATGAATGGCCCATATTTGGACCAAGCTTTCAAAAATGAAATTTTTCATTGTTACTTGAAATTTGTTTTTTGTAGCAAATGTTATTTTTGCTCAACATATTTCAATTTTACATCAGAAAGCTAACATGTCACAGATATATTACAATGATATATAAACGATTAGGTATCTTCAACAGGTTAGGCAATAAACACTAAAATAAAATTGGTAGCCTATATTTGAACCACTTCTTTTAGCAATTATCTTATATCCACAATTTTCTAACTGTGGAGCTGTCTGAACTAACACATTTTTAGATTCACCATTTTTTATCATTTTTGCGTTGCTTAAAAGTGTACGTTACAATCCTATATATCTTTGCAGCCACTGCATATCGTTTTATCATTTTAATACTAGAATTACCAAAGTAATCCAAAGTACCCACTGCATCTTATAAAAAAAAAGGAAGAAACTTGTATCAAAGTATTTTTTTCCGTGATGTCCTGTAACGATTTTTCCATTGTACTATATATTCCTTTAAGTATCTATCGTTTCAGTCTTTTTGCTATAAATAAAAATATCTTAATTATCGATAGTTTTAGCGCTAAACTGTCAATTGCCACTTGGACATAATTTGGAAAAAGTAATATCAACGTGTTTTACAAGTAATCGTAAATTAAACCCTCGTGCGTTCTTCATTTCGACATAAACTCACACTCTTTGGGTTAAAAATAAGCCACATCTATGAAATTTATATCTGAAACTTTATAATGCAACAAAATACTAAAGTAATATAAAAATAATTAGTCACTGGTGCTGTATGGCTTTAATGATAAAAAAATAATATATTAAGCCAAATTACATATTTATAACAGGTTTTATACATACCCCCATATTCTGATACAGCCATAAAGTTATCCCAAGCTATTAGGTGTACAAATTAGTTAAGAACCTTTATCTTTAAACTGTTACTATCCTTATCAATCTGAAATTGCTAATTCTTTATTTTTCAAGTGACGAACTTGCCTCATAAACGTGAAAATACTGTAAATTCTGAATATTAAAACTGTATTTGATTTTCCGTGAATAAAGATTAAATCTTATAAAATCCTGAAAGCTCGGAATTAATGTTTACACCTAATAGATACAGTGATATCTACAGAATGAAACAAAGTTCTACGTGCAATTAGAATTTGTACATCAACTGTAGAAATTCATCATTTGTACATTACTAAAAGTATACTACGTATCTTCTATTATGAATATATTTTCTCGCCATATTATGTTCGTATTTTTACCTTAGAGAGCTTAAATATAATTACGTTTCGTCATTTTATAATGTTGATCTATGATGGATCAAAGAAGATCCGAGGGCCGTGAATGTAATAATTTTTATTGCTAATTTATCATACTAATTTTTAAACTGAACTTTTAACATTAAGGATAGAGACACAAACGTATTAATATAAACTTCGCCATAATTTTATCAAAAATTACATTAATTTTTCGATAGATAAGTACGCTATAAGACGAAAAAGTTCCGAAGACTGCACGAGGGTTAACCAGCTAATATCGGCAAGAACGTGATATTTCACCGAGTTAGAGGTATTAACCTAATCGAGGATTATTACAATGTAACTCTGTCTAATAAAGTCAGCCATTAGTCTTAATGGACGCTTTGAAATAATGTTCTAGCTAACACTGGGCCAAATTGCAATTGTCCGCCATCGTTCGCATTTAATCGATGAATCTAAGAACAAGTGGTCCCTGTCTCGTTTGCATTTTGATCATAAATCATTCGACCACTCGTTAACCCCATCGTGCCGCGGGTTTATTGCTTTCACTCCGGTTTATTAGCACCGACGCGTCCACTGATAGTGTCCTCGAGTTCTCAATTCTTGGATACGAAACTCAATTCAAAGAATTAGAGAAATAAATTCTTAAAACACCCACTTCGAATTCATTGCTTCGTAGATGCAACCAGAATCAAGTAATTTATATTAAAATTGATAAAGAATACTTAATACATGAAAAATTATATAATCAAATTTTAAAAGTAGAAAAGGAAAAGAAAAAAAGGGATGTTGTTAAGAGGAACTTATTACGTTTAACAATTCAAAATTATAAATAAGCTGCGTTGAATATTTTTAAGATTTTCTGACAAAATACTCATTTATTTATTGTTTCTTTTTTTAATAAATATTACTATTATAAAGGAATTTATAGTCGTAATATACACGAATTTTAACAATTCTATTCTTAAAATATCTGTCGCAAAATGAATTAAATGTTTCATATTATTATCAACTTCCTAAAATTAAAAAAGGGGGAAAGTAAAAGGGACCAAATTCGTAACCATAGCAAAACTAATTTACAAAACCAATATTACACAAATTTACATTATAAAATAAATAAAATATTTGACGATGCTACTAGTTTTCTAAGAGTAAACAAAAGAAAAAAGGCGGATTCACAAGTATAGTGTACCCAAGTTTGGAAAATTCCATTTACAGGGATTTTCATTACAGAATAAATCAAACCTTTAAAATACTACCTATTAATTTCCAACATTTCAATAAGCGTATTACCTAAATTAAAAAACTTCCATTTACTGAAATTACTCTCAAAAAATTAACCAAGCGTTTAAATTTATTATAAATTTCGAAAAAGAGTCCAACAGATTTTCCATTTGCAAAAATTCTACTTCCCAAAATTTTCCATACGCTATAAATCAGATGCTTGAACCTACTAATAGCTTTCCAAAATCAAGTACCCGAAATTATTGCAACCGTGCCGATATCTAAAAAAAACCATTACTCGAACTAAAAATGTTCGATTTGCAAACATTCCACTTGCAGAAATGTGTTTTTGCAAAATAAACCCAACAATTTATATTTACAAATTCAATTTCGTAAAATTGAAAAAATTGTCTAAATCGCAAATTCCGCTGAGTGGCGTTAAAAATAGACTACAAGTGCAAGAGCCACAGCTCGTCGACATTCTAAAGTTCGATTCGGTAAATGCTGTTCAACTGCACGCGACCAAATTGGTCCAACGATCTAAGCTTCCTGAATTGAATCAGTGATTCTTAGGCGGCAAGAGGGAGGATAAGGGGGGGGGGGAGATATAAACTCGAGAGAGCCGCGAGCACACGTGGAAGAAGTAGGTCTCCGGTATGTTCGTCGAGGATCATCCTAATCTATGTTACCCGTACTTACCTCATTGTCGTTGACTGATCATGCACCTTGTTCATGCACGTCTCCCTCACGGTGTGCAAAGCATTACAGTGCACGCGACCTGACCTCTGGCCGCGCTATCGTTGGTCGGCTTGACGAAGCTCTTCTGGCCGATTGACACACGGCATTACCGTGATTACCCGTAATAATTGGTAGACACGCAATTCAACCGAGCAAACTTTGCCACCGAGACCCAGTTCGTTCCACTTCACTTTTTTTTTAAGAGGCCCTTGAACCATCTTCGGGCGCGCCGAAATATTTCGTCGCGACACCTAATCGTAGGGGTCTTAATTGGGCTCCTTGATTTATGCGTGGAGGATTCGAGTCTCGTGACGGGGAAATTAAATCTTCTTTTGTTAATGTTCAGTTCAATTGTTTGGCTCCAAGAGAGAATATTGTAGTATTAGTAGATTAGCAGATTTGTATGAAGTGGATTAGTAGATTGGAAGATTAATGTAATGGAAGATTGAGAAATTAGCGGTTTATAGATTGCCAAGTTATTAGGTTAAGTGAATTAGTGTATTTGTGTATTGGTATATTGGTATATTACTGTATTGATATATTAGTACAGGAGGTAGGCAAATATAGGTTACTATTTCTAGTTTAACGTCTATTGTGTATGTTACATACTAGTGTACATCTATAACATGTTAACTTTCTGATGTAGTATTGAAATATGTTGAACAAAAGTTGATAACAAAGAGAATGAATTGATGAACAAAATGTTCGATAGAAATTACAAGTTTAAAGCAACAGCAACATAAAATAATCTAAAATAAAAATGAAAGCTATTGTTTTTTTTCAGGAAACTATTCTTTTTATTGACACTAGGTAGAAAAGGCTCTCAATGTTAGCAATATAGTGCTCTTAGGAAATTAATCCTTACTTTACCAGATCATTATTAGAACAATTAAACAAAGATGGTTACGAAAACCTTTACGATCGTGATATTCGTAATAATGACACTGTCTGCAACAGAACACGTTAATACATCAAACGATGGTTACTATTTTTCCTGTACAACTTTATTTTCTCTTCAGTCGTAGTTCGACATCATTCTTGACACAGGGCAGCACTTCATCAGCCCGGTACTTTAATTAGCCTACATTTAGACTCTAGCTTATATGTTGTGATCCGGGTGAGAAACGTGGAGTCCGATTTGTTCAATTACAGACAGACTGCTACCGCAATAGGATAGAAAGAAATAAGCGCTTGATCTAATGGCACTAGTCCTTATATATCTATTAGGGTTTTCGGTGAGGAGGGCTATGTCTGTGACCCTTAGTACCTAACAGAACTAACTAGTCTTGGATGAGACGGTTGCATACTTTCTCTAGGATGCGACAAACAAGGCTGACTCGGTTATTTTGGACACAGCGGTTCTGATATTGCTCATCTGCGTTCAGTCATTAGGTTGGTCATCCAACATATATTTGAATCAACTTCTCTGTAGTGGTGTATCGGTGTTGGGTTATTACTGAATTGATACATTGATGTGTTGCATCTTGATACATTGGTATATTAATCTTCATAGAGTCGACCGGGATTCAAGCGTACCCCAGATATGACATTTACTTTCAAAATAAATTTTTGTATACCTTTTCCGCTCTATTATCTATACTTTACATATTCTTAGTACAAGATATAAATGATTTTAGACGTTGGCTGCGTTTTTAAGCACGATAAAGCTACGTTTATTTACCCCTTGCCATAAAACGAATCTCACTCGTGACGCATATTACAGAGAAAACAGAACAAATACTTGAGACATTTATAACAAAATTTAATTTACTCCCTTCAATTTCCTTTGGAATTTTTATAATTAGTATAGCAAATACAAATACTGTGTAATATTTTGGTATTTCGTACATGGTACTGTGGTAAAGTAGGTAATAACTTTTGCTCCTACGTGCATGTACTAAAACATTGTAGAGCAAGGAGTTAATTAGAGCACTATTGTGCCCTGACTGATAAACAATAATACAAAACAGAATATGATTACTATTCTACCGGAGCTAAATACAAGAAGTGAGGAGCCTGAACAAGAAAAGATAGAAAATCACAAAAAATTGTTGTACAATATAAAAAGTATGTATGTACACAATATTAAAAACATAACTCTTTGTATTAAATGCAAACCATAAATTTATACTTCAGTATGGCGTAACTGACTTACTTTTTTGTACAACTTACTTATATGTATCTTTAGTAACAATTAGAAAAAAAATAGCGTTGGGGTATTGTTGTAGCCCAGCCGGTCTTTAATGTCAAATTTCGACCCTGGTCGTGTGAAAGTTAAATTATTGGGGCATTCAAGCAGTGAAATATTTGGGTCCTTATTATTGTATTAGGATGTTGGTACATCAGCATTAAATTATTACAATGTAAATATATATTTTATTAAAGAAATCATCATGACAAATATCTAAAAAAACATATATTTCATAAGAAATACATTATTCGTTCATTTCTCAAAAATTATAGGAATTCTTCAAAATGGTATCGCCATGAATTTATATAATTTCTATGCAAAATTCCGGTTGAGTAATTTTAATGACTATGGTAGTTATAGTATCAAATGAATAACATTACCCCATTTTTTCAGTGATCATCTAACTATTACCTAACAGATTAGAAAAAGATGTAATGATTATCCTAAAATTTTATTGAGCACTGGTACAGCAACACATATATGTTACCTGCTCCAATCACCCACAAAATTTAAAAAAAAAACCGAGACAAGATTTTTTTAAAATCCACACTTCAAGCACAAATAAAATTGCGTTCATCGCCAAGAAAGAAAAAGAAGCGTATCAACAAGAAAGCTGAAGAACGCATAAAGATAAAAACAAAGCGGAATATCCGATAGGTGTGGTTCATCACCTGTTTACAATGTTCCGTTCTTCTTCAGTGAAATAAACAATTCCATGGATCGCGGAATTTCTCGACAAAGGACCGATACAAATTGCCTAGGGGAGTAAGGAGCAAGAAGTATAAAAATATAATTATGGATGCAATCTGCGGAGTTGGTTGTTTTGCTGATTTACGCCGTCGAGGTCCAAGTTCAGACGCCAGCATCGACCTGGCTGGCATCGTTCGAGTTGGTGTCGACGACACCCTTATCGTGATACCGTCAGAAAACATCCACGTTTCATGGCGGTCAAGCGGACGCTGACTACATCCGATCGATGAACGCGTAACTTAGGTGAACGTGCTATTCCCGTTCTTAATCCGTGGATCAAGAACCCGCTCCTTTGATATATCTAAATGTTTCTCTACATTTCCCTCACACTAATCGCAAGACTGCGAATGTTTATGCGTTTTATACGTTCATAAATAGAACCATTGGCAAATCACAGGATAGATTATACATTCTTATATAGAATCATCCGGGGGCAACCTGATCCACTTACCATTTTACTATTACATGCGACATTACTAGTTTAGACTAGGATAAGACAACAGTGTTTTTAAAACGATGGGAATTATAAATAAATGCGATACTCAATTACTTTCGACATAATTGATTTGTAAAATCCAGATCTATAATAATGTGTATAGAAGTATGTATCTTCATATATCCATATAAAAAATATATTAATGTAACTACTGCATGCTTCCTGTTTAATTTTAAATAAATGTGTTCATTGTCGAATAACTAGAGATAGGCACGGTAATAGGGCCAGTTAACCTACTCTTGATATGAAATACCGAATAAATTACTATAGTGAACTAGTTCGAAGTCTAATTAATCTCATTTTATTGAAAATTATTTTATAATAAGGTTAACATTGTATTCTGCAACTTTTTGTATATTTCAGATATTTGGATTGCATTGGACAATTATAACGCATTTGTTGAATTACAAACTGCTAAATACACTAAATTTAAATAACATTATTTACAGAAATTAAAGTGATATCTTCAAGGCTCTTGTTGTTCATTATTAATTTACTAATCATTCAATTATTCTTAATTATTAAATTACTAATTACTCATTTTGTGAATCTTTTCACTAAAAAGGAAAAGATATTTTCTCTTTCGGCTTCATTTAGTTAAAGATTAATATTAATCCAAACTTCTTCTCAAACGTTGACGTTGGACTTCCTATTGGCACTCTTGCAACGAGCATTCTAAAGCACCTAAGTCTCACAAGAAATAAACCGCTTGCCCTACAATTATTTTATTCCTTACACAGACTAGTGTAAGTTGATCGCTGCTTTCATATCGTGCCAAGTACAAATCGTACGAATATTGTAGGCAATTTTTATTTTACTGCCTCCTACCTTGTAAGACAAAGCTAAGATTAAAGTTCAGATTATATTTTACCCTCAAGATTGTTAAAAAAATCCATTTGTGACTAATTGAAACATGGTTATTAACAGTCAGGGTTTGCACAAACAGTGTGCTCTGATTCTCCGGCAAAACATCGGTTACACAATTAGCGTAACCGGTTCGTGGACAACACACCCTGAACGTTGCTCCGCGGAACATGCGCCTCCCACATGCAATTACACGCTTATCATACCATTTCACGCGAATATTCTAACTACAAAATGCGTCTACGTAAAAACTCACCGAACACTGACATCTCTTTAGTAAACCACTACTATCTGACCAAATGTTTTGGGCCAAACGCAATAATATAAACGTAGCTAAAAACGCTAAGGTTTATGCGGTGCAAAATTCTATTCTATAATTATAAAACCTAATAGAGAATTGATAGACAGCACGAAGCAAAATTAGTTAATGCAAATGTCGTCAAAAGTGAAAATCAGCTTCAAGAAATAATAAAATTATTGTAAAAAGAAATTCCATGTACTGGTTATGAAACTCTCGTAGTATGAATGCTACAACATATCAAAGTAATCATATGTAGACGTAGAAATACTAAAACATATTAAGTAATATAAATATGACTAGGATAGTATATTCTTCTAATTAAAAAACCTATACGAAACGGAGTCTCGGTATCAACGCGAAATTCCATCATATCGATTGGACCTATATGCATATACAAGGTGTCTCAAGTTTTATCTGCGAAGCTTTATCAGTATATTCTGTGAGTATAAATAAACAAAAAAATGTTATACGAAAGTAGGTTATTTGATGTTTTATTGAAAAGTTGTAACAAAAATATGCAATACAAAAGAAAGTATTAGAGAACAGAAAAACAAATTGACAATCAATATTATCATTAATTATTAATACTCCATTTTAAGACATTCTCTCAACGTCGTTGTCGATATGACAACGACGTTGCCAATTTATAGCACTACAAAATAGAATTGGTTATTTTACGAAATTCATTTCGATTTCATTTTATTTCGATCAATATACAATCGAGCCTCGATATCTTGAACCTCAAAAGAAGGGCTAAAATCTTCGAGATATCGAAGTTTTCGAGTAATAGGTGTTTAATGTACGAATAATCGACTTACAAGAGGTAGTGACATGGAAAGTGTCGCTTTATGTTTTGCAGCATTCATTTGTTTGACAAATTATAACTAGACTGCCAGTATTTATACATTTATAGGAAATTTAGCTATGAAAAAAAGTACAAAATGCATATGATATGATAGAAGCAAATATATGAAACTTCCAAAGTTAAACACAAGTTAGAATAATTATTAGTGGGAAGGACAACCTCCAATTTAGATCTTCGTTCTAATTTTAATCTATTCTTCCTCTATTACAGAAACAAACATGCATTTAAATATGTAGCAAGTAATTCGAGTTAAAGCTTCATTTCGACTTGTAGAGGTTTTCCAAGGGGAGCGGAACGAAATGAACGAAATTTTCATATTATGAAGATTTTCGAGTTAAAGAGGTTCGAGTTATCGAAGTTCGCCAGTATTTATATTTATGGGGAAGCAATGTCCGTTCTGAAACCTGAAAGCAAATCAACTTATCACATTACCCTTTTTTACTTAATCGATTATATAATGTCCATCTTTTTCTACGATATGGCTCTAACTCAATGTCTTGGGAACTTATCAATACTATCTTCAAAGGACCATGAATAACTTCAGTACTATCAGGAGCCGACATTACTTTCCCACCAATAACAATATTTTTTCTCCCTCATCTCCAAAAATTATGAAAGTATTCGACAAAACGAATACCAAAATGGCCTTCGGGATTTTTGAAATTCTCGGAAGTATCGAAGTCGTCCCGGTCGCAAGAAAAATTCCGCGTCGACTAGAATTTCGCACACCCCTATTGTGAGGTGTGTCTAAAACGTAATGAAACTGGCTTTATAAAACTGCTTGTGATGGCCCTCCTGTACCTACCTACATACACTAGAGGGACATACGAAAAATAGGGGTTTTCTCGAAAGTACTCACTCCAACTACCTAATCCATATATATACTGCCTTTAACCTTCCTTCCAATATCCCAATGTCTAAGGCAGGGCCTGCTAAGTAGCCTTACTCATATGAGTCCACTAGAAGGCCCAGGACGAAACTCACACTCTTCCTTTTTGCTATCTTTCCCCCTCTTAACAGCGCCACTTCATCCTGTTTTGTCAAACTACCCGATTTTGTCAAATTTTCTCTATTATTATCATATAGAAGAAGATGTGGCGACTTTCCTGCACCTGCCACTAGAGAAACATACGAAATAGGACTTTCTCGAAAGCACTCGCTCCAACTACCTCGTCCATGTATATACCGCCTTTAACCTTCCTTCCAATATCCTAGTGTCTAAGGCAGGACCTGCTAGGTAGCTTTACTGATGAGTCTAGTAGCAGGCCCAGGACGAAACGCAACACCCTTCCTTTTTCGCATTCTTCTCTCCCTCCAGAGTTCCAACAAAAATTTCCAAAATTCTGCACATCGATCACCAAACTCGTACCTTTTATAATCTTAGTGAAAATAGATGAACCAACATTGTGTGTTTAACAATTTTTGTTAAGCGCCACACATTTTGGTTGTGACAGCATGGGGGTCACCGGCAATCGCTCAACGCTGCAACTAAAGCATCCAAATCAAACAATCACATTTCTAGAAATTTTACTGAGTTTGATATTACATCATCAATATATAGTATTGGAGGTATCGTAGAAACGTTAAATAACTACATTTTTTAATCAAATAAATCTGATACATGCATAATTATAATCTATCCTGTTGAAACAAGTAAACTCGCTGTGGCGTTGTGGTCCAAAAACACAAAATTCATCTTGTAGTTAACATGTTAAAAATCACCATTTCCCGAATTATTCATATCAATCTGACACGATTCCCCATCACCAAAGCGATAGGAAAAGGATTATTGACCGTTGGTTGGTGTCTGGTACCAATGAACCATCAAGTGTCTATTAATAAACCACTGGCTCATAAAAAACCTATTACTCGTCCAAGAATAATTGCGACAATAAAGATTGCTGTTTCAATTACAACGCGGGTACCCATTAATGGTGGGGATACCAGTTCTAACGCTCGCGCGAGTACGCTCTCTTCGCTATGCCTTTTTTCCTCTCTCTCTCTCTCTCTTTTAAATTGATTGACCTCTGAACCGATGTGAACGTTCATGATAGTAACGACCCGTTCTGTTCTTCGTTTTTCTCGCTCTATTTTGCATGGAGAGAGCCAACAATGATGTGTCATGCACCTTATTAAATATCTCTCGTGTTTGTCCGCGAGAACAGCCATTACGTATGCACATCATCTTTTCTGTATATATATATAGATATATATGTAAATATATATATATATGTATATATATATATGTAAATATATATATATATGTATATATATAATAATAATTGTTGTGCACTGCCTGCTTGCAGGGTAAAGGTTCAGTTTAAATATAGAACAATAACAGAAGCAGCGTAATATTCCGAATATTTAGTCGAACGCTGCTGGGAAAATCTCGAAATGATAAGCGAGACTTCAGGACCGTCATAAGTGGTTGTGATTGATAAATGAAGGTGAATATTAGGTCGTTAACCCCCTAGCCAATATTTACCTATGTCTCTTTGCATAAGAATTAACGAATGATTATTAAGTTGGTATATGTGAAATCGGCGATGACAGGTAGGATAGTTTCTTGAATTATCGTGGGGATACAGTAAGTGTGGGCATTACTAGTACCGATTACTGCTGTAACTTCTAAAATTAATATTTTATGATATACAACTGCATGAAAATAAACCAAAAGGATTTTCAACTGTTTGTTAATAGAAGATAAGTATCAGCCACCATGTTGATTTTCAACAAATTCTGCTTAATTTTTTTCTTTCGTCATGTCTTAAATATAAATATACAGATATGGTCTAAAGATTTCAAAATTTATGCCAGATACCATCGTACTTGTTTTGATAGTGACAGGTAGCTAATATTGTGATAGTATTTCAATCGATTTATTGAATTGATTTTCAAGAAATCGATTTTTCGGAATTCGACTTTCTAGTGCATCGATTCTAGTTGTTGTAATTCAAAATCGTTTCAAGAAATCATTTTCTCTACAAGAATCCAGCATTTCTGTTACAGAATTCGCGAACAAGACTTGATATACCGTCTCCTGAGCGAACAGTGTTTGGTGTTCGTAAAACTGTCCACTCTACCCGCGAAAAACAGTATGGACCCAACAATATACCTCCTCATCCCAAGCATGACAATATAGCGCCTAGAGAAATTCCTACTGCACACAATTCATCGGCCAAGCCTCGGTTGTAAGAAATCTGTATCCTACGCGACATCGAAAGCCAGAATCAAAAGCCCTTACATCCGTAAGTAAGAGTCAAGACTAACGGTCTCATTAAATGTCCTTTAATATTGGAAAAATTTAGTCTATGCACGCAACTGCCTTCTTTGAAACACCATATTGTACTTTATTAGCTTAGTAAATTCTTGAATTTTTTCTACTCACATGAAACCTTTAGGCGGAAACTGCTCTCTATTCTGTTTAATCAAGACTAGACCTCGTTTGTTTTTCTTCTGCGTCATCTTATATTATTTATATTTTTATTATTCTTATTCACTTTTTTTTAATTTAATTTATTATATTATATTGTTATATTTTACTGTTTATCATCTTCTGTTCACTCCTTTCTGCACTAATAGTCTCCATTACTCGTTAATAAATAAATCAATTAATTAATAAATAAAAGACTGGTCTTCGAATACCCAAGATATATGATCTGATGAAAAGGTGATACTGATTGAACTTTTGCTGCCCTCTTCTTTTGCCCTTCACGGGAGCGGGGGAGTATAAGCTAATGCCTGGATACTCCTACGACTCGCCATCAGTGACAATATCTGTAGACAATTTATAAAGCTATTACCTTTCCAATCGATATAATTTAATACGAGATAATGGAAGGGATGGAGATATCGCCCATCGAATTATAAAAACAATAATTTACATTAAGATAACTCTCTATCTTAGCCTAAAGAAATATTTTCATGTTATGTCCACGAAAATCTAAAATTAGTTTCTTATTTCATTTATGTAACTCTTGCGTAGATTTCTGTGAAGTTCATTTACCTTAAGTTATCTTTCAATAAATCCCGAAGACAAATAAGATTTCACCTTACATTCAGATATGCATTTAGTCATGAATCATTACTGAAAGGATTACCTTATAACAAAATACTATTTTTGTGAAGACCGCCCTACGTGATTACGAACTTGTAAATAGAGTTTACGACCGTGTTTGAAACCGTCGCGTCGCAACGCTCCTATAAAGTGTATTTCTGGTTCTTTCGCGGTACAATTGCGGTAGGTAGGTCCTTAGGGTCGTTTTAATGCCCCCACGTGGGTGTTCTTCATCTACAGGCAGTATTAAATAAATGAATTTTTAGCCGATTTATCTTTTAACAATTTTGGTCACTGCACTAAGGATGTTTATGCATATAATTGGAATGTACAAGACAAAATACGGAATGTATCTGAGGCGCAAATATTCGGAGTAAAGTACACATTATAATATGTAACGGGTGAAATCAATCTATGATAGACTCCGTTTCTTCATTTCTATTTGCAAAACATCAATTTGCATGTAGAGCCGCAATCCATTTATCACTGTTTGGGAGAAAATGAATTTAGAAGATTAAAATTAATCGTTAATAAAATTAAAATTAAAGATTTGAAAAAATTTAACTCTTTCGGGTCAATTGTACAACTTTTGTATTTTTTGGTATCAAGCAGCGAATTGAAGAAGGATAAATAAAAATGACAAAAACCAAACAATGTATAATGTTTAGGTTCATTGTTTACGGTTATGTTTATATTTACATAAATTTACGTTTATGTTTATATTATATAGTTTCATTATTAGAGATAAAATGTCCAATTATTTTTTATTTTATATAGTGTAATACCTGTTACAATCGTGAAGTCATCCAAAGCCAAAAGCCAAGGATTAGATTGAATAATAGTAATAAATAAAAAAATGTGCAACTACTTTAGATAAACTTAAATGTTTCCACGACAAAAGAGTAATAAATAACTATATCCCTTGTATTATTACAAATACAAGATACAAGATTTAAGAAGGACGCGATCAAAAATTACTTTTTTATATCAGTTGTGTCAAAACATTAATGTTAACTTCGGTATTCTTTATTATTTTGTAATTTATTGTATGATTTAATAATGTTATTTGGCCTCTGTATCTGAGTTGAAAAGAAAGATAGCATGATTAAGCGATTCCTCGTGCATATTTCAAATCTGAAGTGGAAATATTCAGCTTATAATTATTTCTAAGCTAGATGAAGACCTTTCTCCAATTTTTTCAATAACCAATCTAATCTTCTGTATTTTTCCATTTGTTGCTTCAATAACAGATTCCATGTTCTTCGATAAGTAATAAAAACAGACTCATCGGCGCCAGTGAAGTATTTTGGGTGCAGTATATCAAAGAAATTGTTTCAAGATTTTATGGCTCCAAGTACACCCTTTGATTTATAGTTTAATGCTTCGTTGAACGCAACAGGCAGCAAGTGTGCATGCGTCGTTAAGGCTGTAGTGACACGAGATATCCACCGAAAGGTCAGTCTAATATATTTTTAGACTTCCGTAAGATTCAATGGTAAACTAGAAATAAACATCTACGTGAAGTACATAGAAGGGTCATAGTTCTTGAGTATCTCCAGAAATTATAGAAATGCATAATTGGACCCCTCTGAGTCCTTTAAATAAGTCATAGACACGAAAACAACATCTATCTCCCTAATCATAGATCTATCTAAAAAACATATTGATCACAGTTAGTGAAGCACGAAAATAACTTGTGCTCGGTTAATGTCGATATACTTATGTTCCTCCGTAAATATAGATAACAATTCAATATGTAATTATAATATAATATATTGTATAATACAGTAGAGAAATCCCGGCCAAAACCGGGTACCTGGGTAAAACCGGGACGTTCTATTATTTTTGAAACGGTTTTTCCCTACATCGTTGCAATGACATTGGCGCGATATGCATTGTTTTATACATAAAAGATGATCGCGGCATTATGGTGCTTACTAAAGTTACATTGTCTTGCGTGGTTTTGGACATTCTGATCTAATTTTCAATAATCAAAGAATTACAGCACTTTTAATATTGTCCAAATAAATTGTTTTCAATGTGAGTTATGTTAATTGTTGTATGCTGAAGTGTAATTAATTAAAAAAGTTTTCGTTTAATTCGCTATGGTATTGTTGATAATTCATACTATTTATAAAATTTTCTACTGAAGCAAAATCGTACGGAGTAAAATTGGGTAATGTAAAAGTTCGATAATAGTGAAAAACAAGGGTATGTGTAAATAATTTTTGTAGTCGCTATAATTGATTCCATAATCTATATTTTATAGAAATCTATACTATATATTTTATCTAAAATTCCAATTTTTATTTCACTTATCTATTTAATTTAATTCCGAATCCTTCATAGATGTATGATGTATCATTTCAGCAAACTACAAGGTGTATCTAGAAACTAAATTCCATTTACAAATATTATCGCTATAACGCTGCAATCTCAATTACACACATGAGTGCTAATGTTCTTTCATTTATTGGCAAGCCACAGATGCCATTTTGGAACAATTATATCGTAATTACGGAAAGTTGTGCATTTTTAATGTGTTCAAGAAAATCGAATGCAGCCTGTTACCCGTCTCTTGAATGCAAGGAATGTGAAACCGGTAGATATTCATTGTTAGCTTTATAAGGTGTATGAAGAAGATGCCATAAATGATTGAATGGTAAGAAGGATTAGGTACTTTGATGAAGGTCGTGAATATGTGCATGACGATCAATGCAGCAGCCAGCCATGCGTGCAATCGAAGAAAAAATTCGTAACAACAGACGATTCATAATTTTATCATTTACCAATCATTTATCATAAAACGAACACTTCTTACTGAAATTGTATCATATCATATCAAATTTCGAAAATTATGTTCGCGCTGGGTGCTAAAAATGCTCACTGAGAAGCACACCGTAAAAGCTTAGCTTTTATCTCAGGCGGCATCGTTCTATGACATGATATAAAAATTAGTGCCCCTCTACAAGTGTTTGAATAATGATGGAAACTAGTATAGAAAAGTAGTTTAACACATTCAGTGTCCAGACATGTAATATAGTTACCATTTCGACGTGCGTTACAAAGAGTCGCTTTTCTTACGAAGACTAGTAGATGTCCCAATAACTGTCAGTGTTCTTATTACCGACACTTGAATTATTTTATTTAATAACAAAGTAATGTATGAACCATCGTAAGTAAACAAATTTTGATACTAAATTTGAACTTGGTTTTACGAAACAACACATAGACATTGTACATTCGTTTCCATTTGACATTTAAAAATAAATATTGGAAGGTAAATGTGCTATTGAACATTAAAACGTGACGAATGTAATAAAGTATGGGATGTGTCATAATTCATTAAAGGCGATACGTTACAAAAAATTATTTCTATTTAAATGAGAACTTTTCAACAGACAGTAATGGGGACATTGGACTTTGTTGTATATTTTCAATTATGTAGTAATTAATTCATTATATTCAACATATAAAAATATGTTTATAAATAAAAGGGATTTTGAACAATATTATGCTTCAAACTGGAACAATTTTTAGGTTAAACAATACCTAAAATGGTTAAATAAAGTTACGCAATAAGCTTAAAGTGGCAATAATTGGTACATCTACCCTAGCGTGTTTCATTATACCACAAAAAGAAGCACGGTAACACGTTTCAAGATTACGATATTATGCTATATACATTATAAAATGTCTAAATAACATAATTCTATGAACATTAAGCACAAGAGAAAATTTATTATCAATGGTGTCTACGTGTCCTATACCTATAGAACATACGTATTTTCTAAAAATGCTATTAATTAAAGAGTTTGTTTATTATAAGTTCACTTTCATTATTTTATTATTCTTATATTTATTTATTATATTATTATTATATTTTATTTATTCGTGATTACAAAGTCTAGCATGTTAGTTATTGTTAGAAAAATGAAGCGTGTTACTTTTCATAACGCGCGTCAATTTGTACACTTAGCAAAATAACAGAACGGCCAGCTTAAAAACTCAGCCTTTTATTTCTAAATACAATGCATCGTAATTCCTTTATCCTGGTTGCTTCTTTCAGTTATAGGATAGCAATTAGTAGTATGTTCTAGTGAACTTTATTTTACATACTCCTTAATAACATCCATCAAACATTATAAGTGGACAATATACGGAACAATGAAAGTGGTAAGATGTGTAGAATGTAAAAGACAAAATATTTTGGAAATAAATATTTTATTCTTTTTCAGCACCAATCGGAATTTACTTTCTGGATACGTCTTGTATATTTATATTCTCTTCCTCCATTACGAATCCAAATATAAGTTTTCAGAAACGGAAAATCGACAGTGCATCGACCCCAAGCAGCCCTTCGCCACTCATGTTATTCATCTATTGCTTTCTTATGCGCTTATCAACATTCAATTCCCTGGAAATGCTCACGCGCACCCCCAAACGCCATCAGGGAGCAGCCTCGTGTAAGATTTATCTTCAATCCATAGAGTTCATCATAGTTCAATCCACAAAAATTGACCTCTTTGTCGTCTCTATTTTCTTTTTATATTTAAAAATAATAGCGCAAAACATAGATTACGATAAATCAGAACCAAAAATCGATAATTCATCTTGGAGATTTCGTTTAAAACTCTATTTTTCGGGAATGTAAATTAGAACGGTTGAGACGTTTGAAGTCACAAGAACGAATTCAATATTCTTTAAACAATTTTTTATTTCATCCAATTGATTTACGGCGTACAACGTACATCCGATAGATATGTTTCATGAATTTCGTTCTACTTTTCAGTATGAATTAAAATTTTATTGAAGAAGAAAAACATTTTCGAGCGTTTACAGTTCTATATAAATAATTAATTTCTAACATGTAGAAAGACGAAAACATAGTTACAAATATATTTTAAGGGTACAGGATGTTCCATAGGAAGTTGTTGAAAATAATCAGCTGCTATTTTTACAAACATGCAGTTAATTAAAAAAATCAAGTATCCTTCGATAGATAAAGAATAACAATTTTAAAGAAGCCAGCAATTTCTTTTATTCGTTTATTTAGTTGATTTAACAAAATATACAAATTACAGATATTAGTGATAGATGTTTCCAAAATGTGAACCAGCGGAATTCATACAATAATCAATTCTTTTTCGAAAGCTATAAAATAAAGGAAGTGGTCCATATATGATCTAGGGTCTAAATATGGGTTAGTTAAAGCATAGGGCTTATTAAGTGCTGCCCTGTGTCAGGAATGGTGCAGAATTGCGACTAAAGAACACATAAAGTTGTACAGAAAAGATAGTAACCATCGTTTGTTGTAGTAACGTGATTTCTTAGAAAAACAGTGTTATTTTTTCGAATTTCGCGATAGTAAACGGTTTACAGGTATGTTTGTTTCATTGTTCTAAAAATTATCTATTGAAATAAGAATTAATTTACTAAGAACACTATATTGCTAACATTGAGAGCTTTTTTCACCTATTTCCAATAAAAATAACAATTTTCTGGGGAAAACAATAGTTTTCATTTTTATTCTTGGTTATTCTATGAATGGACCATATTTAGACCACGCTATCAAAAATGAAATCATTCACTGTTACTTTCAATTTGTGATTTGAAACAAACATTACTTTTCTTCAACATATTTCAAACATATATAAAACATCTCCGATTTTTCTTAGAACATTTTATGCGATAGATAAAAGAAAATGGAATTTAAACTGTAAATTACGTTTTCACCTGTAGCTACTCTAATAAATTTTTTGAACTCACAAAATTTTACGTGTAGAATGCGAAAATACCACCTATAATGTGAGTGTTACGACTGTTAACACATTATAAATGTTATTTTCGCATTCTACGCATTAAACTCTACCAAATCATGCAAAATACCCTTAACAATTTCTAGTCCGGTAAAGTATACGGTAAATGACCCACGTACTGTCACTGTTCCTATAACTGCCACATTAATTCGTTTATTTAATAGGAAAGTTATGTATAAAGAATCGTAAGTAAACGAATTTTCATACGAAATTTGGACTTCGGTTTACGTAACAACACATAAACATTGTATATTTGTTTACACTTAATATATAAACCGAAACAGTAGGAAGTAAATGTGTTGTTGAACATTGAAACGAGACCAATATGATTATAAAGTATGAAACGTGTCATAATTCAGTAAGGCGATACGTTTACTATATACCTATCTTATATCTGTTACTCAAACTGACGTGCTAATATATGTAAAACGTGTTTCTATTTAAATGAAAAATTTTCAAGTGACAGTACGAAGGACATTGGACTTTGTTGTACATTCCCAATTAACTAGTAACGAATTTATTATATTGCACATATAAAAAAGATGTTCATAAATAAAAGAGCAGCTAAACAATATTATGCTCCAAACTGGAACGATCTTTATGTTAAATACGTTCGAAAGTAGTTAAATAAAGTTACGCGATAACCTTAAAATGGCAGTAATTGGTACATCTACTCTAGTTCAGCCAGGTTGCGTCCTAACTAGTGCCGCATAGCAACAAAATCATTCGTTTATCCAACCAACCAATATCGGACCTTTCACTTCAATCTAGTAGACAAATGTAACGTATTGCACAGTATGCGTTACTAATTTGGACGCGATCATAGAATATCCTGTGTTTCTTTTCGCAGCCTAAAATGGAATTTGCTATAAGCGTCAGACGCATGTGACTGACAACGAGCGTGACACGGGACAAATTCACAACACTTGCGAAAATAAAATGACTTTAATAGTATTGTGTACAATACAAATTAAGAACTAGACGCACCGAGTATTATGGAGAGAAGAACTATTCTAAGGGAGTTTCCTGGGTTTTTATGAATTCTATTCTAGGGGGTGGGGGTGAGGATGAGGATGTTTTGTGAATTTTGTACAGGGAGTGAAAGTAAGGAGTGAGTAAGGAATAAGTAAGGGAAGTGAGTAATGTTTTCGACGTAGCGGCTGTGTATGACTATTGACAAAAGTTGGAGAGCGTTAAGGGTAAATAGAAGTTTGGTCAATTTTGGTCTCCGATAGAGTTGCGATAGGACGTCCTCACAAGCGCATAGCGTTCCCTGTATGAACATGGTATTCCTTATGTGTAACACGCTTAGATATCATTCCATTAGAGTTCGATTACCGGTTTTTACCGATCGTGATGAAATGTGTCAGCACTGCTATTGAAGCAGGTAATCGTTGCACGCATACATTTGACACAAACGTGACAACTGAAAATCAATTCTCGATTATAGTAGCGTAGAAGCATAAAACACATAGGGTAGATGTACCAATTACTGTCACTTTAAGCTTATCGCGTAATTTTATTTAACAATTTTAGAATGTATTTAACCTACAAATCATTCCAGTTTGGATCACAACATTGTTCAACCGCTCTTTTATTTATGTACATTTTTTTATATATTGAATATAATGAATTAATTACTACGTAATTGAAAATGTACAAAAAATCCAATGACCCTCTTACTATCACTTGAAAAGTTGTCACTTAAATAGAAATAATTTTTACATATATTAGCAGTTCAGTTTGTGTAACAGATATAAGATGTTTAGTCAATGTATCGCCTTGACTGAATTGTGAGACGTCCCATACTTTATAATTACATTGGTGACGTTTCAATGTTCAACAACACATTTACCTCCTACTGTACCGTTTTATATATTAAGTGTAAACGAATATACAATGTCTATGTGTTGTTACGTAAACCGAAATCCAAATGTAGTATAAAAATTTGTTTGCTTAGGGTTCTTCATACATTACTTTACTATTAAATAAATGAATTAAAGTGTCGATTATAGGGACACTGACAGTAATTGGAACATCTGCCCTACATAAATCTGTGATTGTTATTGAGGCGACTCTCCCGCACCCACCACTAGAGGGACATACGAAATAGGACTTTCTCGAAAGCACTAACTCCAACTACCTCGTCCATATATATACCGCCTTTAACCTTCCTTCCAATATCCCAGTGTCTAAGGCAGGGCCTGTTAGGTAGCCTTATTGATGAGTCCACTAGCAGGCCCAGGACGAAACGCAACACCCTTCCTTTTTCCTACCCTATCCCCCCTCTACAGCTCCACAAATTGGTGATCGCGACAAGGAACATAACAACAGCAGTCTTCCACGGAGGAACAACGAACCAGCCAGCACAGAGGATGCACGTCGTCAACTACACCTAGGCCAGCAGAACTACCACTACGCAGTAATCCGACGGACTTGGATACAGCCCCTCTACATAGCCGGGTCTCGTGACCTCTCTCCTAGGGTGGCCCAGCATTCGAGTACTACGACTACGCCGCCGGTCCCAGCAGGATCGCAGCATTCACGTCGGAGTCCACAACGCCGATCTCTGGGATGTCTTAGGCGCACCTCCGAGTCTTTCCTTAATGTGGCCATGCTAGGACAGTAGACGTACATGACTGCTTTCGCGACCCCCTCACGTGCTCGCCTCAATTCACGGTTAGAGCAACGCGTACCTGCAGCATCAAAAAGCAGCTATAAGGCACTTATGTATCTCGGCTCCAACATCCACCGTCGCAGACACGGCCTCACGACGCATCAACTTCGACCATCGAAAGGATTATTAACCGCTGGAATGATGATATCGTTCATCACTGGTAAAAGGGGGTGATGTGGCGGCTCTCCTGCATTCACCGCTAGAGGGACATACGAAATAGGACTTTCTCGAAAGCACTCACTCCAACTACCTCGTCCATATACATACCGCTTTTAACCTTCCTTCCAATATCCCAGTGACTAAGGCAATGTGTGCTAGGTAGCCTTACTGATGAATCCACTAACAGGCCTAGGAACGAAACGCAACACCCTTCCTCTTTCCTATCCTAGCCTATCTCTACAACTCCACAGTTATAGTTGAAAAAACTTAGTGAACGCTATGCGTAAAATTGCACGCGTCTTAAAAATTAATTACGCCTGCCAAGTTAAAAGTAAAATTGCGAATGATAAACATTTCAAGGTTTTAAGTGACTATATTTGCATTCAAAGTCCGAACTTATACAATTTTGATGCATTTTCTGTTTTCAATTATAACTTATTTAATAAGTTTTACTATATTTCATATTAACCCTATTGAGGGTTTTTGCACTTTTCGTATTAGGTGTTTCTTATTTCTCTTTTAATTTATAGGTACTTACTATTATATGAACGTTTCTAGTTGTACATATCTTTTACCAACGTTCAAGACTGTGAAACGGAGTTCAAGAGTTTTTATTGGTTCGGGTTGGTTTCTATTGACGGACTGTGGATGGCAAGTGGTATGTGACGTGATTGAGATTAGTTTACTGGATTGTGGGTGTGTTTTAAGATTTTGGAATTGGAGAATGGGATTGTTGGAATTAAGTGGTGGGGACTTGTTTAACCCTTACCAACTGCATCTATTAAAACTTACGTAACCACTATTAGCGGTCTGTGAGACTGCTAATGTTTATTATGTTATCATTGACATGAAAGTGGTGAATAAAAAATCAAAATCAATTGTTCTTGCTTTGCACATCAATAATGAAGAGATTCAAGTTCGATCTTGGTAATTGAACATTATACTATAATTGGAAAATATCCAAAGTGAGAAGCGCGTAAATGATGCAGAAAGGAAAATAGAGTTAAGTGTTAAATAAACTGTGCGCCATTGTTTGTTTACAAGTGGTTGCCAAATGTCGTATTTTACGATCGGTGGTAACCATTCTGGTGGTCTGTCCTTTGCACATTTTGATAAGTAAATGTGAATGTGTGATGTAGGTCGTTGGACCAAAGAAGTTGTTTTTTGTATATCTGGTTTGTAAGACCAGATATTCTTTATAACTTGGGTGCACTGGCGTACTGAGTAGGTTAAATAATTAACTTGTAATTAGCTTGTTTTTATCGGACTGTGTGTCCCTTTATTTTCTTGTTGATTCCTGAGTTGGGATCACTTGTCCTGATGCTGTGATGATACTCTGTCCTTTTGTACAATCGAGAGTGTCTTATACTAATTGTGGAGAAGAGGGTGTGTACCGTTTCGTGTGCATGTTGAAGGTGGGAAATATTTTCGTCCAATGAAATTGTTAGGGGTTGAATCTACTGTCTTGTGGTCACGCCTTGTAGGGTAAGTCGGAAACGTCAAGTCAGGTATCGTCAGTAGGAGTGAGGAGTACCGTTAGGGTGTCGTGAAGTTAAGCCGTCCTTTGTGTATTAAAAATGTCTTAATTTGTTCTTTATGGTGTGTCCAATTTGTCCTAATAGTCAGGGTTTTATTATTAGTTAATGTGTCAGGGCCTTTTTCTCCATGGTTGTAAAAACTAAGTGTTCCGTAACTATAAAAATGCAAATGGGACGGTGAGGGATATTGCTTGATTGTATGTATTCTTAACAAAATGTAATCCAAACTATGTCGTGTTTAGTCTTACTTTAATCAAGAAGATTCGACAAATATGTTGAAAAAAAATTAAATAAAAAAACCAAAAATAAAAATGAAGAAGATCTTGATTTTGCATTACTGCACTGATACATTGTAACTGGGATTTAAAACGGCCGGCTCTTTTCAAAGACAAGACGAACTCGCTTCACTGGGTCGAACACCGAGTATTTATTTGCGGTAACATTTGAGCACTTGACAAGAAAACACTGTACATATTTTATTTGAAGTGTGGTAAAACAACCCTCTATTTGGTCTCCATTTCTTTAATTTTGTTAATAAAAATATGAATTTGCATACAAATTTGTAATCTAACAACTAATCTCTAGATATCCTCCATTCAATTCATATGTAGTTAAATAAGAAATAATAATTCATCATAATCTAAACGAAAGCTGAGATAAATAAATGCACATTTAATATCAGAGAAGTATCCTCTCCATACTTCTGTGACTCACTGTGCCAGTATTTGCTGCTTCCATGTTGGTCTATCATCAGTTTTTCTCTAAAATAATCAATCTCACGGAATCCCGCGTTATCTGCCTAGAAGACGCGCGTGGAGTGCCAGAATAGAAGTACACAGAGAAGTGGAAAGGAAAATAACAGGAATCATGCGAAGAAAACACTATTAGAGATAGAAGGGGGGGGTCTAACCCTAAGGGATCGGCGTTCTCCGTACTTTAATCGACCGGTAAAGATGCTGGTCACATTTTTTCGGCGGTCGTGGCACGACCAGGGCAATGATAACCGATAAGGGCCACGAGCTACACGCCGATAACCTCCTGGTACTCACGCATCAGGTCAACCAGGGAGCGGCACGCTTTCCTTCTACACAGCCGATTTTGTGGCGTCTATATTTAGATTATCAATGGTCTCTCGAGTATACCAGGAAACACGAGTCCGCTTAGAAGAAGCCGCCCTTGTATTCCTGGAAATCGAAACCCGCTACTGACAATGAGTGTAAATCTGTTTACGTTATCGTCGAAAACTGGCCTTTTGATATCGTGAGTCATTTAGTTGTGGCTCGTATCGTTGGATGAGGCTGAGAATATAAACGGATGTAAAAAGTGGGATTAGCGAGTGAGCATGCGAACTCACAAACGCTCGACACTTTTGCGACTGGCAAAATGGAAACAATTGAAGACCACAAGGAAAGAACTTTATAAATTCATTAGATTCGATTTTCTGTTTTTTATATGATTTGGCAATTAGAATAGAGTATTTTAATTTTCCAAAGCGATAAGGGGAAATTCTTGAGATAGATTCTGAAATGCGTGCACACGGAAGTAACTTGACAAGTCAGTGTGAAACAGGTGAATAATATGATAAGTTCACAAGGGATTTTAATGTTTTATTATTATTAATATTACTGTCATTTCAACCCTTCATTCCTATAATATTATCTTCACTTACATGATTTTTCCTACTCCTATCTGATAGAGAATAAAAACTATTTATTTTTATTGTATTTTAAGTGTAATTGTAATTTATGTTCTTGTATAAATTGTTTGAATAAAAAATGATTAGAATACTTGTTGCGTTAAACTGTTGTGTACAATCTTAAAACAAAATGAGAAAAATACCCGTATAAACTGGAAACCTAATACCAAAACAGTCTTATAAGTATGGGGCTAGTTTGGAATGTTTTGAATTTTAAAATCGCTCTACTCTAAATTTACTACAATTTGTGTTAAGAATTCGAACTGTAAATGTTCTATCCTTTGGCTATTGCACTTCGTGCCGTCTAATTCGAAGGACCACCCACTGATATGGGAAAAAACTGAACTTCTAATTTACTGAATTACGTTTATTCTATTTGCTTAATGACAGCCTTTGCTCTACTCTAAGTTGTATTCAATGTCCTGACTGACACTTGAACGTGTTGACTGACTAACGCTGACTGCTCGTTAGCGATCTTAGCAGCTGCTCGCCAACTCTCCTAATTTCTAAATTTCCCGCTGATTGGTTGCTTCTCATTTTTGGCAGTCACCAATCAGCGGACCTAATTAAACGCAGACACACCTCTTTGCGCCCTTAGCGCCCTCACTTGGAGAGGGGTGTCGCGGTGCTCGTGTGGTGGTGAAGATGTTTTGGCAACACCGAGGGAGTTCCGCTAGGTCAAACTCGGCGTTATGGTCTCCAAGCCCATCACCGATGCGTGGGACTAAAAACTATGACTATAACGGACCCTTTAGAAAGTGACTTTATGATACCCTTCCTAAAGCAAAACTGAACAATGAATAATTTCTAAATGGAATTCTATGTGCCGCATATTGGCTGCAGGCCGACCTACTAAATAACTAAAAAGACAAAATACCGGATGTCCAAACTGACTCTAAGAAAAGTAACCGTATCATAAAGTCGTCCCCTTGCCGTTTCTAACAATTTGACTTATCAAGTTCTTCTCCTGTGGTCGTCAATTGTAATCGAATTTATTATATAATTTTTTAGTATAAACAAATGTTCGAATGTAGCTTGCAATGAATATATTATATTATGAATATTTTAGAGACAAAATTAAAACACAAAGTGATACAAAGAAATAAAATTTGAAGATTCGTAAGTTATCAAATAACGTTTGTATTCCAGGATTGCAAATGGAAAAAATTAGCACGCGTTAACCAAAAAATCTGAAGAACTTGACAAATAACTGCAATCACACTTTTGCTACGAAAAGATAGTCGATTATAAAAATGTATTATTATTTATGTATGATATTAGATAAATCAATGAATAATCCACTTTTTGCGTCAAACCTAGTATTCATTTTTAACTCACGGTAGACAAGTACATTTTTTTAACATGGCAGAGGTAAATTCATCCAAACCTAATCTTTTAGACTTTCAAAAGAGCTAAAACAATCCTGAGATATGTATCGCCATATTTACTATATGATACAATCGTTTGTTAAGTTAAGTGGTTGAAACTGTTTTTCAATAAAAATACAAATTGGAAGGTAAATCCGCAAATATCCTGTTTTATTTGAGTCATCAATGATCCAGGTTGATTTCGAAGGGCTAACAAAATAATCTTCAAAATCGATACGAAGCTTGTACACTTGTTAAAATAAACCACCTCATTTTCGTATCGCAGTTCCTTTTGAATTTTATTGCAATCTGAATTTAAAATATATTTTTAACCATATTTTGATTGAAATAATAATGAATTACATTTATTCGTGAGTCTGATACTTTGGCAAAAATGGCTTAATATACTAATTAATTCCTGTAATAACTTCTGTCGAAATATCGAAATTTGGATCGAATAATATTTAACTCTTTGCACTTCAAAACTGTTAATGGTGTGATTTATCATATTTGCGATTATTCTGACAATTTAAAGCATTAATTTATTCGTTCGTTAATTTATTTTGTATTGAAAGATATCAAAATTCAATTGGCGAAAATAAATGAAAAATTTAGATCTTAACTTCTAATGTTTACGCGCATTGCCATAATGGTGCATATGGAGTGCAAAGAATTAAATTGTGTAAAATCCAACTACAAATTCATACAAAATTCAGCATTCACCCAATTAGTATATTATCTTATCCGGAATTAAATTGCTTAAATAACCCCGTTTTTATCTGAATGAAACATAAAAAACTTAAAACGTTTATAAAATCAAATATGCTATCTATTAAAGATATCAATGAAATAAATAGAAGTAGCTGACTGAAAAGTTTAAGAGGAGTATCTTAGTTAGGTGTATCTCTTAGGATTGGGAAACGAGGTTACATAGAGTGCGTCAAAAAAAGTGATGGGATCGAGTTAAAATAAAAGTAGTCAACATGAAGTAGTTCCGCAAGAGGTCGTGAACGAAGTATTGATGTTTAACGTAGACTGGGTCTTATCGCTTTATTAGTAATCGTCAGATTCAGTCACGTGCTCGCTTCTTTCGTCTTCGACCTTTACATAAGGTCGCATTTTGCAAATCCAGTTCCGATAAAATGAACTTTAATTGCAGCTGGTTTCTTCTCATAAAATGAAGAAAGAAAACATTTCATTGGGTTTTTAAATAAATTAAAGATACAAGATAATATACACGAATGATTTTATGAACTTGTTGAATTTCTATAATGAGATTATAAAATTTCTACTTAATCCTTTCGCTACTAAAGATATACGCTCTCAAAAATTGCACAGACACTTTTTAACAATTTACGTGCATTTTGCTTATAACTCAGGATAATTTTCGATACTATTTGTCAGTCACATTACTGTCTACATAGAGTATGTGAATATTTATAGAATTATTAATATTATTTACACATTAATAAATAGTATTCTTATCTATGATCTTTGTTTTTTGTTCCAATGTGCCGTAGTGAAAGGTTTAATTACATTTTCTACCATTCAATGCTATTTTCGTACAACTATCAAAATCGAATATTGTAGAAATGAAATTCTATCTCATAAAAAGAATCTAAATACAGTACCGTTCATAATTATTCGATCGATTTCAAAGTTCATGAGTATTTCTATTAATTCAAAGGCTTGAAAATTTGATGGCATAGGATTCTAAAGTTTGAAAATTCTAAGGCTTACACATTTGATAGTTTAAAATTCAAAAGATTGAAAATTCAGACGTTTAGAAATCTAAAAACTTAACAATTTGAATCCATGGAAATTTGAAAACATCAAAATTCAAACGCTTGGAAATCGAAAACCTTAACGATTTGGAGGCATAGAATTCCAAAACCTTATAAATTCAAACGTTTAGAAAGTCGACGACTTGGAATTCGGAAACTTGAAGGTTTAAACGCTTATCAACTCAACTGCATAAGAATCCAAAAACTTCAAAATTCAAACTTGAAGCGAAAGATTTAATGACATCACCAACCGATGCTACGTACAATATTTATACTAAACCATGTATTATAAATACTGCATATATAAATACTAATATGTACTATAAATATTGTATATGTAGTTGACTTATTTTATAATATAACAGAGATAATTCGTTTCACTTTGCTACAGTTTCCATATTGTTTCAAAAAAGCTTAGGCACATTGTATTTGAAATAAGATAAATAATTATTTGAAATAATCAGATTATTTCAAATATTTGATTATTTTTGTTTCACGAATAATATAAAAAACTAACTTTGTTGTATTTAGTTTAAATAAATCATTTTGAAATAATATTTTATTTCAATTATTTTACTCAAATAAAATAAGAAACAATTTGAGATAAGAATTTGGAATTAATTGGAATTGAAATTAATAAGAATTAATAAAAACTCTTGAATTAATTATTTGAAACTAACTGAAAATTATTGAACTAAATTAATTATTATACTTAATTAAACTATATTTAAATATACGTGGAATGGAATTTTTATAATTTAACTGCATTTGTTTCCATAATTATTCTCACTTCCAACAGTTCATCAGAATACTTAATAATACGTACTTCCATAATATATGTTCTGGACTTATAAGTCAATATGATAGAATTACAGAGTGGGAAATTATTTGAATAAATATTTGATCAAATAACAAATAAAATAAACAATTATTTTATTTTAAATAAAAAAAATGAAATATCATCTGAAAAATGATTAGACCGTTCAAATAAACTGACACATAGTTATTTCAAATAACATATCGCCAAATAAAATAATATATTATCTTATTGATTAGTTTTCAAATAATTTATTTGAATAATGCTCAGGTCTGGTTTCAAACACTTCAGTTAAACATACAGATTACATTTGTGAAAAATTGTAAATGAAATCGTTCGAATATTTTTGTGAATAACTATAAATATAAATGACTGATCATAAAAGTCACATTCTACTGTAGCATGCGACCTTACGGATGTCATACGCATAAAGTTTTATTTTATAGTTCTAAGCTCGTAGTATCAAAGTTTAAAGGTTTTCCAGTTGAGATCTAAAAATCTTCTTTCCTCCTACTCACTTTTACCCATCATCCCACTCATTTTCTTTTCCTTGCGCTCCTTTCTTTCCCACACAAAACCTCTACAATTACCATAACTATTCTCCATACCCATTAACACAAAATCCAAAATGACATCTACCATCAAGTAGACATAAAAAACAATTGAAGGACTTGATGTAAAAAGCAATCAAATTTATTTCCAGCATAAAACGACTTTTTAAGTGTGTTGTATTCCACTTATCGATAGTTTGATATAAGAAACGAGCAATTGCAATAATTAAATATTTACTTATTTATTTAAACGAGATATTCCATTAGTAGAATAATAAAAAAAAGAAACAAATACAATGTTAGAGTAAATTATATTAATGGTAAAAACAATATTAAGTAAGAAACGAACTTAAAGCATGGCTCTTATAATAATTTTAAGATACACGTCGGAACTCTGTTACACAGTGGAAGCGTACTGTGAAAAAAGAGTCGTGTAGAAAAGAGCAACCAAATATTGGTTTGCAACGAAGTATAAAATTTATGATAAAAAATGCAAATTATACAAGGAGTATTTTAAAACATAGAAATGCATTCATTAAAACACTTCATTTAATAAATATGGTATATACAGGGTAAGTCTCGCAACTTTATCACCTGAGATAACTGGTGCATTATTTATTACCGAAAAATATGCTTCAATAAAAATGAGCAAAGTAACAAGTGATCAATGTTGTGAGACACCTTGTATAAGTAGATATATGTATAATGCATTAGTGACTTAACATAATATGTATAATGGATGCAACAAAATAAAGGAAAAATGTGTAAACAGTAAAGTAATGTGCAAAAAGTTAATAAATTAATGCATAGTGATGTTACGTATGGATCCTCCGGGATACCGAAACGGGCAGCGTACAGCCCCTCGTAGAGTTCTCCCAGAGCGATAAGGAGCAGCTGCTCCTAAGAATGTTCCTAGTAGGAGATACCTCCACAACCCCTTCCCCAAAAATCTACGGATTTATGGGGTATATAAAGAGCCTAGAAACAAGGCTCGGGGGTTCAGTAGGAAATTAGCACGACGTTACGACGAAGCTTAGGGCGAGATCGGGTTAAAGTCCCCTTCAAGCTATATATATACTACCTGATACTACGTGAATTCCTTAGTCGAACATTTAAGGCTGCCCCAGCGATCACGTTGCGTTAAGGCCGAGAAGGCCACTCTCGCCGTCCGAGTACTATTAGAATAGTGTAACTATACATATATTGTTTTAACACATATTGTGAAAATATATTAGTTTCGTTCCCTTTTTAAACCCGTTTCAATAGTTATTGTAACGCAATCTTCGGTATCCCGCACATGATATACCTTTACCACTCGAGGTATATCACCATACAAGAGGTCCAAAACCTTTAAACTAGTGGCACCCAGTGGTGAAACAGACACCGGCTCATCCACGCTTTCCTCTAGTGGCACCCGACGCGACGGTGAAACAGACGTCGGCTCATCCACGAAACTAACCAACGTGGTACCTAGTGGTGAAATAGACATGATTCGCCTATCCTTCGGCTCCCGGTGGTGAAACAGACACCGGTTCGTCCGACTTCCTATCACATCCTTATCTAAGCCTTTACCCCGGCTACGACGCCTCTGCGTTTACCCACGCCACGGCAATGGCAGCCGTAACAGTGAAAAGAGAATAATCGTGTAACTATGAATAAATCGCGTTAATGAAAACCGTGTAACTTTCAAATCGTGCAAAAAAAGTACGGTGTAAAAGGAGTCCCAGATGTACGTGTCTTAAAAGCAGTTTATGAATCTGTACAGAATGTATTAACGGTTTTACATACGCGCAAATGTTATAGAGACACAAATATAGAACTTGGATACATAAGTAACTGGATGAAAAATGCATACAAATCTAAAAAATATATTTGTAGGCGCGAATAGATTGTGGTAGGAATCAGTGTTTAGCGGATGTCGCTCCCTACCGGCGAATACGGATTCTGCTAGCTCCGAAAGAAAAGACAGTGAGATATACTTGAGCGGGCGACTTGACGAAGGACTGTCGGAAAGTGCGTGTGCGGTTTGCGGGCCACGAAGGATTGTGCGCCTTGATAGATCGCGGGTTGATACTTTACATACATACTATATTGTAAAAAGAAAACTAGCGCCTACATATTGATACCATCTATTATACTATATTTAGTCTACTTCTGTACTTACCTGTAATCAACAGTGATAAATTCAAAGTGTGTGTATAAACAGATATAGCATATGATATATATACTTTTACTAGCTCCTACATATTGTATTGGTGTATTATTAAACCACCAGCAAATGATTCACTTATGACAATTGTTATTTCCTAGTTTACAGATAATAAATAAAAAACAATTTCCTACCAATTAAATTAAAAATAAAATAGAAGGTTAAAAGTGAGCTTTAAAGAAAAGGTACATTTAACACGAATTACCTACAAATTTTTACCGTTTGTCCTCAAGTGTAATTATTATACGTGATATCAATAACCGAAGTTTGATTATAACACACGAATTATTTTTAACTAATTTTATACTGAGTTTTTTTAGGACCGGCTGATTATAACGATAACCGATTGATAACGTTATCCGTGATTACAGTAACCGGTTTCCACTGCATTAATATAATGAAATTAAAGCAAAAATCAGTTAGTATCAGAGCTTCTTTTTTGATATCAACAATTTTCAACTAATGAAGCTGATCACTTTTTGCACCGAGTCGTTCAATTGAATTTGTGTCGAATATAGAGGAAGGGAGAAAAAAGGGAAGTGTTTTGAAGTAAGAAGAAGGGAAATCGAAGCGGCCAGTGAGTCACGGATCCTGGCGTGCATTCTATCGACGCATCGCGTCGTTCGTGCGGGACGGCGCGGCGTAACGAAAGCGATAAAAGAGCAAATCGTCCCGCGTCCGTCTGCTCCTCTTACATAAAAGTAATAACAACCATTGGACGCGTGCCGGTCTATGACCAGCCAGGTCGTATAACCATGCTGCTAGTGAGACGGATAGCGCAGCCGCCACTATGCCCGGTTTTATTCCATCCAGGAGGAGGGCCGTGAATTGCGAAATCGTCTGTTCGAACGTTTGACCCAGCAGCACTGATACGAAACATCTTGATTAGGACCGTGTGTATAACGACCTTTGCGTCTGCTTCAACTCCTGGCGCCAGAATGACACAATGAACGACTGAGAAAATCGAAAAATGGAATCCTTGTATGATACCTCGAATAATGTGAAATATTTAGAATTTTAGAGATTTCTCGTCACGTAAATATGATTGTTAGTTTGGTTTGCAATAGAGATGGGTCGAAACCTAATTTCTAGATTCGCGAAACTCGAATTGGAATCTTTGTGACACTTCGAAACCTTCGAAACTTTCGAAACCCTGAATCGTTATACTTTTCCTTTTATTGGTAAGGAGTATTCATTTTATCGGCAATTAAGATCCTAATATAACCCCTTTAGAAAATCAAATTATCTATTCAATCTAATTAAATGAAACTTAAATATAGTTACAATTTAAATAACAACCGGAAAAACGTTGGGAGATATTAATTATTAATTTTCTTTTTGTGTTTTACTTTTTCTTGTTATAAACGACCATAATGAATTATGATTATCAATAATATAATTGTATCGATTAAAATGAATTTAAAGTTTAAACACAAACTCTATTAGATTATTAGTTAAATAAATCCGTATCAAGGCAATATCCTCGTTATTTATACAAACTATTATTTACTTAAGTTTCGCGAGTTTCGAATCATAAAATTAACACAATGTTTCGATTTTCGAGAATTCAAAACTTCTTGAGTTTCGGAGTTTCAAGGTTTCGAATGTTCCGTTCCTAGTTTGCAATTTTTGGCATGAAGGAAGAAAGATAGATGAATTTAGAATATCGAAAAGAGTTGGAGGAAATGAGGAACGTAGTAAATTAATAAATTTCGTAAAAATGAGTATTAGTAATTTTGATGTTGAAGGCCTGTGGGCGATATTGTTGAATTGTGCTTAACATTTGTGTGTCAACTTTTAGTTAACTATATCGGTTTGTGAGTAACTATTGAAAAATTTGCGAAATACATCAACCAAATTTTTGTTAACATTAGTATGAAGTATATTATAAAGGATAAGTGTTATTGATAGACTGTAGTATCATAATATTATCAATATTAATAAAATAAAATTATATGGTTGCATTTAAGAAAACATATATGCATCAAGGAATTGATTTCCATTTACAAGGAAATCGTCTAATTATTCACTGAGTCTTTGTCTCATACAATGAGTAGTTTACGAGTAATTCGCATTCATAAATTGAAATTAGACATCTTGTATAAAGTAAAATTCATAGTATAATGTACAATAGTTTTCGTTTAATATGTACTTCTAATTTTGATTTGCAAAATTGCGTTCGTTTAAAAGAAGTTAAATTACTGTGTTTTGTTCAATTATAACTTCTTTAAATAAATATAAATCAATGTAAATCAATGTAAAATTGCTGGATTATTTTTATATGATTTGTGCATCAACTATGTAGTAAGTAATGCAAAATTTACATTAAGGCATTAATATTAAAGATATTGATACCTAAAAGTTTGGAATACCCTTCGCTCTTCAGATACAATATTTAACCCTTAAAAGTTACCATAAAAAATAACAAGCAAAACAAATGCGATTAATAACTTTTACTATTATGTAGTATTCAATGAAAATTATGAAATTATTGTATGCAGTAAAAGGTAGACTATTGTATAAGTATATTAAAAATTAATGTTGCTGGTTCTCAAGTTTATAATAATGATAATTGAAAATTTAAATTGTAGCAAAATTTGCTTAGAACGAAAGTTCATCAGTGATCATCAGTGATTTTTGAAGATTAAAGCTAACCATGTCGCTAACTTGATGCGACAATAATACAACTCCTAATTTGTTATTTTTTTATTATTGGTAAAGAAAAAGCAGTAAATAAAAATGCATGGTATTAAATGGTGATAATCTCGATTTTTTATATTAAAATCCTGATTTTTTACGAATGATTCTTTATTCCTCATTTTATATACTCGATTCTTTATTTATCATTTTATACTCTCAATTCTCTATTCTTCATTTTGTATTTTTCGTTCCTTACCTTCCAAATTTTATTTTTGATTTTGAATTCATCATTTTTTATTCCAAATGTTGTATTTGAAATTTTATTGAAACAAATGTAACATCATAATTTTTGCTATCATTTCTCATTCCTTACTCGTTATTCCTTTATTCTAATCTTTCCAATCCCCCTTTTTTGTCATCAGAAAATTGAATTTGAAAGTTGGTTGCAATAAATTAATTGACAGAATGCTCGGTAACACAAATATTAATCATTTAATCGATTTAATACGTGTAATTTCAAACTTTACATGAATATTCTTACGAGACATAGCGGACCTTCATTTATCTGAATATTAATTATACCGAAAGCAACAAAGTAGTAACGTACTCGATAAGTCGTTGAGGCAAAGTACATATACTCCTTGCGAATCGTATGATCTCTGTAACCGTATTACCCAAATATTTCAGCTTTGATAAAGCTTCTATTTTAAACACCAGCCAGTGTTTCGAATGCAATCTTACAACTAAAAACTAAAAGTATTCCAAGTACTCGAACCAGTCTTTCTGGAAAGAACAAGCGTTCAGATAAATCATTCATCCTAATCTTTTCACGCAAAAGATTAACATTTTGCGTATTCTTGTTTATCAACATCTACAAAAAACGCAATAAATTACATCAGAGTACTATTCTCTAATCTACAAGAAAGAAGATAAACATTTTCTAAACAATAAAAATGAAATCAAATTCTCCGTAAAATGTAAAGAATTCGCAAACCATAAAATTCAATAAGAAAAAAGAGTGAAGTAATAGCGTGATAAATTAATCAGACATTGGTAAACAGGAAATATGATGTTCAAGTTCCAAAGAAGAGATGTGCAATTTGCGAATAAATAAGTACAAATGTCATCGATCGCTTGTTTACTAGCTACGGGTCGCCAGAGTAAAAAGGGTAGTTCGAAGGATGCGTGCATAATAAACGTGTCTATTAAATATCATCGGGTAAAAGAGAGGGTTCATAATCGATGAGACACCTCAGAGAGAAAGCAGTGGCGATTGAGTCATGGAGAGGTTCAGTCCACCGGCGGCATCGCTAAAGAAAAGAATTAGTCCCCCAATTGCTTGGAATCTTGGCCTCACCAGCAAAGACCCAAGGATTATTAAAGTGATTTTATTAGGTCATCAGGGTGTCGGTAAAACTGGTAAGAATTTTATCAAAATTACAAAAAACGTGATAATTTAAGGTCGCGACACTTCGATGAATTTCGCAGGCGATTATAAAACGTTCTGATATAGCCTATGGCGATTCTGTACATTGATTGCAGCATTGGCGGTGCGATTCGCGACAAAACGATACATCGGCGAGTATGATTGTACAACGGAGAGGATTTACAAGGTGGACAACTTCCTGGATGCGTCGTGGGAGATAACTGATCCCCCAGGATATCTACCACCGCCGACAGAACTGAAATTGCGATGGGCAGATACCATAGTTCTCGTATACTCCGTATCAGATCGTGTTAGCTTCGACGAAACTTCGCGTCTTCGGTAAGAAAATCAATCAAACTTTATGTAATATTTTCCATTAATAGAGAAACATGGGCAAAGTGATTAATGAAGAGAAAAATAATTTGTTCTTTGACAGATGAGTAATTGTGTAACGAGAAGGTAATTAACTTCATGGATATTTTTAAATTGGTTAAATATCAAATAAATGTCAAAGAGACGTTACAATGAGAAGCATAAATTATGAAGGAAATATAGTGAAAAATAGTCGTTCAATGAATATTCGACCAATTATCTAGAAAATAAGTTTCACGATAAAATTGTGAACAAATTATGGAAATTAATTAATCATTCTTTGTGTTTCTTAAGAATATTCCTATGAATATTCTTATCATCACTATGTTCAACTAATATTTCATTTTAATGAAGTTTTACGAACAAAATCAAAAATGAATCTTGCATTATTGTGATACAAAGAAACAAAATTTCGAGTCTCTTATATTTGTTATTAGTAGACTGCGGGTTTTTATACAAATTTATTTCTTTATAAACAGAACTAAAAAAACGAAAGCTAAATTGGGGATAATTTCACTCTCTAAACATTAAAGTATATTCTCTAATTTTAGTATTTTACGTATTTTTTAACACTGCGTATACTAAATACGTGCTTACATATTTTTAATTTTCTCATAAATGCATAATAATCCGCAGTCTAGATAGCGTTTGATTTTTAGGGTTAATTCAGTTATGTTAATAAAATATCAAATACAGTTTTCCCATAAAGAATCATAACTTCTGACTTCTACGGTAAATCTTTTGTATAATTTAATATTACTTTCTAGAGTAAATTACTTAAAGTAATTGTAATTGTTGTTTGTTGTTTAATATACTTTTAGCTTTCTAGTATCACACGCGAGGAAAACTAGAAAAGTGCCACCAGTAGTGATTCTGATAGCAAATAAAGCAGACCTAACGTACACGCCTGGCGAAAGGGTAGTTTCTACTGCGGAGGGACGCCAAAGAGCCGAAGAAATCGAAGCGCACGCGTTCCACGAAATTTCTGTCAGAGAATCCGTCGAACAGGTAACTCTAATATTTCACTTTTCACAATTTTTATTATACCAATAATTTTATTATTGTTCATACATCGAATACCCTTTATCTTGGCCTTTATCCTCTAAAGTTAGAAATATAATAATAGATTCATTGCCGACGCTGCGTCATTGCGCTTTACATTGAAAAACACGTAATACGGTATCGCGCTGCTAATTCTGACATTTCTTTAATTAATACTAAAACTACTACGATGACCAAAATTACTCATTTGTGGTTTCTTACAAAAATTGTATAAATTAACAGCAGAGGCTTTTCAAAGATTATCAATAATTTTCTGCAAATGTTATTTTTCGTGCATTACATATTTTTGCAAATACTTACCATTTTTATTATTTTGGTACAAATAAATGCAAATTAATTTCCGGCGGTTCTAGTGTTGAAAGATACAAGTTTCATTTTTAGTTTATCAAATTATTGGATTCGGTTGAAAATAAAAGATTTCTTTTATTTAAACGTAAACTATATTTGCCTTTTTCTCAATAATTGTCAACTATCTCTTACATATATGATCTCGTGTAAAACTTATTGTTAGTTTTCTAGACAAAAAGCTATTCAATTTCGTGATCAAAACGATACGAACTTTATTTTATTACTAATAGTACTGTAATATTAATATTATTGTACATTATAGTATCTTTCTTTTTATACTAATATTATAAATATGCTACTTATCCAGTTACGAAAAAATTCACAATTGAATGTGAAATATTCGAAATTTTCTTATTAATTATGGAATACTTTTTTTATTGTGCACTTCTGCTTTAGAAAAAGAAACATTCGCACCTTTCTGGTTTTCATGTGTGTAGGTGTGACATTCTTTTAAATTGTCAAAATTTAATTTTGTAAAAACACGGATGTAATATTACACTATTAATGCAAAACAAACAAGGTTTTTGAATAATAAATGCGATATTTCGTAATATTTTGTAATTGTTTACCTTGGGAATGGTTAGATAATATTTTACACGTCGAGTGACCTGTGTGTTAGCCCTTGTCAACAAAGGTTAGATGTACGACAAACGAGTCAATGTCAGAGTTACGTCAAAAGCTTGTGATTTTATCGTGGAAGACGTAACGCGCCGTGTCAATGACTCCTGATTTTTCCAAAGCAAATTACTGTTTAGCATTCTGTCATCTTTAATATCACGCCTCCATGCTGAAAATATACCACATTTTACTATATCAATACTTAATAATAGAATCACAGTCAGCAATTATAATATTACATATCCATAGCCTGCGTATTCATTTATATTTGCAATAAATTTTCAAAATGGGGAACAAGTATTTTAACAAATTTTAAACTCGATTGAGCATTTTTATAATTTATCGTATCACGCGTTCATGGAGTTGGCATAAAGGCGGCGATGTAGTCTAAAACTTCAAATATTCTATCTAATAACACTATAAATCAAGCTCATGGAAATTTTTCCGCTTTATATCTACATCTACGTTAACCCCACATATCTATATTATCGTCATTGTATCTAAGTACATTAACTCTATTTATCAGTAATTATGTTTTCGAGAAAAATATTCCTTTATGTCGAACGATCCGAAATACGCTTTCTGCATTTTCTGAAATTCGCAACAACCAAACACAACACCACGTCATCGTTCGCGAAAGCTTGGCAGACAAACGACCGGTTTTGATATCTCTCGGAACTGAATATTCGTGAAGCCTGACGACTCTTTACGATACGACATTGAGATGGTGACGTAGCTCCACGTCATCGATCGCGAAAGAAAGTCTGGTCGATCAGCACAAATCGCAAATCTTCACTACAACGCTATCTATCGTGACTCGTTTGGTTGTATCGCATATGGGGGGATTTCGCAAATCAATCGTGCTCCGCTTTATGTCTTGATCGATCTCGCGAGCGACACTAATTGCAAGCTCCGGTATTTTTCTAAAACGATTGTTTACTCCTCCAGGAAACCGGTCATGGCGTTTACGCGTGATCGCAAAGTGGTAAACAAAATCTGTATCGCGAAGCGAATGGAACGCAGGCGATACGACGAGCGAGCATCGCGATCATCATTATCAGTATCGTAATGTGCCGCTATTAAAAATTTGTTTCACAATTAATTACCCTGGACCGCGGTCGTAATCGAATTTTGGACGATACTGCAATATTATCGCTAGCTTTCTGCTAACGATTTCTTTTTGATTTATCGAATTTTTATACTAGAGATCTGTCATTTTTATGCCACACTGCTGACTTTTTTAAGTATTCTAATGATGTTTGGCTTATTTCGGACTTTTTCTGAGTTGTTAGCAATTGCAAATGATATTAATGGCACGAGAGATTGATAATTTTAAATGTACCGCAAATGAATAACAGAAGCACGATCTAAAAATCGACGGGAATGCGATCGATATCGTCAGATACAACGTTTGAATATTAGTTTTTCACAAATTACAAGTATCTTCTATTTTTTACAGTCGATTTCTTCGGAATTCGCCAATTTTTGTGTCATAGCACCGATTTTTTTAATTATTCCCAAGAGCTTTGGCTTATTTTTAATTGTTTCTCAATTTGTTATACTTATAAATTGTGTTATAATGCTTTTGTTTTAAATTATTGTTAGAGGAAATGCATTGAATTTCTTTCTGCAACAAGTTTCTTCGGAATTCATTGATGTTTTAAACGTAGTGACAATTTTTTTAATTATCGTCAAAAATTTTCATATACTTTAGTTCTTTTCGAGTTTCTAATCATTAGAAATGACGTCACAGTATGTATTACAATATTTTTGATAGCACAAATGCGAGAACTACCTTTTACAACTGATTTCCCCTAAATCAATCCGTCTTTATGACACAATACGAACTTCTGAATCATTCTCGCCAACCTTCGTATATTTTGAAACGTTCATCTTCAGTTATTAATATTTATAAATGATATGATACAGTAATTGTAAGTATTAAATAAAAGACGGACAGATCTTACACGTGTCGCGAATGAAAAAACGGCACGAGTGATAATGCGATCGGTTTTAAACATGGTTTGTAAGAGAAAAATACTTGCCGTAGTTGTTAAATAGATAATCCCGCGGGGTTACGTAACGATAGCAGCGGACTGGCCTGATTATTTTTATTCGACAGGTCATGGCCGTTTTCACAGACATCTTCAAACTGTTGACGGAATTGCCGGGCAATTCTGGCCAGCAAGCGAATTCCTTCAGGGTGAGAGCTTCCACTGATGGGACCTTGAATGCTCTTCGACGTCCTTCTTCTGTTCCCCTCAAAAGAAGATTCAGTATTTCCGTTCGAGGAACGCTGCACTGAGTTACAGCGAACTTAAAACTAAAGCTGTGAGCTGCAATTGTGATTCTAAGTCGTATTTCCGAGAATTTTGGCTGTTAACAGTGTCCTTTTGTCAAGAGCTCGCGGTTTGGGACCGGTCGCGAGCATTAAGCTGTTCGGGATGCGAAACTCGAGTCTCCTTTGCCGTCGTAGAGAAGGACAGCGAATGAAAGACAGAGAGGAAATGAAAGACCGAGCATTCGAAGAAGTTTAAATGCCCGTGTATCGACGCGCTAATGCAATGAAAAATTAAAACTTTTTTGTTTTTCTATTTTTTCTTAGGGTAACTCATTTAACATATTAGTAAAATATTTCTGATTAAAATGAGACCGAACACGATATAATCTGGATCATTTTTACTTAACGTTTGTTGAATGGTTATTCCGACAAATTGCAGAAACGAATTGATTCTAGAAAATATATAGCTGGATACTATAAGGATATAAAAGATGATGTAATTATTTATGATATACAATTTATACATTTTTCAAAAACATTTAATATGTATTGTATATGGACTATATATTTCACTTGAATGTAAGCGATTTCTTTGTATATGGACTAGTTTTCCTATAACTTTATATACACAGTGGCTCACGGAAGTATTCGAAGGCTATGTTATAAGGAAATTCTCCTAAACCAAAAGTCTGATTTTAATAAAAATTTGTGAGTATGTAGGGCATGATAGTACATTTATAGAGCAATTTTTTGTCCACAGAAAATTTCTTTAAGAAGGTGAAATCAAGTCTCGAAGATTTCAGCATTTTTTAATTTTTTTAATACAATTTTTACTGGGACTTTTTTGCAACAGAGTGATAAATCTTCCAATCTAAGACAAATTGATCCGTTTTGCCGATTATGTACATCTGGTAACTATATTTGTCAAAATATTAACTTTTCTTCTCGTGATATTAATGCATTTAAGTATGAACTTTATCGTTTTTTTTTTTTTGATGTTAAACGATCTGTGGTCGCTCATTGTATGCTCTTTATGTTATCTTTGTTTATATGAAGTGGGTTTTTGCTTGTAGAAATAAATAAAATAAAACAAAATAAAGCACTAACAATAAGACCGTTTCTTATATAAAAAGTTTTGCTTTACTCCGCACCACTACTAAGTTATATTTGAAAACAGAAGAGAAAATAGCATTATAAAGTCTGGTTTCAGCTGATTTCATACCATTAGAGAGTTCGCAACGATTTTCTTTTTCCTTATAACTTCGCGACGGTTCGAAATAAAAGAAAAATTTTCCTACAAAAGATGTTCAGTTTTTAGTGCTCTATCGCTCCATTGCGCAAAAAGTCCCAGGAGAAATTGTATTAGAAAAAATGAAAAAATATTGAATTTTCGAGGCTTGATTTCATCCCCTTGACTTTTCCTATCGACAAAAAAATTGTTTCATATATACGACCAAGTATGCTTTATAGACACACAAACTTTCATGAAAACCAGACTTATAGGTTAAAAGAATTAAAAGAATTTCTTTATAATATAGCGTTCCAACACTTTCGTTAGCCACTGTACGCCTATACTGGCGATTCACTTCTCTTCCATATCCTTCCTCCCTTATTTCTCTTCTATTAACACTTTCACATTTTAGTAAGTAAATGGAATCCGAACCATGTTGTGTTTAGTCTCATTTTAATCAGAAAAATTTGACAAATATGTTAGAAAAATTCATGAAAAAACAAATAAGAATAAAAATGTTTTAATCTTGCATTACTGCATCGATACATTGTAACGGGGATTTAAAGCGTTTGGCTTTCATCTAAGGTGGGCCGAACTTGCTTCACTCACAACTTCGCTTTACGAGTCCAAGCATTTATCTGGGGAAACGCTCGAGCTCTTGACAAGAATCTATTGTACTTGTTAATTTTTTTATTGGATTGTAACGGATGTATTTTGTTACTTTTGAATAGAAATATTTATTTTTAAAGCCTTTTCTGATCAAAAAATTTAACGTTATTTAGTAATTAAGAATGAATGGTTAAGATTCCATTGAAAATTTGCATTCTGTTAAACCAAAATTGATAGTATTGTGATAGAACCTCTTACTATAAATAAACTTCAGCGTGATTTAGCAAGTAAGAATAGATGAACGAAATTCGACTGAATTTGTATTTTGTCGAAGGAAATTATAGTATTATAATATTGTGATAAAACAGTAAACGGATGTTACGATCCAATGAAATACGACCTTTTCAGGAAAAAATTCAAAGTGATTTTTAATATCACTTTGAAGTTTTCTTCTTTAAAAATATTTATGTGATATACGTATATAATATATTATATATACAGTATTTATATGATATATATTATTGCTGTTATTCGTTAAATGTGCGTTGACAAGGTCACCAAAATAACGTTTGTATAAAACAGTACCATTTATTAACGTGAATCTTTATCAATTAAATTATTCCAGTACAATTGTAATAAAAAATAATGAATTGTAAAATTTATCCATGTCTTATTGCAAGCGCGAGAGCCTTTGGATTTTCATCCTGAATTGCTGCTCTGCAACGAGCAACTGTATTCGAGGAACTTTTTCCAACTGTGAAACAAAAAATTTGAACAATATCTTACTGAAAAATGTATACAATATTTTACTGCAAAGGTAAATAGGGAACTCTAGAAGAAATAAAAACATTTACCCCTTAATCTAGCTGCACGTTGGACTCCAAGATTAAGTTCCTTCAAGTTTGCCGTGAGATCCCGATAGCTCTTCATTCTAATTTCATGCTCTTTCATCAAATCTACATTAACATTCTTTAATTGTACGAGTCTCTTCTTCATTTCATCGATATTTTCAAGAATTCTTGCGTCTTCTAAGCGAATTATAATATTCTTCAACAGCGTAGTTTCGCTGGCTGCCTCCGCTTGCAGTTTAGCATCGATTTCATTTAATTCTAATAAATTAATTATCTTTCAGTAATATACTGCATATGAAAATAAATATCCTACAGCATCATCGAAATATAATTTTTGGTTATTTTGTGATACAGGAAGTAGTCCAAATATGGGCTACCACTTTTATTTTAGCGTTTATTGCCTAACCTGTTGAAGATACCTAATCTTTTATATATCAGTGTATTTATATATACCTATAACATGTTAGCTTTCTGATGTAGAATCGAAATATGTTGAACAAAAGTAATGTTTGCTACAAATTACAAATTTAAAGTCAGTGAAACGTTTCATTTTTGAAAGTATAATCAAGATATGGGCCACTCATAAAATAATCTAACATGAAAATGAAATCTATTGTTTTTTTTTCAGACACTGTTCTTTTTATTGAAAGTAGGTAAAACAAGATCTCAGTGTTAGCAATATAGTGTTCTTATAAAATTAATTATACCTTCAATAGATAATTGTTAGAACAATAAAACAAACGTATCTGTAAAAATCTCTACGATCGCGAAATTCGTAACAATGACACTGTTAGCAACGAAACACGTTAATACAACAAACGATGGTTACTTTTTTCTGTAGAACTTTATTTGTTCTTTTGTCGCAGCTCTGCACTGTTTCTGACACAGGGCAGCATTTAATAAACCTTATACTTTAACTAGCCCATATTTAGACCACTTCATCTACCTTTGACGCGTTCAAGGGCATCTAACATCTTTTTCTCCTCCACCGGAAATGAGACCTCGGAAGAAAGTTCTCTGAGGCCCAAGTACAAGGCCAAAGATTGAATAATGTCACCAGCAAACGTTGAATCCTCTGTTTGAATGGTTATTTTCCCAGCCGCGTTTACCATAAAACAGTGAATCTGGTTGTCTCTCATTCCACGAAGCCACATTTCAATGCTTCCATTGTTTGTCCCATCTTCACTGATTTCGAACTCCTCTTGAAGAATGAGGCTCTGGTTCAACCAGAGGGCAATTCTCTGAGGTCTCTCTGCAAGCTAATTAATTGAAATCGTTTCTATAATAAAATGATTAAACAAACGGAAAACAGGATGGACTATCTACCAATAATACCAATAATAGGAACCAGTTGCGAATAAATTCTAGAACGCCGAATAGATTAGATGATTTAAGGTTGCCCAAAAGAGTGTTCTAACCATCTCAAAGTCGTTAATTTCAAAGGAAATGAACGCAATATTTAATTTGTTTGTTTAAATCATTAAATACAATTCTTCAAACTAATCGCAAGATTGCAGGTGTTCATGCGATTCATACATTCATGGATAGAATTAACGGAACAAAACTTATGTTGAGATCTTCTTATTTCCCCAATAGAGTGGCTAATGAAATTCGTCAAATGTTTTCGTTTGTTATTAGATGCCGAATTTATATACATTTATAAGAAATATAAACGTGTAAAAAGTCGCAGGACGCCAACAAAGTATAACAATGTACAATATCTATGAAATGAAGCATACGTTATTATTACGTTTACAGTGAGAAACCACCCCTTATTTAGATTCCGTTGCATTAGTTTCATTTGAGGGGCTGAGTAGAAAAGTGGTCTAAGTGACGAAATGTTAATTTTGTGAAAACAGTGAGTAAAGTTACACTTCGTGTTAAAAAATCTACATATTTCCTGGAATGAAACAAATTACTAAACAGTACACAGGAATAATTTGAAGATATAACCATGAATCTTTTGCTCTAATATCTTTTCTCCGTCTATGCTTTTCACTTTTCCTCTAACCGATAGTTCTGTTTTCTTTAGCTCTTATAGTAGAATTATTAGAATTCAATAAATGTCGCAATAGCAATAAAATATACTTATGTTACTTTTTGTATATATAAATACGCAATCTCGTATACTTGTCCCAAATATTTAAAAAAATGCACATAGACCACTTTTCCATTCAACCCCTCAATTATGTTCTCGCTTAGATTCGGGTTATTCGTGTCATACAGAAATTATTATATGAAAAAAGCTAATGATTAGATCTCTGTGGACATTTTTCGGACCACCCTTGAGCATCCTAGAGTTAAAACTGAAAGAAGTACCTCGGCTGTAACTCCATTTTTTGTGAAATCGCTTGAAATGTTCCCAGGACATTCGATGACCTGATACATGCAAAACCTGGGTAATTGACGAGTCATCTCAAACACCTCAAATTAGATAAGAAGACTTGGTAAGTTTAGTGAAATAAAATTCTTTTTTACCCTTTCGCTACGGCACTTTAAAATAAAACGCATTTTCAATGCATCCATGAGAGCAATTATTATTAATATGGAAACAGAATGACCGGCAATATTTGACTACTAACACGGAAGTTTTTTCAAGTATTAATCGCCGATTTTGACGAAACTTGGTGAGAAAATAGTTTCCGAAAACATATTTGACACGTATTTTTCTTATCGGCCAACATTCGCATCTAGGAGGTGAAAACAGCCTTCAAAGTTGGGAATGAAAAATATAGTATCTTCAATATTTCAAAAATTATTTGATCTATAAAAAAATTATATGAACAAAAGTTAAGCGTTTACTAATGATAAACGAATCTGCGCAAATCGTTTGTCAAAATATCGATTTGTTTAAAAAAACTACTGAAAATTAGTATCATTTTATTAGTTTTTTTAATTAGATGTTGATCCATTTTTTTTTTGTAACTTTGTCTATATAAACTATAAACCAATCTGAAGAATGTGAACATAGTTACAAAAAAATGGATCAACATTTAAACAGAAAAATAAATAAAAAGGTATAATTTTTAGTATATTTTTTAAATAAATAGACATTTCGGAAACCGATTAATGCAGGTTCCTTTGTCATTAGAAAATGCTCAACTTTTATTAGACAATTTTTTTATAGGCCGAATAATTTTCGAAATATTGAGGAAAATATATTTTTCATCCCTAAATTCGAGAGCTGTTTTTACAAAATTACCTTCTAACCAAGTTTCATTAAAATCGGCGATTAACACTTGGAAAACCTTCCTTGTAAGTACCACCAATTATAGTGTAATATATACGAAGGACAATAGAAATAATACTAAGTTACAAGAAAGATATATATGTATACTTTTAACGAATGATGGTCCAATTTATGAGAGCGTATACAATAGCATTCATAATCATTCGAACGATAGAAATTTTATTATACAGGACAAGTAAATCATCTATATTATTTTCAGCACAGATTATTTATTATTGAAGTAGTGTACAATACTTTCGTTTATTATTGATGAACTGTAGTTTCACGTATCGTAAGTTTAAATTATTAGGGATTTTTTAAAGTTTCGAATCTTCATGCATTTAAATCGCCAACCTTTCAGCTTTTCAACCATTTGATTCTTCAAACTATTGGAATTTTACGCATTGGAATTTCCAAACTTTCGAATTTCAAACCATTAAATTAGTAGAGATGATCATCAACTTTTGAAGTCGTTCGAATAATTATACGCGATCCTATAATATACACTCCCGTCCATAAATCATCGAACGATTAATAAATTTAGTGTAAGGTAAAATTTATGGTATTGTTACAAAATGCAGCCACTGTTTGCTAATTATTCTCACAGAAGAGTGCATTAAATCATATTGTTTTTTAAGGTGTTACTAAACATTTGGTTAAAGACTAGTAAGTGTCCAATTATTATTTATAAACGAGAGTGTATATACGTTCTTTGTAGCGAAAGGGTTACGGGTGTTTCATGGTTACGTAGTATATACCTGTAATAAGTCTGCACCAATTGGACCAACGCACACTTTCACGTGTATATCTACGGGGGTGTTTTTTTGAGGATGAAGTTGTATTTCAAGTTCCCCTTTAGGTCTGGTAGGGTGAACCACCAGGGTTTCGCCTTCGAACATTCCTTCGGTAAAAACTATAGCGCAATGTATCTAAATTCAAACACTATTATTTTTGCAATCCATACATTAGTATAATAACATACTAATTATCAAACTGCAGAATTTTATACGTTTGTAGGAAATTTCAATGTGCAAAAAGCTACAGAGTGCAATCAATATGTATAAATATAAAAAGTATTTAAAGTAAAGTATAGAGTATAATATTTAGAGAATGAAATAAATCTCTACGTTATATGTGTATATAATTCACTCGTTTTAACTACATGTTATCTTCAATCATTAAATGCATTCATTACCAATATTACTACAATCGAATATCAATAACTCGAACCTCTTTAGTTCGAAAACCTCTATAAATCGAAATGAAACTTACTTTAACTTGAATTATTTGCCACATATTTAAGTGCATTTTTGTTTCTTTAACTGGAATTTAGAACCGAAAAATCTCTACAAATCGAACTTTTATCATCGCTGTCCTTATAATTATGTGTATCATAATTAGACTGCGGATCTTTATGTAAATTAACAGTTTTACAAGTAACACTAAAGAAATAGAATCTAAATTAGGCATTGTTTTACCCACTTATTATTCTATCTTGGGTTTAGCTTTGGATATTGCTTACATTTCTGTATATTACATGCATCTTCCATTTTTTCCATTCTTAATTTCCCATAAATGCATCAACATCCGCAGTCTAGTCATAATTTGTCAAGCGAATGAATGCTGCAAAAGATAAAACACTTGCCATGTCTCTCTCTCAGAAGTCGAATTTTCGTACATTAAAAGACTTCGATAACTCGAAGATATTAGCCCATTTCTTAAGATTCGAGTTATCGAGGTTCGACTGTATTTTATATGTTTTATATTTTTATTTCTTTTTTACGCCATAGAAAAATACACTGTTCAAAAACAATTAAGGAATCACGATCAAAGAATTTAATAGCCGCTGTTTTCGTATAACTTCGATTTTGATCTTAAACTCAATCTTTTTCATAATTCATACATTACTTTCTTTCCATTTTTTCGTTTAAAACCGGCAGAGTTGATAGAATCGTTAAAAGTTACAACCCCGTATTTATTTTGAACAAGGTAATATATTTCAACTTTTTTATATGGGAAAGTGATATAAGATGGAATGCTTAACTTCGAAGTGTAATTATAAAATGTCAGGAGATGGAAATAGCATGCAACTTCACTAGATCTTTTAAGTGGATCTTAGATTATAATAATCCAGAATATTCTATTAAAAGTATGTTTATTAAGGAAGAAAAATAAAATTTTTTCAAAGGTATTGAAACATCCGGATAGTAAAAATGATCGGATAAGATGGAATACCCATTTAAAACGACATATAAGTGAAGAATCGTTATTTTTATTAAGTATAAAATAATGATTTACGAAAAAAGGTAAATATACGTTTTAAATGTAACTTTCATTAAATAACAGATTATAAAATATATATTATATATATAAACATACATATATATACATATATATATATATATGTGTGTGTATATATAACTAATATAAAATATTAAAATACAGAAAAGATTAAATTATAATAGATTTGTTCGTTATTCTACGTGCAGAAATCACAAACAAATGCATCATCGTTCTTTTCAACAATTTTACAAGTTCATGAGTTCATGAGAATCCGCGCTAGTGTTCCGTTTTGCCGCCGCATATAAGGAACAGTAAACATTTAATAATTTCACTTTAACTTAAGGTAAAAACTCGAAACGGCAAAATGCAATGTAAGAATTAGAGAGTGAAGTGCGTCTCTTAGCATTATGAATATAACTTCTGAAATATGGTCCTAAAACTTGGGCAAAATTAAAACTCCAACTCCGGAAAATTTCACCGCACAATGAAAGAAAACACGTCGGCACATTCTTACCCTCGATTACGAATTGATCCAATGATTGCTTTGGACCCACGGCATATAATCTCAATTTATTCCTCCCTCTTATACAAGAAACACATTAATGTTCCGTCTTATCCACCCGTACCATGCTATTTACTACTTACTGTATTTATTACAAAAAATAGTTTCATACAGCGAATGGCAATAACGACTTACAAGAAGTCCAGGCCCCGCAGCAAGGTCAACGCGAGCAGCACCGTCAGAAGTCATCAAATTGACTGCTAATTTTGTTCCGTGATACAAGTTCGGAACGGATGCAGCCCTTTGTCTAAGTTCCATTTGAAGGATCTGTTTTCTGGCCAACAAGTCACGCAGAGCTTCGCCAGGTTCTGGAGTATCCATGGTGGAACCAGAACCATAACCGCGTACTAAAATCAATTGAAAATTAAATTATAACTTTAATTTCTTTACCAATGTTAATCCCTTTAGTCTTGCCTCACGAATTTTTGCAGAGTTCATACATTGTAGCATTAGGTACATTTACTATTTTAGCACATTACTTACGGGGGGGGGGGGGCGATTAATAGGCTTTTTCATCGACCTGTAGTCTATAAATCAATTTTTCATTCTTTACATCAATAATTCCCAAATTTTCTGAACCGACGATTAATTTTTGAAAGCGATAATTTTTCATGACCTACTCGCCTATAACTTTATGGATATTTTAAAAGGAAGGTGTACTGCATCCGACAATTTTTAAAAGGTAAAAGTCTTCTGATAGACATATTAATTATTTTCATGTTTTAATATTTAACGCGATCTACCTACCTGAAATTATATCGCGACCAATGGTTTAAAAATTTTGTTTTATATTATTAATAATAATTCGTTTTATATTATATTTATATTTTATATTACTAATAATAAATAAAATAGTGTTTTAAATCCTTATTTTACTTTACATATTTCTACACGATAATTAAAATCAGTTGATATTTGCAAAGAATTTAAACTTGAATTGACCGGTATTTTATGTGCATTCGCTTAATTCCTAATCCATAAGTAATGTATTAACACTCTTTGGCAAATATATTAGATACTGGAAAAAGTTCATCCGGATTTAATAATACAAAAGTTAAACAACCTGAACTTCCTTAGGATATAATTCTATTTAAGAAACGAAAAGATAGTAAAAAGTCTTCCGATGATATCAGCATTGTTGCATTACCTGTCATAAAAGCTATAAAAAATCGATTTTAATATATTTCAGAGAGGAAAACCCACACGAGTTTCTATCGGTACCTAATAGAATACTAAAATATTAGAATGAATTTGTACTCGAGAATTCTCCATCTTGATGATTGAAATAGAAGTTACAATTGAAACTCAATATTTAAACCTGACTACAGACACAGAGTATCTTCATTATATTTAAGTTATAACACAAATTACAAATGTTAACTCGTAGTCAGTGACTCACAATATACAATCAAATTATATAAACACTTTAAATACTCTATAAACACTTTTCGTGCTATGTTTCTAATTTGTTTCCACAATGTAAGGGCATTATAATTATATTCTTATAGTGGGTTATTTCAAAGTAGAGTTAACTTTGTATCTCTTGAATGTCTCATAGGTCGCACGTTTGTGATTACAGATTTAATATAATACTCTGTGTAGTATAAGTAATTAAGAGATCTACAAATTCATATTTAATTGCTATCCAACTACTCAAATCCTTTGCATTCTACCTTCTCCAGTAGAAGACACCACGACTAAATCAGGTTTGCCAATTCTCCGATAATCAGCTTCCACGATTCCGGCCACGCCGGCGGATAATTGAATTTTAAAAATTACTTCTCCGGTATTAGACGATCGAGCGTCTACTTTTCCATTATTCCAGCCTGTTATAATTTCCGGAATACCGTCTCCGTTTAAGTCGAAGCTCCTAGTAACCACCACTTGGTATTTTGACTGAAAAATTCATTATATCGACCGCTCTCATAATCTAAACCTTCGTATATCATCCAACTGTAAAATGTTTTTGTAACTCTCAGCTGACCTTAACACGCCATAGCCTTTGACCCATTTCATAGACCCCAAGAGTTCCATTGCCTACTGAGTAAACGAACCTTCTATGAGGAAAACCGGTTAAAGTAGTAATTGAAGCGGTTTCCTTGGTATCCCAAAGTATAGCATCTTGTTTATGCACCTTTATTTCAAAATCCTTCGTCCCAGTAATTAACTGCACATTTCAATATATAATAAAGAAGGATTTATGATAGTTGAAAGAATAGGGAAAACTTTTTCCGTGAAGTTTACCTCGTTTTCGTCATCTCCATCAAAATCAAACACAGCTAAGGAGCTAACACAACCCCCTACCACTGTCCAGAATATTTCTGTTCCCTGCGAGTCCAAAATTGTGACAGAACAATTACCACCAACTATAGCAACCTGATTGGAGAGCCATCCCAATTTGCCTATGATTATACATCTTGCACCGTCAGACATCTATTCACGAACACAATTTATTTTTAACTGTATTAATAATCCTTTTAAAGTATTTAATGTGGCAGAAATACTTCTTTATAGAAAATGTCAGCATTGTCTTCTATGTGAAAAGCTAGGACATGAGTTGCTGTTCCAATTAAGAGAACATCCCTTTCATCTTCGTTAAGTCTACCAGTGCACAATGCTGTAATCTGGTAATATAATGGATTGTTAATTATTTTTTTTATTTTAAATGACCTCAGTTTTCTGTAAATTTATATTATTGTTTCCTATGTTCAGATCCACAGTTTATTTTGTATTTAATTGATCATACCTCTGTCCCTATTTGAAGTTCTGCAAGTTCTCCGCTCCAAGATAACTTTCTATCCGTTTGTTCGTGATCATGACCGGCTATTTGTGGTTGTCTGTGAGGACTGTGCACTAAAATACTTCCACCGTGAGTCGCGGCCGCTAAACAAGCGTGAGAGCCATCAAATTTCCCAGAAGTTACAAGTCCAGCCTCCACATGTTTTTGGATATTCAAAGAAAAAGCTGCCATCTTATTATAAGTTCAGTGGTTACACATATTCTAATGCATAATGTACCACCACTTAACCATCAGTGGTGGTGGATTATTGATTTCTTGATTCACCTGTGAACCTTACCTGCTCTGTACTATACTATACATGCTAATATCATAGAATTATAGCAGTTAACTTTGAATTGTAGGTATATTAAGTTAACATAGGGAGCGTTTTCTTATACTTCCCAATTTGAAATAAAATGATAAAATGACAAATAAATGAAGAAATTTAATTAAATCATAGAATTTATTCAGGAAAAGATACAATCATAGTTTTTACAATTGTAAAAAGTGATGAAAGTACATTGTAAGTTTATAAATAAACAGTTTGTACACAAGCACTCTCTTGATCACCACATCATACACTTCATTGTCTTTGGGCACTTCCACCAGCTGCTCCTCCAGCTTCTGGATTTGTCGCAGATGATAAGACACCAAAGATCAATGCAGGAACGATATACATCCACTGAAATATAAAATAATAAGTCACAGATAATTGTATTATATAAAATAAAGTATAAAAATATAGCTTCAAATAGAAACTTACATATCTTGCAAGGAAAGATCTGTTATCTTTAGCCTCTCCCCTAATCCTTGCTTCTCTTTCACGTTCAAGTTTCTGAATGTATGTAGCAGTATCTGGAACTGGACCACCATCAGAGTATTTGACAACAACATTGGTTGTCCACATGTTTGTGAATGGATTCTCTGTGCCACAAGGTCCTGGCGATGATATGCTCACAACTATTGGCTCGGCTGCACTGTCCAGCCAAATTGTTATAACATCTTCAAGATCAGAACCAAGAAGATAACACTGCAAGCAGACAGAAATGTCCATAAACTATATTGCAAATATATAAAGTGCTGGTACTAAAGGAAATATAATTACCGCAGGTACAGAAGTCAGAAATGTTATTTCATTTCCTGAAGAGGTTCGAGCTATTGCTTTAAGTCTGTACTTGCCATCGTGTTTGGCAAGATTCTTTAGTTCGTTTATGTGAGACTGTAACAATCCATTCTGTCCAACTACGGAGGCACCACTGCGAACACTTGACACAGTGACATTACCTCGTTCTATAAAAATGGGTTCTGGCTCGTCGTTAAACGCATGCCATAACCGTAATTGTAGCCAGCCGTCATAATCGAGCTCGCTCTGAAAATGTAATAATCATTCAATTAAAACGTAGGGAAATATTGAAAATTGCAAATTGTAAATTATACTAACCCCACGAGCGAGTGACGACACGCTGACTAATAAACTTATAAAGAAATATATTGCGCGCATTATTAGAATTATTTATTTTCTATAACGTAGAAAGGAAATCAAATCGATCTCATGTTATGACATTAATGTATTTTGTTTATCGGAATTATTTATTGGATAACACTAATAGAAAGTATAAGTTCACTTTGGTGTAAGTGGGTTTGACAGTGTGATAAAATTTAAAACGTTTAAAACTTATTTATATTTTTATAAGTTTATTAGTCAATTGTATTGCATATTCTGTTCAATTTATCAACAAACTTTATTTTAATTTGTAATTTATTTTGAAAAACCCATGGAGTTTTAAGGTAATGCCATAGGTGTGCTGCTTTTTCCGAGGTTGGTACCCATGCTGTCTGACTTCAAAGGTGAGTTGATTAGAATTTGTGATAGTTTAGAAAGGGAGGTGGGGGCAGAGCCCCTCCGACGCCCAAAGCATTATTTTAGCAGAGTGGTGTCACTAGATCACTACATCACTAGAGGCGCAATGGACTGTTCCTATTAGTCGAGCCATGCCTGTAGCCAACATGGCGGCTGCTTTAACCCCACAAATTGACTAGTTTTAAACCGGTATAACTTTTAATTCCGCTATGTCCTTCCCTTAAAAATGATTTCTTCGAGTTTTTTACGTGATATTTTCTAAGTCCACAATAACCCCCCCCCCCCCTTTCGGCGACCCTAGTGCGAAAGATTAACCCAGTTTTCTGTTCCTCTTATGCGGATCGAAGAGATTTATGCATTTACAGAGATTGGTAAATTATTCCAGTAATGTAATTCAATATGACATAACTTAAAACATAGAGATTGACATCGCGTCAACATACTCGCGAATGAATAGTTCTTTTATCTTAAATAATTATTCAATTATTCCCATACAAAGAAATTAGGATCTATACGGTGCATGGACGTTGTTTATTGCAGAAGACGTTATGTTTACGTATTTTATGATGTCCATGATAAGCTATGAAGAATTTTAAGGCATGTAATAAAAGTTGTTAGCGTTATTGACTTGGAAATTTAAAAGGTGTCCGTGGCTAGCGGGTTATTGTCATCTATAATACAAAGGCCATTTGGGTTTTTCTATTTTACAGGACAGAGCGGTCAGCCGCTCGCAACCGAAGAATCATTATCATATTGCTCCTTCTATTGTAATACATATAAAGTATGTTAAGTAAAAGCTACTTTTTAAGCTTTTTATGTTCAAATATTGCCGCCTTTTTCGCTGTTTCTCCAATGTATTTCTATCCCTTTTCTACCCTATAATCAATAGAAAGAGATCCAAATACATCCAGCCAGAAATATGGTAACGCTGTCTGTATAGTGTGCGGAAAACCGACAACATGAACATCAAAGGTGCCGACAGAAAGCTTCGCCTCTGTAGTTACTCTGTGGTACTAGAGTCGGCTGCGGGGATTGTCAATAGCATTTGTTCTGTCCTTAAGACGGTTTTTTCTACCCATTAGCAGTATTTGCATTTGGAAAACTAATAGGATTATCCCATCCTTGAAAATTGGATTAACTTATTTCTATAAGTTCCAATATTGCTTCCTTTCAAATATAAGGACAATACACGTTGTCGACGACACGAACTGTAAGCACCTCATTAAGGTATTGTTCCGTGTCTGTCGAAATACAGCTGTAAAGTCATTTCTTTGCTCTTCTGGACAATGAGGCATCGTGCACCTCAATTCCAGCTTACCTGCCCAACATCGGGCCCTCGCATCCCCTTCTCCACGGACTTCGCGAGCATCCCCTCTGGTTGCACACCTTTGCGCTTTCCCACTCCTTCACTCGTGGGGGGCTGGTTCCAATTTCTGACCAGCCAATCACGGAAATCCGGCAAATTTCCCTTTCCAAATCCTTTCCGCCAATCATCTTCCACCTTAGTTTTCCAAATGACATAAATATAGAGTTTCGCACATTCTCTGAGAGTATTCTCTGAGAGTACTCCTAAGAGAGGATTCTTGAGTATAGATTGTCCTTAAGTACTCTGTATTCTTGAGTAATTTTCACATAAACTCTAACAAATCGATTCGACCCAACAAACTGGCCATCGAGATTGCGGAGTACTCGTTTTACTATACTTCTTAAACCGATCAAGCGAAATCATCTATCGGCAACCATATTGTAAATAGCAACAGTTCAATAAATTGTGATATATTGGAAATACAACCAGGTTTTCATTCCTTTAAGTAGGAGTAAACCACGTCATCGAGGTATTGTCGCGAAAAGTGTAGCGGAATTTACGACTCCGCGAAACCTAATGGTTACAGTATTCCTTGACGCCACAGCATTTTAAATACATATTTATAAATTTTTAGACATAATTATGCACAAATTGAGCAATATTATCTTATGGGACTTGTGAATATTCTATACCACGGACAAGCAACAAAATAGACCTTTTTCATTATTGACTAAGTAGACAATGATGATAGAAATTGCCATTTGTTCCGTTCCAAGATGGAAGAGATTTGCGTCTCTCGCAACCTCACAAGTGGCAGGCCACTTGGACCTAACATGCCGCGGGACCGTGGAAAATACACGCCAAATTTCCGACTAGCGCCGCGCCAATTAGACGCCGCGCTGGTCGGATATTTGGGGTGTATATTCCCTGGCCTGGCGGCACGAGAGCACGAGACGCAAATCCCATCCGTCTTGGGACGGAACATGCCACCCACCTTGAACTAATTAGAGTTCAATGAAAACTGATCTGTTGGTTTATCGTAAATTACAATAGTATGTGAATTATGTTAGAATCTGTGCCGATGTATATTACAGTAGCAAATGCAACGCGTACATACATCGTTTTGACAGTTTTGACATCGCTTTGACATCGTTTTGACTTTGTTTTGACATCGTCTTGACATCGTTTCGACTTCGTTTTGACATCGTTTTGTCATCGCAGAAAGAAAAATCTGAAAGTCTTTAAGTCTAAAAATCTGAAAGCATTGAGCCTTCCAATGTTTTAACTTGCGGACTTTCAGACTTTACTTTCAAGCTTAATTATCAGACTTTGTCAAAGCGATGTAAAAACGGTGTGAAAACGATGTCAAAACGAAGTCACAACGATGGCAAAACAATGGCAAAACGAAATCAAGACGATTGCATAACGATGGCAAAACGATGGCAATACGATGGCAAAACGAAGTCAAAACGATGTTAAAACGATATCAAAACGATTGCAAAACGATGTCAAAACGAAATCAAAACGATGGCAAAACGATGTTGAACCGATGTCAAAACAATGTTAGAACGAAATCATAACGATGTCAAAATTATGTCAAAACGATGTCAAAACGAAATCAAAACGATGTCAAAATTATGTCAAAATCATGTCAAAACGATGTCGAAACAAAGTCAAAACTATATGAAAGCGATGTCAAAACGATGTGAAACCGAATTCAAAATGATGTCAAAATGAAGTCAAAACGATGTCAAAAAGATGGCAAAACGATGTCAAAGCGATGTCAAAACGATGTCAAAACGGTATCAAAACGAAGCCAAAACTAAGTCAAAACGATATCAAAACGAAGTCAAAGGGATGTCAAAACGATGTCAAAACGATGTTAAAACGAAGTCAAAACGATGTCAAAATTATGTCAAAACGATGTCAAAACGATGTCAAAACGAAATCAAAACGATGTCAAAATTATGTCAAAACCATGTCAAAACGATGTCGAAACAAAGTCAAAACTATATGAAAGCGATGTCAAAACGATGTGAAACCGAAGTCAAAATGATGTCAAAACGAAGTCAAAACGATGTCAAAAAGATGGCAAAACGATGTCAAAGCGATGTCAAAACGATGTCAAAACGGTATCAAAGCGAAGCCAAAACTAAGTCAAAACGATGTCAAAATGATATCAAAATGAAGTCAAAGGGATGTCAAAACGATGTTAAAACGAAGTCAAAACGATGTCAAAACGAAGTAAAACGATGTCATAAGGATATCAAAACGATGTCAAAACGATGTCAAAACGATGTCAAGGCGATGTCAAAACGAAATCAAAACGATGTCAAAATGAAGCCAAAGTGAAGTCAGGGTGAAGTCACAAGAGAGTGACGCCCGGTTGTGAAGTCTGATCGTTAAGTCTGATGGTGAAGTCTGATCGTGATGTCTGAATGTGAAGTCTGTTCGTGAAGTCTGATCGTGAAGTCTGAACGTGAAGTCTGAACGCGAAGTCTGAACGCGAAGTCAGAACGCAAAGTCAGAACGATGTCAAAAGTAAACGAAACAAAGTCAAAACGATGTCAGCCAGCCAGCCAAAATTACCAGGTCTCACCACGAGGAGGTGACTACGTCACGAGACCCGCCGAAATCCATTCTACGCCCCCAAAGTTTCTCGAATAAACTTTAAGGGAACGTAGAATGAATTTCGGTTCACAAAACTGTACAACAATACTTAACCCTACTGATGTATTGTTTTTCTAAGATACACTTTTCCAACTTAGAGCCATATTACGAACGACAAGAGACTCTACTGACACTTCGTTACAACGTTCGTGTCCTGTAAAGGGGAATTTAATACGGTAAACTAAGCTCTACTTTACTGTACGCAACACTAATTATTGTAACATTCACTCAGAAGTTGGCAATCAGAAGCAAATATAAAAATGGCGAGCACAGCAAAAACAATTTGTCATCACTCGAAAGAACCAACGAGCTTCGCAACGCACTCCCATGCGCAATCAAACTCTATATTTGCGCGCTCGATCATGCGACTCGCACTTACCAAAATCGAAACCGAAAATCGAAAGCGACTTACACGAGTCGAAGAAAGAACTTTCGAAACCGAGATGACGTTGTGTTGCTCCGCAGAGGATTCAGCATAGTTTAGTAGTTAGATTGCAAGAATCTCGATCACCGGGGGCAGTAGAGGACCACTGATGCCGTCTAACAAATTGAACCACTGCGAAAACAGGAGGCCGTGCTGACCACTCGCGATAAAGGCGCTTACAATCCGGCTTACAGTGCGCTGCACCCCTACCGGGTACCTTCGATAGTGGCTGCAGATCCTCGCATCGCAATCGCTACTCCAACTCGACTCGAAAGCTGATCGAAAGTTGATCGTGATTCGAAATGAGATTGAAATCGTATAAAAGGACGACTTACCAAGCATAGAGTTCGATTGTGTATGACTAATGACTAGTCACGTGCGGTGATTAGCGTTAGTGAGAGAATAGTCATTTTGTGTTTAATAAATAGTCATTAGTTTTATGTTACAAATACCCTCACGATTATTATCCCCTACAATATTACAATTGTATATTGTTTTACCTTAGTATTTATAAAAGTACAAACATAACAATTCTTTTCAGGTTTAAAATTTAATTATATATACTGTAGACCGTAACTCGGGGAGGGGAGGAAGATACAATTCAATTCGTTTAACGTTACTTTATTCTTTCGACGAGCGATAGACGCAGACAGACCTTCCGTTGACCGGCGTACCATTTTATATTTTCTATTTTCGAATGGTGGGGAAGAGTCCCGATGGAGAGAGCTAAGGGGTATATTACCCCTTAGAATTTCCCACTTCCCCGTCAACGGTCATTTCGTCTTTCCCATTACCTACCCGGAACTCGGCAGCCAGCAATAAAAACCAAGGATCGCCTCGACTTTGAAATCACATGCGAAAATAACGAAATTACAACTATCCCAAATCTTGGGTTCACGTGCTGACCAGCTGCAAAATTAACAAGTACTGGTTCCTTGGGCTTTATTGTTGCTACGGCAGGCTCTCACCCTCTTACATTCGCTACGCGACCATATAATTAAGCCTACGGATCTACAATACTGTTAAAAGACGTTGCATTTTCCCGAAATTATTTATCGGTCGCGAAACATGTGTTCGGCTGGTGTACGTGCCTAAAACAATTTTGGCTCGTACTCAGGTCGAATGATGACCGCGATGGTGACTTTGATTGTTTTCGGTCTTGTCGTGTGTCATCATCCGTGTACACGCGGAATCGGTCGAGCTACCTCCGATTTGAAAAGACTGTTCGAGAACGCGTTGGACGCGAGAGCATTAGAGAAGGGGAAGAAGAGTTAGACAAATAAGGATAGTAGATCAGCGCTATTTAATGCCACCATACCGCTGTCAGGTTAGCGTCAGATTCGCGTCAGGCCTGTCGTCAGTCTGCAGTCAGGCGGCGGGCAGGCCTGAAGTCACATCAGGCCTGACGCCAGATCCATCCACGAATGCAGACATAGGTGTATATGGATCTGACGTCAGGCTTGTCGCGTTTCTGAAGTCAGTCTGCTTTCAGTCTGACATCAGTTGACTATTAGGGCTGTAAGTTGTAAAAGAACTGTAGTACTTTGATGCAGAGCTTTGAAAGTATCTAATGTTAAATGGCTGTTTGTGTCTAAATTTTGCCAAGAATTTAACCATATTAGAAACTTCTTTAAATATTCACATCTAAAATCATTGACATTTAAAATCGGTTTACAAAATTCGTTTCTTTTTCTGTTACACTACTTGTATTGTTTACGATGTCCCAGCAATAGCGAAATATTTCTAAAAACTGAACAGTACCGGTATAATTGTAATCTTTCATAGCTGCTATTGTAGACTGATGGAATACATTATCAATGAGGAAAACCTTTTGTCGGTCAAAATTATTTGGTTATAATGAGTTATAGTTTAATTTATAAGCTTTCTTAGCAATTAAATATTGTTCGAAATCGTAAACCGTACGTAAATCATTAAACTTAGCTAATCTTAGTTCGTTTGTATAAATGTCGGGGAAAATGAAAGTTTTATCTACATTTTTTAAATTTAACCAATTATTTTTTATAATTTTCATTATATGAACGAAGTCGTAAGAAAGAAAAATGGTTTTATTAGATTGTGAAGGATTAGGGAAACTTATACCATTATTAAATAATTTATTAAACATATTTCTATTGATTCTATGATTATCTGTTACAATGTATATTATCTCGAAACCACATTTTTGAACAAATTCTATAATTTCATAAATAATCTGTATCATTTCATCTCCGGTAATATTGAAAACTGGTAATAATTTAACAATTTCAGAAAAATTTCCAAAAGCTGAACTTATCATAAAAGCTAAAATGGTTTTTGCCAATTCATTACAATTTGAAACGCAACCTGCAAGTCCATTTGATTTATACTGTAATTTTGAACTAATATAAATTTCATCAATTAATAAAATCACTACATTTTCTCTAGTTTTTAAATTTGATGATATATTAAGAAGATAATGTTCGTTTTTTATATTATTATCAGATGTAATAGTCATATTGGATGAAAGATATTGCAAATACCGTTTATGGAGTAAAATAAAAATACTTCTTAATAAATTGTATGCAGCCGACGATTGGCTGCATAACGAGAAGGCCATAATAATGGTGCATGAGCTACATCTATTTTTTTATTTTTTATTTGCCTTATTTGATCTGTTACTCGTTCAAGATTTTTGGTGTAAGCGAATTCAATTGATTCTGCAATAATATATGCCTTATTCAGTTCTTCTAGAGACTTCTCAAGATGTTTTTCAATAAGACATATATCAGTGTTAGAATCTGCATCATGTAATACTTTATATCAGTTTAACAAATTCTCAAGTTGAGACCACCTAGACAATTTCTTGTCAACAGGTAGTACCCACTTTAAATTGTTAATTGACACTTCATTGCCTTCTTCAAAAACTTATAATTTCATGTCGTCATTAATGACAATCTGTGTAGTTAGTACCAAAAAATCAGAATCATTACATATAAGCATGCAAAAATAAATTTTTGAATTTGTTATTTTAATAGTCCAACAGTTTGAAATTACAAGCTTTTCTTTATTATTATTTAATAAATCCGAGAAATTACTAATCAAATCTGAATTACTAAATTCTTGGAATAAATATTTATTCCTTTGAATGATTTCTTGATTACGGTCTACAGGATCTTTTCTTGGTAGTAGCACGCGTTTTGTAAAGTAAGAAGGTAAATCGGGGAAAATGGATGGTACTGCATTCGCTGTAAGCCTTGGACATCTCAACAAAACATTCTCCAGTATACCATTGAGCGATAGAACACCTTGGTACTTTGGAATATCAGTGTCTGCAAAATGCACACTACAGACGGCAGAATATGTTGGTGTCCAATTTTTACGAGGAATAGCAGCCATCTATTTTTCCCGCAATTCCTCATCCTTGGGGAATAAAAATATAGAATTGTAACTATTATTTTTTAAAACGTTATCATCATTTCCCTTGCAATTGGGAACACAACAACGCCATGGCATTATTGATGAATATATGAAATTTATAAAAAAAATATATGTAAAACGAAATGTCCAAAAATGCTATAGATTATATTAAATAAATGTGCTACAAACAAAAATAAGGATCTGTAGAGTTAATATAAATAAATAAAATACCTGGATTATTGCTCCGTTTTCTTATGGGCGGTAGTCCCCTCGCGTGATGTCACAGATTTCGTAGGCATGGTAGATTTCGTTATAGTAAGATCATTTCCTACAAGCATGTGACTGCCTGACGAATACGAGGCGGAGCCACTATCGTTTTCCTTCACGAAAGCGTAGAGTAATTCACAGCTGTTTATTGTGCGTCATCGGGGCAAGGGGAGAAATCGTCAAGTGGCAGCAGCGTTTCCAAGAATCATAGACAGGGTTGCCGCATTGCCGCCGTGACAATTAAATGCAATGATAGCATGAGAGTGCTTTGTGGTCCGACAGTGAAATCCGTATGAAATATTTTGGTCGCCTGTTCGCGCCCCGCACAAGTTAAAAAGTATAGCCGGATAAGGGGGTCAAAACTGCCCTTGAACCAAATTAGATTTTTGATGTACCATTTGATAACTTAGCCAAAGAAAAGCTTTCACACCAAGTTTCAACCCTCTATCTCGATCTGGGGGGTAGTAATGGGGAAGAAATGAAATATCAATTTTTGCCATATTTGTCCCATTTAATGGCAAGTAAAAATTCTGAGAAAAATCTGACATATTAGAAATATGGTGATATATGTTAGAGAATTTTTCCGGATCTTTTTATTGCAATGTTTAGGTGTACAAAATGGAAAACCCTAAAAGAATCTGAAAAATGCAGATTTCGTAGTGAAGTTGTAAGAACACTACTTTTATATTTTTACTATAACAACATATTATTATATCTATTGTCCCCAATATCTTTCAGATTTTTTGGAATTGTGCGTTGTAGTTAAAAAAATTAAAAATCAATTTCGTCGAGGTACTTCGCGTGAAAATGCATTCTTTACTTTAAATTCTTATGTTTTTCTTGTAGTGAATACTGTACGTGATTTTTAGTAGTTCTACATCTGGAAGAATAATATATAGATAACAAAAATAATAGATTCAGTCAACTGACACTATTTCCCCACAATATATCTTAAAATAGAAAGAATGATTTCACTGAATACATTGGCAGAGTGGTTATAGGGAGTAGCGCCCAGAGCGTCGTGCCGAGAGGACCTCTCGCACGGACAAGTCCCACGGACACAAAGAGCGCGTCAAGAAGGAAAAAAAATAGCGATACAGGTATAAAATCACCACCATTAGGAACAAAAGCCGGAATATACAGATAAAAAATTGCAAATAGAAAAAAAAGCAGCAAAGAAGAGAGAAAGGAAGCGAAGGAGAGGGCAGCGGCACTCACCCGCACGCGCCCGTGAGAAAGGCAGCAGGGCGAGCACGCGAAGAGCATGCAATGAATCCGGCTACAACACTCAGTAAGCAGGAAATTGACAGGCTGCTAAATGAGGGCAAGCGGTGGGTGGGAGATGACCCCAAAGCCACCGACCCCACGAAATTTCTAAAGCCGAAAGGCACAAGGGCAGCGAAGGCTGCACCGAAACCAGCCATTCTACAAAAACCGAGGGACGCCATAACAGCGGAGGACGCCGATATGAAGGCAAAAAATCCGCAGCAGACGGGGAAGCAGAGCCCCACACCTGCAGCAAAAAAAAGGAAGAAGGAGAGGCAGAGGAATTGAGAAGCCTCGTTATAGCATTAAATGAGATGATACGTGAGTTGACGCGGCAACTCCACGAGGAGAGGGAGAAAAACTCCCGAAAAGCAAAGAACCAGGGAGACAAAATGGACGCCGAGCCACGCTGGCCCACGCAAAGCAGCGCCCTCAGAAAGACGGAAACACGGAAGGACCCCACCACCACCAAAAGTCCCCGCTCGGCCGAAGCCAGCGAGGAAGCAGACGCCGACGGCCAACCAGGCCCCAGCACCCACCGTCATAGAACGGAACCACCGCTACCAACCCCCCAAAGGAAAAGGACCACGTCGGCAAGCGACAACGTCCTACACCCATGCCAGCCAACCCCAACCCCAACCCCAACAAGGACCGCGACAACCAAACCTCCTACAATAATAGTGGAAGAAACTCCGCAGCAAATCACTTACCGGACACTGAAGGACAACGTAGGCCTAAAGAACTACGCAATTAAAAGAGTAAGCGACAAAAAACACCACATACAATTAGAAACCATAGCAGACCACACCAAAACTATTGAAACTCTAAAACACAAACAAATAAAACATTACACATACACCCCGAAAACTCTAAGGCCACACAACCTAATATTAAAAGGCCTAGACAGCAATTTTTCACCCGACGAAATCCAAAATAAAACAACCAAAAACGCCGCAATAACTAAAATAACGCCATTCAACACCGCAGAAACCAAACGCGAAAACAGAACACTACCCTTCTTTTTAATCCAACTCTCGCCGGAAAGCGACGTAAACGTGATCACGCAAACCAAATACGTCCTGCATCAGGTGGTGACCTGGGAAAGACTAATAAAAAGGGACCCAGTCACCTGCATGCGATGCCAAAGGGACGGACACACCGCGCGAAATTGCAATCTAGATTACAAATGCGTCAAGTGCCCCGAAACGCATGAGCCAGGCCAATGTAAAATCTCAAAAGGCAGCAAGATAGACCCAGCGCTCCTGTACTGCGTCAGATGTAAGAAACACGGGCACCCGGCGTCGTACAGGGGTTGCGCGGAATATAAAAGCTATAAAAGAAGAATAATAGAAATGAAAAACAAAAAAAGCGAAGCGAACGCACTTAAATATAGCACCGGCAAAGCCATACTAGGTAATAGCGCAATCAGGCCCAATTTATCGTATGCAACGGTCGCCAAGGTAAACAAAAACACACCACCAGCCACCAATAGCTACGACACAACTCCATCCGCGACACCAAATACATTACACACACCAGATAGCCTACAGCAAACACACGCACCACCCATCCTAGAAGCATTCTTCGAAGATCTAAAAACATTTATGACAACACAAATCAACAGACTAGAAAACAGAATAAACGAAAACGCAGCAAGAATCACACAACTACACAGTGCCTACTACGGAACAAATTCACACAATGATGACATGGACACCTACAGCCTCTTCAATGACTAATTGCGACAAAATGAAAATAATCTCAGCAAACATCAACTCAATAGTAACAAACGAAAGACGATACAACTTAACGCAACTGCTAAAAACAGAAAGACCGGACCTACTCCTACTGAACGAGACGAAACTAAAGAAACAACACAGACCGAAATTCAAGGACTATGACGTCATACGCAACGACAGAGACAGTGTCAACGGGGGGGGGGGGAGTAGCCATACTAATCAAAAACACCATACCGCACGAACACATACACAACTCCCACGAAACAACAATACTAGAAAACACCACCATCAAAATAAAACTTCAACATAACAAAAACATATACATAATAGCAGCTTATGCCCCCTGGGCGCAAACAGACCCATTCATCCATGAATTTAACCAAATACTCGAGGCTTTGGAGCTAGAAAACCCAAATAACTACTACGTGATAGCAGGCGACCTAAACGCAAAACATCCCCATTGGAAAAAACCCCACGTACAACACCAGGGGAAGAGCCCTAAGCAACTGGCTACAAAACAACGCCACCAAATACAGAATAACACTTCTCCAAACGGACGAACCCACCTTCCCATGCAGCAACGCTTACCTAGATATAGGACTGATAGACAGCAGACTATACATAACAAACAGCACCAGAAACAACACTATCCCAACAATAAACACCGACAGTGACCACCGAGCCATAGACATCCAAATACTGCTACCGACACCAGACGATTACATACCTTTCGTAAATCCAGAACTCCCACGCAACTACACGAAAACGAACTGGACAAAATTCAGACACAACTTACTCAAAAACTGGAAGACAGACATACCGCAGAACGAAAACATAACAAACACGGAAATAGACAGACTGCTACAGAACCTCACGATGACAATAAACCAAGCAATAGACAACGACGTGCCAACCCTCCCAAGCTACAACTCAGCGGAACTTTACGTAAATGCACAAATAACGAAATTACGGAAAATTAAAAGCACACTACTCACAACACTACTGAACGAATACAGAAGACCAACGCAATACGCCAGACAGATAATCACAGTAACCAAACACCTCCTAAAGAGGTGCAAAATACAAATCAAACATGAATTCCAAAAATCCGTAAACATATACTGGGAAAACAAAATAAAAAAAATCCCACTCGACGCCCAACAAATGTTCCCACAGATCAACACCATGCTCAGAAAAAAGGAACCCCTCAACATACAAAAACTGACCATAGACAAAAACAAAACCCAACTACTCAGAAACGCCAAAATAGACACGACAAAACAACCAAAAGACAAAGACGGAAACTACACAATAACGGACGAAAAACAGAAACTAAACATACTAGCCGCAAATTTCGCAGCGGCAAACGAGCTAAACACCCAAAGCAAAAAACAGCGACACACAGAAATAATAGAAAAGACATACAACAAATTTATGGACGAGCTACGGAACGAACAAAAAACAGAGAAACAACTAACAACATTCACCCAGACGAACCCGGCAAGCAACCCAACGGACAAACAATACGTAGACTACTTTACAAACTCGAGACGCACAAAAGACATATTCCGCAAAATAAATAACAAAAAATCCGCAGGACCAGACAATATACCAAACATAGTACTTAAAAACCTACCCGACAAACTCACAGAAGACTATAATAGACTTTTAAACCACTGCCTAAACAACGGCTACTTCCCCAAGGCATGGAAGACAGCCAAAGTCATCCCACATGTAGCCAGATTAACTGGTCATTTGTTTATCCGGCCGAGGTCTGGTCCTGCAGGGGCCGGATAATCGAGAGTCAGCTCTATATACTGTTCTTCCGAATATAGAAATATTAAGAATCACGTAACGCAGTCACTGTATAAAGATCATATAAAAATGTAAAGTGAAGATTGCTTTTTCGCGCGAATATTTCAAAAAGATTGGTTTTTGATTTTTATAACTACGGTTCACTTTTCCAAAAAATCTAAAAAAATTGGGGATAATAGCTATAATAATATGTTGTTACCATAAAAATATAAAAATAGTACTTTTACAGCTTCTCAACGAAATCTGTATTTTTCATATTAGTGTAGAGTTTTCCATATGTTATACCTAAGTTTTGCGGTAAAAAAATCCGAAAACATTCTCCAACATGTTACCATACATATTACTTTTCAAAATGTAAAAAAAAATGATGGTACGACTACATTGAATTTTGCCTATGCGTGTGTTGCGGACACGTTGCGTTGCGCTGCGTTGCGTTGCGTCTAAAAGGCATCGCTGCTTGTTTTGCTTTTCCATAAACATATCGCGGTGCCGCTTGCCGAGCGCAAAGCAAAACGTGCGGTAATCTTTCACACGTATAGGCAGAGTTGAATGTAGTAGTACCACAGACGAGGTACAGAATAGACCGATCATCTTATGAGACTTCGTGTCACATGCTTTGAAATACCGATAACCTAAAAATTCAGACTTTTCGGAAGAATATCTTTCGTCTTATTATCTGACAAAGAATGTAAACACTTCTAAAGTATTTTAATATACAAAATGTAAGAGCAAACGCAAAGGTTATACATTTTAGACAATCGAAAAGGTAAAAATGAAAACGGATTTGGGGCTCATGAGCCCCAAATCCGGGTGACAAATGCAAGCATTGGATAAGTGGTCTATCCTGTTCTTAGTCAATGGTAGTACATCGAGCTACTGCTACACTCGCAACTATCTCTCATTTGGTCTTTATCATTAGGCGCCCCTCGTGCGTAACAGCTGAACTAAACTTGATATCTATTTTGCTGTTTTATCGTCAATATGGCGAAGTCATCCGAGAAAGCATGCCTTTACGCGATACAACTTTTCGTCCTTATATGAGAAGCATTTGTGTCGAACAATAGCTCATTTGAAAAGGGAGGCTTCAGCACGGTTCGGTCAGGTATTCATTTCGTGCAGATCATTCTCTCCGTATCAAAAAAATGCTTAGATTCGACGGCTGTCAAGCTGTCACTTTTTGCTCCACTTTACAACGCTCATATTACTACATATCAACATAATTTGACCACAAGACTACCTGACCACGTTGCGTTGAACCCTCCCCTTTCGAATGAGCCGTATTGCGAGCAAAAATTCTGTCATATAAGGACGAAAAGTTGTATCAGGCAAACCCATATTTTTGGCCAATTTTGTCGGTAAAATCAACTCTTTGCCCTGCCTGGGACTACCCCCTTAAGGCGGTACTCTTCGACATGCACGGCACGTTCATTGCCGCTAGCAGCTCCTCCAGTTGATTGTATCCGCCGCCTGTTACCATCGTTGCGGATACAGCGCTCTGATTGATGTCCATAGTGTCATCATTCGTTTGCAGGCACTGAATGTACTCGTTGTGATTGCACATTTGGCAACGTACGATGTACACATTTTGCAGTCCATTCTTTTGACATTCAACTATCTCGAAGTGCTCTATGCCGCAGCCTATCTTGGAGTGTTTTACAAGCTCCCTTATTTGATGGAAGACGTACACAAAATCCACGAGGTTTATGCCTTCCGAAATTGGTTGTTGCAACTGCTGTGGTGTAACTCTTTCTATCACCCAGTTGCATTCGGAATCTCCATCTTCCCTAAAGTCTACTTCTACAATTGTCTCAGTTGCTTCCCTTTCCTCAATTCTTTCTTCGTCTTCTTTGTCTGTCTGCAGACAAATTGCAGCGGATGTGCTCGGAAGCATTTCGTAGGGAGCAGCTTCGAAAGGCAGTGCTTCCATTGCGCTGCATATATTTTCAGTGGTTTTGTTTTCATTCTCCAACCACTGATGCGCAGCATTCTCCATCGCGGTCTGCAAACGATGTCTAACATAAAAGAAATATAATTTCATTAATAGTTAACATGTGGAATGGGAAATACGTAACATGTAGGGGGTTCGCTCAGTTTTGGGAGAAACTACATGGGGTGATTCTATGAGGCAAAGTAATACGAAAACGAACACTAACGGAATTGCGTTACAGGCTTATAAATCTACTACATACGTTTTATATAAACATAGAATGTATGTATTACACATGCTAGAAAATATGTAACGAAAAAAAGAGGAGAAATCTCCTGCAACGACAACCGAGCTGTGAGCCTTCTCGTGCTCGACGTTTCACAGTTTACTACCGATCAGCTGTTGTGCGGTAGGTCAATGACCTACTCTGTTGACCTACTGTACAGTGGCTGTCGCTGTAACAGTGCCGTGCCTCAATCGTGTGGAAGGCTATTTCTCGCAAAGCTGACCGAAGACCACGTATGATGCACAAAATAAACATAAGAAGTGACATTTTTGGAGAACAAAGAAGACATGACATTCTGCGCTTGTGAAATGCGAATTCAATAAGATAAGAAATTTATTTATTGCCCGAAGTATTGAAAGTTACGAAACTTTTCGGAGAAATGAGACCAAACACAATATAATTCGGACTACTTTCAATAACAGTTTACACTTGCTACTTTTTTACATCGACCCAAAAGTATGATACTTTCTTTTACAACATTTTTGAAGAAAGTAGAACAAAGGGGTTACTTGAGCATAAAATTATAGTTGCAATATGATTTCATTGGAGGAACTCCAAATCGAACAGACAAATTAGTAACAAATTACTGTTATTTGATTATGCTGATGTCAATAGAAGTTACATTCACTGAATCGCATTTATTTTCATTCTTCAGCTGAGAAATGCTTAGTGCTGAAGTGAGATAGCATGTAATATGCTGTTCTTTTCTAAAGAATAACATCGATGCTCGGCCGACGGCTTTACGTTGTTTCGGTGGGGCAATTCAGACGAGCTGTTTGCGGGGTTGCCATACATTGACGGAGTGGCAATACACCTTGACGGCAACCTTGCAAGGCAGGACGGTAGGACCTGCGATTCTTTTACAGCAGATTGCCGTGAAGTTACCACTATGTATGAGTGTTTGTATGTGTATCATATAACATATTATTGTTGGTCCCATTTCGATCGATGTAACCGATGTACCGATAAGAAATGCAACACGTTCACGCCTTTAGCTTTGCAAACCTTTAAATTCGAGTTTTTCAAATAGAATAGATATTATATTATATATATACAGGGTGTCCCGTAACTGGTGGTACAAGCGAGTAGGGGGTGATTCTACGTGAAAAATTGAATAAAAAAATTCGAATAAAATTTTTTCATATGACGCTTTATTTTCGAAAAAAAATAAGTTTGAAAATTTGTCTTGTTTGTTGTGAAAATTTGAAAGTTTGAAAATATATATATATATATATATATATATTAGAAAAATTCGAAAAGTGTCAATAAATAAAAGCTAAACTCTTGTTAATTCTCGATACTTTATTTATACACTCGATATGTTTCCGGCTCAGATGCTTCCGCATTAATGAATCTTCTTGCCAATCGATTTCCCTTTCCTTGCCTGGAAGGGCGTCCACGTGAGGCGTATCGCCTAAGACGTATTGTTTACGTCTGGCGATTACCTGGAGACGCATTCCCGCTAACACGGCCAATTCTGACCTGTGTGTCGCTCTCGAGACACTCTTTTTCTCCTGGGTCTAAAACAGAAAAGAGAAAACAAACAGGGCATCTCGTTAGATACCCACGTTTCTTTCAAAACACACATTTTTCCAACCTCCAATTTAAATTTACGTTTTCGCCTCCACAAGGCCCGAGTACGTTACTCGAATTTCATTTGGGTTTTTCACGTAACAACGTCCGGAAACCAAAATCCGTGATTTTATTTACCTTCTTTCGCTTATTAGCCCGGGGAAGTACCCGTTCCATTTATTTATTTATTTACCTTCTTTCGCTTAATAGCCCGGGGAAGTACCCGTCTCATTTATTTATTTATTTACTTACCTTCTTTCGCTTAATAGCCCGGGGAAGTACCCGTCTCATTTATTTATTTACTTACCTTCTTTCGCTTAATAGCCCGGGGAAGTACCCGTCTCATTTATTTATTTACCAAGGCGCGTACTCTGTTCTTGCAGATATGCGAAGTCGCCAACATTATATTGAATATTATTCCTCCTCTGCCGGTCAAACCTTTCCTTTTGTTTCACTGCATTTAACCGCAGTCTTTCGTCTGCCGTTTCACGTAGTTTTACTAAATCTATGGGCTCACTTTCACCGATATTCAGCAACTCAGTTTCTCTTGTTTGAGTTCTGAGTCCAGTCAGCAGCTCAAGCGGCGTGCAACCTGTGGATTTTTGTAGGGTTGTATTTAGTGTCAGCTGAATTTTTAGTACCACGCTCGTCCATTCCTTCCCACATAGTGTTTCACAAGTTAGCATGTTTAATACTGTTGCTACGTATCGTTCTGCCTGTCCGTTAGCTCTGCTAGCCGAGGTCGCTATATAGTGTGCCTCGATGTCGTGTTTTTTAAGCATGTCCTTCACCAACTTCCCAGTGAAATTGGTTCCTCGATCGACGATTAACCTCTTTGTTGTTCCAAAAAGTACCAACCGCGGCTCCAATGCTTCTTTCACTTTTGGTTTTCTTTGTCAAGGAACCGCATGACGATAACAAATCGTTCAATCCCGTTAAAGTTTTATTTGCGAGCGCCGTAACTCCTATCCGAACATTCTCCTCACAAATGCCGTGGATTACTAACTCCACCATTTCTTCTTCGGTGATGGCGAGCCTCGTTTTTTCGAATTGAAGCACTTTGTCCATTGCATACTCGGCATATGTGTCATACCCCTCGCTGGTGAGTGACACAGCTTTTAATAAGTCGGCCCCGAGATTGCGGCACTTGGGAAACGTCGTCAATAATTTCCTTTTTAAATTTTCCCATGAACGGGCAACAGGAGCCCATTTCTCATATAATTTCTTCGCCGGGCCAGCAAGAAATTGTGCAGCTCTTTCGATTGTCTCGGAATCATCCCAATCTCGTTTCACAGCACTTTTATCCACTAATCCACACCACTCACTCGCCTCGATAGTTCCCGACGCGGGGTCAAAAATCGGAAGGGTGACCTTATCCTTCTTGCTTTCTTCCTCACGACTACACGCCATCTCGTTTATTTTTTTTTTTTTTTTTAAAAAACGCGTAATGGTTGTAGGCCGATCCCACTTCTGATATTAGAAAAATTCGAAAAGTGTCAATAAATAAAAGCTAAACTCTTGTTAATTCTCGATACTTTATTTATACACTCGATATGTTTCCGGCTCAGATGCTTCCGCATTAATGAATCTTCTTGCCAATCGATTTCCCTTTCCTTGCCTGGAAGGGCGTCCACGTGAGGCGTATCGCCTAAGACGTATTGTTTACGTCTGGCGATTACCTGGAGACGCATTCCCGCTAACATATATATATATATGTGGGCTTTACATTAAAATTACTGCTATATTATAGACTAAACTAAAGTATGTCTCACACCACGCCTCATCTATAATTAATTCAACCCGACTATGTCTATCGACCGGTGTAACGATAGGCCTATTCGTCACCGATCTTTCGCCCATGACAATTGCTTTTCGACTCTGATCTTTCCCCACGATAATTATTTTTCGACTGACTGTTATTATCGCCCTTTTACGATCCGCGCCTTGGACCGTTGCGTTGACAGAAACGCGGTTCAATGCACCGGCCTTTGTTTCGGCGTTTTAGGCATTAGCCTCTGCCGAACTCGCACGTCTAAAATAATTGCAGAAAAACATCTTTCCTACTTTCGCTTGTTTACGCTCGCGTTCGTTGGCCCCATTGTCTCGGCCGTACCATCGACCCGGCCAAACCGCGGACACGAGCACCTACAGATGTATCTTATTTTTCTCCTTCCCACATATATATATTCTTGTTTTAGTATTTTAATTAGACAAATTTATTGTAAACAAATTCATTAATTCATAAAAAGTATTATTATTTAATTGCCTTTAGTATCAATGTTTATTAACATTATTTACGAGATTTATTTATCTTTAAATTGAAAGAGTTACGTTTACGTAATTGTTCTTGTTGCATGGAAATTATAAACATAAAATTGTGTAACGTAAAATGCTATTCATTTTTATTGGTATCTACTTTCTTGAAAATTAAATTGAGTATACACATAATTCATTATTTTATATTTTCATAACAAAAAAATAATCGTATGTAAACAAATTATGGATTAAACTTTAATTTTTATGTATAACTTAATTATTAAATTTTAATTTCATATTATTAAAATTTCCAATTATATTCCTGCTCCATATAAATGGAATTGCGAGTTGTGGGCATACAATATTTGCGAGTAAAACGTTCCAGATGGTTAGAAACATTCTTTCATGAATATACGTGATGCAACATCACTTTATGCCAAATCAATCGCTTTTTGAGTTCGACACTATTTATTGTAGAACTTTGAAGTCAATCTTTTCATTTGAAGATATTTTATTTACTAAATGTAAAAACTACGAAGACGAACTTCGTTTCTGAATTGCACGTCGAAGGTCAGGTATATTTTCCGATAAGAAGAACATACGGTTTGGAGTGTTTCACAGAAAACGCGCATTTTTCATAAAGCGAAGGGCTGCAAATTAACGTGGCAATAACTTTTCAAAACATCCAACGCGTCCCGTGTCAAGTAAGTACTCTCGCTTTCTTATCGCGCTGCGCGACATGTAAGAGTCCGTTCACAGTAACGACCAAGACGGAACCGAGTTAGTTCGTTACCAGAAGGGAATCGAATACGTATTGCCGATAAAAGATGTGCGAGGTAAAAGTAAGCATATACATTCATTCGCTGTAATATCAATGATACCTTACCCATGAATAGTGAAACATTCATTTGCAATGGGAGGTACGTTGACGGTTCGGTTGCATTATATTCTTTCTTTTACCATCTCATATCTTTTTATGGTAATACTTTATTTCATTTGTTTGAAGTAACTGATCCTTTTAAAACGTGCTTAGGCTTATCGGTGGGAAGGAACTCTTATGTTTCACACAGATGAGCAGCATTTTCCTCCCACGACTGCATATACGTTTTTCCTGATTTTCTAAATTGTAGAAACATGCAATCGTATGGCAAAATATCGCGAAAGAAATTTCCTTTTTTACAACAGAAACCTAATAGTAATATGATGACACCCTGTGCCCTATTAAAATTGTACATGCACACTGTAATATACATCAACATTAACAAACTTCTTCATATCGAAGTTCAAAAGTGATCAATTTAGCATGGCATGACCTTATTCTCTTACATTCCCAATGCACCATGCTGCTATTATACTAAAAGCATTGACTAAGGACAGGATAGACCACTCATTTATAGTAAATATAATAAATCTCAAACTGAAAATCCAGTTGTGTAAAAGAGCGCAGGTTGTTTACGCCACTTACAATTTAGAATCGGTTATTTTAAGAATTATGTTTAATTGGACCATTAAAATTGCGAAACTTAATATTCTACGTAGAATGGGTAGTCTAGCCCATGCTTCGTCGACACTAAAAGCTACTGTCTTCTATTAAATTTGTATAATTTACCTTTTACGCCACTTTCCATTGGTGGACATGCGCCTCGCTGTATGGCGGGCTTTTGAAGTCTTCTCCACATGGTTATCTTCGTCCCGACTTTGCTGTTTTTCTTTCATCACACACTCACACATAAACACAACACTTCCGCAAAACTAATGTATGAAATTAAAATAAATTACTGAAGTAAAACTGTTCCCGCACTATAAATATTTATTTATATTTATTTCAATGTAGTGTAAAAGCTGTATTGCTTTACACTTCTTCACTGTAGTGCAGGCACCGAAATACTGATTGTCCAATGTAGTGACATTGGCTACAGATCTGTGAGACATTTTTAGACAAAAGAAAGTTTTCCATAATTGTGTGAAATATGCCGTGTATGAAGCGACGCATCCCCACCCCGAGCAGTTCGCCATGTTCGTAGGCCCAGAGGCTCGATCACTAATTGTTTGATCATCGAAGACGAAGAACCGTAAGTATTGACCTTTACGTTAATTTTTCGTGTGACCTGTCGGATCTCTTTCGCATCTGTTACAATTCAATTAAAATGTGTAGTATAAAATTGTGTTCGCCAAAAGCTTACTTTAGTGATTTTATTCTCTCTCTTTCTCCCGTATTGTGTAAGAAAGACTGTATTTTAGCATTGAAAATACTTATAAATCGGGGAAATCTTCAAAAAGCAATGTTGTTGTTGTTTTCTTCATTAAACTAATTTAATGAAGTTTAGGTTCGGATGGAAGCATTCATTCCGGCCGCCGTGAGGCGGCCGGCCACACATTCCAGAATGATCTTTATTGATATTATCCGAAGTTGTAAATATTTCAGTCATTATTTCGAAGAAGTTTTTTACACGTTGTATAATATTCGTCGCTGGCCGCTACGCTGTTATATATAGAAACGGTAGACAATTGCCGATCCAACGCTTACGCACGCGCCCCCACGGACGCGTACGGATAGACAGAATTCAATGCAGTAGTACCGATCTTTTTTGAGACAAATCTCGGAAACGAAGGCCGAGCGGCGGTTATATTTATAGAAAAAATTTGTTTAAAATGTTGATTTCTACAACATATTAAAAAATCATTAAAATCGGTGAGACACCCTGTTTTCTAAATAAATATCGAAGATTACGTTTGAAATGTCCCTCGATCTATGTATATTTATTTTCAATATTAAAATTCAGCCGTTTTTGTAAACAACTGGGGAAAAAAGATAATTTATGCTAAAGTTACCTAAGTAAACTTTAATTTTTAATTATATTATCCCATTGATTTATTTCTAGATGGAAGCGAAAGTAATTGATAGGAAAGAAAGGAGAGAAGAATGTGGAAAAGAGAGGAGGAAAGAGAGTCGGTGGAAAGAGGGGCGAAGAACCCCAAAAATGAAGAGAGGGAGAGAGAGCGAGTGAGGGTGCCGAGCAGGGCGAGCGTGCCGAGCGAGGAGAGGGCGACAGGGGCGGAGAGAAAGAGATGTAAGGAGAGTGAGAGACGGAGAAAGAGTGTGACGAGTGGGAGAAGCGAGGAAGAAGAGCGACGGCGAAGGGCTGGGAGCAGAGAAAGTACTGTGGAGGAAGAGAGATGGAGAAGAGCAAATAGGAGGGAGAGAAGTGCGGAGCGACGAGGAGCTGAAAGGAGAGATAGAAATAAGGATGAAGAGAGACGGAGAAGGTCACCAGAAAGGCGTAGGGCTGCAGCGAGCATTCGAGCATCGGAACAAGTGGTTCAAACCCACACTCAAATGTTGCTGATGTTCAACCAAGTACGTATTTACATGCATAGGCGAATACATGCCCAATGGTTACAATTACATTCCTCTACATCCACAATTTGGCAATTATGTATTAAATTTATTTCATGTTTTACAGATGAAAAAAATAAAACGGAAACTGCGCTATGCCAATTACCGTAATAAAGTTTCATGGCGCGAGCGAAGAGGAGGAAGAGGTGGTGGAAGAGGTGGAGGAAGAGGTAGTGGAAGAGAAGGTAGAGGAAGAGATAGCGGAAGAGGCGGTGGAGCAAATGGAGGAAGAGGTGGCGGAAGAGGAGGTGGAAGAGGGAGCACTATTATTAACATATATCATTAAATAAAATACAAAAAAAAATAAACGTGTTCTTTATTTTTAGATAAATGGTTTCCTTTTCCCAAAAATCTAAGACAGTTGCAGATAATAGCTATAACAATAAGAATATAAAAGTAGTACTTTTACAGCTTCACTACGAAATCTGCATTTTTCAGATTAGTCTAGAGTATTTCATATGTTACACCTAAGTTTTGCAGGAAAAAAATCCGAAAACATTCTCCAGTATATGTTCCCATACATATTACTCGTCAAAATTTAAAAGGTAACGATGATACAACTACATTGAACTCCGCCTATGCGTGTGTCGTGGACGCGTTGCGTCTAAAAGGCATCGCTGCTTGTTTTGCTTTTCTATAAATATATCGCGGTATCGCTTGCCCGGCGGAAAACAAACGCGCAACAATCTGTCAGGCGGAAAGCGTCGACGACGCACGTACAGGTGAGGTTGACTGCAGTGGCACATGGAGCTACTCCTATACTTGCAGCCAACTGTCATATGGTCTTGATGATTAGGCGCCCCTCGTGCATAACAGCTGAACTAAACTTGATACGTATTTTGCTCTGTTTTATCGTCAATATGGCGAAGTCATCCGAGGAAGCATGCCTTTACGCGAAACAACTTTTCGTCGTTATATGAGAAACTTTTGATTCGAACGATAGCTCATTCGAAAGGAAAAGCTTCAGCGCGTGTCGGTCAGGTATTCATTTCATGCAGATCATTCTCTTCGTATCAAAAAAATGCTTAAATACGACGACTATCAAGTCGTCCATTTTTGCTCCGCATTTCAACGCTCATATTACTACATATCAACATAATTTGATCACAAGACTACCTGACCGAACCGCGCTGAACCCTCCCCTTTCGAATGAGATATATTTCGACACCAAATTCTCCTTTATAAGGACGAAAAGTTGTTTCGCGCAAACCCATATTCTTGGCCCATTTTGTCGGTAAAGTCAACTCTCTGCCATGCCTGGGACTACCGCCTTAAAGTTAGTGCATAATAGTGCAAAATAGTTTCTGCAATTTCTTTCTACTCTTATTGGTCACTTCCTAATAGCGCAGGTATAATCTAGTGTTACGAACCCGACTGTGGAATTTAGGGATTTTGGGTTCGGTGCCCATAGAGTGCTAAAGCACTTGCTCGAGGAGCGCGAAAATAAATAAATACTTGATGCTTTGTAAAACTGGAGTTTTATTTTGCTTTGTAAAACTGGAGTTTAAAAGATGTGAGGTAAACCAGTTGTAGGCCTTTGAAATAATATAATAATGTAATGAGTGTGTGTCGATTGTGAAAGGAGGGTGTTAAAAAATGGCCATTTTTGGCATCGCTTGGAAATGAAAAATTCATGCAGGGTCTTTTAGAGTGTCTCCCAGGGAACAAAAAATGTCCTTCTCACTTTCCCGAGAAACGATGGGAAAGTTGTCAAAAATACGTTCAAAGTATGAATGTGATGATAATGGAACTTACGTATATTTTACATTTCGTCGTCTTCTTCTTCGGATATCGAACCGTCTTCAAAATAACTAGCAAGGAACTCAGCGGGCAGATGAATTGAAGCTTGAAATCGAGCAAATCCAAAGTACCATATAATCATGGCTACATGGGAACAGCACCCAACAACGCGTTCTCCGACTTTGCATCCACATGAGTGTGCAAGTATGGCTTCCAATGCGGTTTTACTTTTATCAATTAATACGTATACAAAATATTTTAAACTATTTGAGTGTCGTGAATGCAGTTTCGTTTTAAGTAAAATGGCATTAATTGGTTCCATCAATCTGGTATATTTGAAAATCGATGTTATATGATGGTACTGCAACTTGAAATTCAAAATCTCCGCTGTCATTTATATGGTCGGCGTAATAGCCAGGTGCTTGCTTCATTTGGTATGTTCCGCATGCGTATAAGCATAGATCTTTGTAAGTTAATCTGGGGAAAAACTCTAATTCTGTAACTTCCATACGTTGGAATTGTGCTCGCTTTATATTCATATTTTCCGCTTGAATCAGTTGTGATAAATGATTAATTCTGTTCGAATATTGCAAAATTCTATTTGTAATTAAATGATCAAGGGCAGATGTAGATGGTGATGTAAATGTTGCATTTAAAATGGCACAAGCTATTTTGAAGTCGTGGAATAAACTAGGTAACGTTGTGTTTTGGATGCTTCTATCAAAATACTTAAAACGACTTTTTATGCGTCCATTAATTACTTCTACGATGTAACGATTTTTCGTAACGAGCCGCGACTGATTCGCTTGTTCAACTGTTAATGGTTTCCGAGGTGCATCTGCAAAGGATGGCATTTTAGCAATGTATCCTCTTCTGGTTATTTCCTCTACAGAATCTCGAAAACCACGATCCACAAGGAAAATATCACCCGGTTTAAATTGACTCCAGGTATTGGAATCTGACAACAGTTCATTTAATATGGATGCATCATTTTTTGATCCTGGATATGGTCCCCAAACATTTGCTATGTAGCCATCTGTACAAACCGCCATCATAGGTTTAATTAAATTCCTATGTTTGTGCCCAGAATACGATAATCGTTGGAATATAAAGTTAGAACTTTTTTGAATAAAAAGGTAGGTGCCATCGAGTACTAATATTATTTGATTATTTGTTGATGCATGGAGTTGTTTAGCACAATCCGTTTGATGTGTAATTAATTTATTTCGGTCATTAAATGATGACAAATGGATGCTGCAATATCTTTCCAATAAATGCTGTCTTACAGTTTCACAGTAATTACTTACTGTTTGTCGTGTAATAAGATAACGTTTTACTATTTCTTGAAATGTGTAACCGTGATGTAACCGCGATAGATATATTCCAACTGCAAATTCACTGTTTCGTAATACATCTTGAACAGAATTTAGAATATCAGAAAACTGTGAATGATTTAATCCTGTCTCATGTAGTAGCTGTTCCTCTGTCATCTTTGTAAAACTCACTCTTGTTTCCATCTTTCTATTCCTTTCTTCTAACACTAGATTTTTAAAAGTCTTAAAAACTGCAAGAACTTCCTCGACAGATAACGTTACTCTTGTATCATATGTAGTGAAATCCTCTGGAATTGAAAAACTATCTTTTTCTCCATGTGTACAACAAACACGTGCGTTGTATGGAACAAAAATGTCCTTTTCTATGTATACATTAAGACACTCTTCTCTACTTAGTCTTCTCAAGACGCGATCTGATTGACATCCAAAAATACATTTACTAGAAATAACAGTACGATTAATATTTAAAGTCACAGATGAATTTCCTATAGCACTTTGTCCAATGTTTTCTTCAACAACACTTTCTTCGCTAACACTTTGTGTCGACGAACTAGGATGTTTTACTTTAATTTGATAGCATGCTTTGCAATACCACTGTTCGTCAGACCAGTAATAACTCTTACGTGCGAGTTTCTTGAGAGACTTATTGCAATTCACACAAATCTTCTCCATTTTGCATGCACTATTATATCGAATTTGACAAAACTCTAACACTGACTTGACAGTCGCACTGTTCGAAGCTACAAACCAGACTAATGAAATAAAAGCTAAAACGTACGAAGCAAAGCTCTTATCTTGAGTTCAATATAAACTGCAGTATACGATCCTCACCATAAACACATTCCCGATACGTCGCGACGATGAGAGGTTGCGATATAAACAAGAGTTAGGTCCCAGAGCCAAAAAAGAAAACAGATCTAATTATTTTAGTTACAATATCTCTTTCCTTTGATTCTTCACAATTTCTATTTATTCCTATGTAGTAATGATTATATACTTCCAGTTCGTTCGATTACTACCCTTAATTCACTTCTCCGTTAATTTATTAGTTTTAATTAATGATTCTTATTAATCATTTTTAAGACGCTTCGATACTGCCGATTAAGATACTTTGAACCGGGCGATATTTTCCTTGCGGATCGTGGCTTTCGATACTCTGTAGTGGAAACTCGGAAACCATTAACAGTTGAACAAGTTAATGGATCGAAATTCATTACAAAATATCAATATACTGTCGAAGTAATCACAGGACGTATAAAAAGTCGTTAAATATTTCGAGGACAGTTCGATATCCGAAGAAGAAGACGACGAAATGTAAAATATACGTAAGTTCCATTATCATCACATTCATACTTTGAACGTATTTTTGACAACTTTCCCATCGTTTCTCGGGAAAGTGAGAAGGACATTTTTTGTTCCCTGGGAGACACTCTAAAAGACCCTGCATGAATTTTTCATTTCCAGGCGATGCCAAAAATGGCCATTTTTTAACACCCTCCTTTCTCGCGGCGTTATATACTTCTTCGAGCTGCTGGTTACTCCCTTCTCTTCGGGATTTTTGGAATTCTCTCTCCAGGATCTTCCATCCAGTCCTGAATCTTCTCGTGGGCCGATTTACACCCCGTAGGTTGGCGCTTTCTTCTCCCACTCTTACTCTACCCCCGATCCTTCGTTAGTAGATGGTGGTGGTAGCGCTGAGCCACGGTGGAAGGAACCCCTTCCTGTTGGTACTGGATATCACGTTGGCATAGGTACACATGAGCGATGATAAAGGAAATTTTGCGGCGAAGGAGCTACGCAATCGTTAAGGATTTACGTTTTGGCTTTGTCTGCGGGAGATAAGAAGCAGACAGTTTTCTGCGAACGCTTATGCGAGTTGTAGTGATCAATACTTTCCAAGGATAGAACGATACTTCGGAGAATTTCCTGTTCCTCATACAAATCGCAAGTACAATTGTAGTCGCGTTTTCAAAAACCCGTCTAATTACAACTATCTAGTATTTGACGTCTGCGCAATAGCTATTAGTGTATAACACTCTCACGACGGGATGGCATTTATAGATGCCATGGAGGTACTGTAGCACGAAAACTATTGCCGCGAGCCATGATTGGTCAGAGTCGAAAGAAAGAGATAGACTGTGGTAGAGTAAAGGATAGAGACACTGGTAGATCGTGTCACGAGAAATCGGAATGGGTTCCAATGAAGCTTGCACCCCAAGATTTGAAATATTCTCAAAAAATATATATTTTCAATTAGTTATTCACAGAAGGTATTTAAATTATATAAATAAAACAAATGAGTACTTAATACCGCATGTATTAATAGAAAGTGAAATAAAAAGTAAATGAATACAATGTTAATAAAGAATATATTATTGAATAAATAATATTATATTCCTTCATTATTATTTCTTGTGTATATATATTTTAAAAACTTATTGTATGTATGGTATTCATAATCTCATTTATTCAGTGTGTATTCTTTATTTATATTATATTTATTTCGTATTTATTTCTCTTCGTATCGGTATATAATGAATATAGTATTTTTTTCATTTTGTATTGATATATGCGGTATCAAGTACTTGTATGTTTTAACTACATAATTTAAATACCTTCTGTGTATAACTAATTGAGAATATATACTTGTTTGAGAATATTTTAAATCTTGGGGTGCAAGCATCATTGGAACCCATTTCGATTTCTCGTGACCCAGCACTAACATAGCAGAAACGACTTCACGTGGCTTCCCCTTCTTCCTTTTTTATGCTAGAGATATTAGTACACCAGGGACAAAACTTCTGCGTGAAATAGATGGCGCTGAAAGCACCCGTCGTAAGAGTGTGAAAGCCTCGTTTACATGATAAGAGAGGGGTACGTAACACTGGTGTAATTTTTCCACCAATCACATCGTGTATACCTGCATGGCCACGCCCGTTTATATAGTGATTTTTTTAGCGTGCAGTATTACAATTATTGCGTACTGAATATTTATAAAAAAATATGTTTTGTACAAATTTAGATGTATGGAATCTGTATTCCTAAAATATATAAGATTCCATAATAACATCAATGTAAGAACACACTGACTATACTATGTTCATGATAACTTTATGGGACGCCACTACCGTACACTTTGCCGCCATCACGTTGCATGTTTACTATGCCGCTATATAACGCGTGGTTGAAGTATCAAAAGTAGTGATGATACTTAATATTTACAAACGTAATAGTAACGTGAAATATTTAGTAAGAAAACATACTATATAGCGCTACGGGAATTGTGATTTTAGTTCCCAGTGATCTATAATTAATTAACATCTTACATAGGATAAAAGATATATATTTCAATGTATATTTATACATCTAGATTACAATCAAGTAACGCTCGTGTCAGTATTTGAATTCTTTTTTAATAACAGCATAATATAGATTATAAAGGTAAGTTTAATTTAATTTTATTAAATTATACATATTTGAAACAAGCCTAATGGTTAGAGCTTGTAATCACAATATATCTAATGTATATTTATTTGCTATGTATATTACACTCTTTTTACAGATGGATGACAAAGATCCAACTAGTGTCATCAAAATGATACAGGATCTAAGATCAGGATCCGAAGCATATCGTAGAAGTACCAGTAGTGGTATGTCCTTAAGGTTATCGGGTACTGCATATACGCCACAAGCATTCAATGAAGTTGAGGGATGTACCATTTCACCTAAAAGACCAAGGCTGGATGAGTCTGCCAATTTCAGTTTAAATAGGACTGAAATAGAGGCTGTTCCGGGTAGTCCATGGGAATGGAGAAGACTAAAAGGAGAGGTAACATTTTTTCTGTAATGTTAAGTGTAAATGCTTAGGAATGAAGTAAATTAAAAAACTATATTTCATTAGGTTGTATCCTTAAGGACAAGATTGTCCCATCAGGAGGCTGCAGTACAGCAGCTTCACAAAATACGCAGACAGATGGAAGAGGTTTTTGAGAAGGAAAAAGGGATTTTGGAAATGCAGGTAGACCAAGACAAACAAACAATTAAGCAGCTAGAAGTAAGACTTGATATTTCACGCAGAACGATTCAAGATGCACGAGATGCCCAGGCTGCTGTAGAGAAAGAACTGTTTCAGGTATAAGTTGCTCATTTTCTTTTTAGTAATTACAATGGAATCCGCTTATTATAACTGCTTTGGGACTTGCGATTCTTTAATAGAGTAACCAGTTGATAACATTACACAGAGAATGTAAAAGTTTCATTGTTGATGTTAGTTTATTACAAACAATTCTGATATTTGTACACAATTTGATGGATGTACTATTTTTGCTTTTCTTTTGAAAAGATAAAGAGATCACTTTGGGAAGATTAATGTATTTACATATTTTCTAATAATGCTTAAAATGTATTCATGTAAAAGATAAAAGAAATGCTTCGGTTAACACTATAACGCCATGTGATTTACAAGTTATGCACCTATAAAGCTACATTTTTTAAAAATATTTAATTTGTAATTACTATATAGTAATATTGAATTAGTATATTATTAAATCACCAGCAAATGATTCACTTATAACAATTATTATTTTCTAGTTTGCAAATAATAAATAAAGGAACAATTCCCTCCCATTTAAATAAAACTCGGGTTATAGTGGGTTATAAGGAGGTTTTGAAGACAAGATCCATTTACTACAAAATTCCTACAAAATTTTGTCATTTGTCCTTAAGTATAATTATCACAGGTGATATCAATAGTTGAAATTTGATTATAATAGACGGATTATTTTTAACTAGTTTTATGCAGAGTGTTTTGAGACCAGCTGATTATAACAATGAAAGAGTGGTAACGTTACCTGTGATTATAATAATCGGACTCCACTGTATTTTCTTTTTATATGGAATTTACGAGCTATATTCTTTACAGGTAAAAACGAACTTGGAACAAGAGACCATGACACTTGTGAAGAAAAACTCGAAGCTGCTAGAAGATCTGAAGCAAGCTTGTGCACAAGAGAGTAAACCAGTGATCAAAGAAGATACTGATGTATCCGAAACACAAATGAAACTGGAAGCAGCACAGGCAAGAATATCACAGTTAGAAGAGAAATTGAAAGACTATCAGAACAAACAGCAGGATATGGAATTGCAAAGCTTAGAACTTCAGAGTATGAGGATGAAAGTTGAAAGGATGGAATCAGAAAGGGCACTATGGGAGGAAGGAAAACTGTTGACTGCAAAAGCAGCGAGAGCAAACGAGCTTGAGAAAGAACTTAGTGTTGCAAAAGAAACTATTACTACATTAAGGGAATCAGTTCGAGGAAAATTATTATTGGAAGAACAAATGGCCAACGTTATGAAAAGGTATGTCTTTTTAAGTCATAAAACCATAAGCGTTTACTATTGTACTATTAATATATTTTTGATTTTATTAGACTAGAACATACAGAAAAAGTAGAGCAGCAGGTTGCAACGCTTGAAGCAAAAAAGACTGAACTATCCCTACGTTTATACGAATACGAATCCATTGGAATCACTGGTGGACCATCAGTTTTGAAACGCGAATTAAATCGCTTGCAACAGGCCGAATTAGTTTTGAAAGCGGAAGAAGGGCAGCTCAGATCTAAATTGGACGCTGCTGTGAGGGAAAACCAACATTTATCCAAGAATTATGAGGACGCTAAGAAATTGGCCACGGACGTGACCAGTTCTAAGGAAAAACTGAATAAATTAGTAGGCAGGTTACAGAAGAAGATGATACTCGTTACGAGAGAAAGGGATAGTTATCGACAACAATTAGATTTATATGAAAAGGAGATAACTATAGACAGTAATAGCGCGATAACCGAAAGAATTCCTGCGTTAGAACGCACAATAGACGTATATAGGTAATTCAATTCTTTTAAACAAATATTTTATTATAACATTAAGAAATGTCTTATCATCGTATCTTAATTGTTTTAGGGAATTAGTTGCGAAATTAGAAAGTGATCTTCACGCGGCCGAGGGTTACAGTCAAGCGGAAGAGTGCAATAAGTTACGGGAGGAAGTTGAGAGATTGAAAGGTGAATTGCAACATCGCGCGTTGAAGGGTGACTTTAATTGTAATGCTAAGGTATTGCACTTCACTATGAATCCCTCTGCCGTTGCGGAAAAACAGGCAGAAGAGAAACACAAAGCATTGTTGCGCGAAGTGGAAGAACTTAGGACAAAAGTGGCGCAAGGAGGAGTCAATACGACGTCTTCCTCTCTCCAAGCACAAGGTAATCACTTTTCTTTGTTTTATCGTAAATGTTTCGTGTAATCTAATTTAACCCTTTGACGACGGGCATTGGGAAGTAGAAACTCAACGTAAAATTAAATTTTGTGGTCGCTATTCTATGATTAATAAAGGAATGACAATTTGCTATCATAGTAATATAAATGAAATAATATATGAAATATTTTAGTAGCCTAAGTTTAAATTAATAAGTTAGAAAATTAATTAGACAAGTAGTTATGCTATTGCGTGTAAATATTCAGTCAGTATAAGATACTGAACCTGGCACCATGGTGTTCATTTTTTTATACTGTACTTTTATATTTTTCTATACTTTACTTTTTACAAGTGTTGAATGAATTCTTTTATGCCAACCATTTTCATGAATATTGTAACCATTTTCGCCACTTTGCATTAATATACTCAATTTTTGTTTAATATTTAGAAATAGCAGAGCTTAAACAAACTCATGAGATAAAAATAGCGCGTTTGAAGGAGGCCTTCAAAGCTTCATCGCAAGAGTATCGTCAAGCTTGCTATCAATTATTTGGTTGGCGAGTGGACAGGACCAAAGAGGGTCGATACAAGTTGTCTAGTCAGTATGCTGAGTCGCCAGAGGATTTCCTGTTTTTCCAAATTGGAGAGGGAGTGGATCTTTTGGAGACCGCGTTCTCCGCGACCCTCGGCTCTTTGGTGGAGCAACACTTGCAAAGACAACACAGTGTGCCTATGTTCTTGAACGCCGTGCAATCAGAATTATTCAATCAGCAAACCATGACGAATGTCATGAGTTGATGTCCGTAATTATCATTGAATCCTAAAATGAAAGTTTTTCATACGAGATTTGGCAAAAGAGGTGAGACTCTTATATGTCAAACTTTTATCATTTAAATTATTATATGAATCATGTTTTTTATGCCAATCATTGTTATTGCCGGTTTACTATTATATACTACTATTATTATATATCTTGTAAGTTATTTTTTGGAAAACTTTCGCTTTCTCATTGTCGCCGCTAGTCTTATGAGTAGTCTACTATTGCGGTTCTTTTAATCATAATTTAAAAGATGACTTGAATGACTAGTAAGAGGTGAACATTGATCATTTTTGCTTAAATGCCAGGTCTTGTACCTATATAGTTTTAATTCGTCTTCGAATAATGCTTGTTCGTTACATGATCGTGTATGTTTTTGGCGTAGAAATTTACGAAAAGTGGGAGTAACGAATAAATCGCCATATATTGTTTTTATTCAAGCCATATTTCCCTCCCATCCGTGTCTTCGTTTTGAATAATCCTATCTAACTCGAAAATTTCTTGTAATTCTACATGGTTGCACAGGCACTGGTATCGAATCGTTAAGCGTTTCGTTCGTTAAATAGTGATGTTTGAAACAAAGTGCCAATTATGCTCAGTGATGCGAATCTAATCCAGCAACTACGCTATCATTATTCGCTTTGGTTATCACAGAAGCCAACTCATTCTCAAAATGGCTGCCAGTCATTTGCAACTGTGTCGCTAGGCAAATTACTATTTATAGTATTTTGTAATGTAATGTAAATAATTTTATTGCAGTTTATAGTGCAGTATTTATATATTTGTATATTTTAGGTGTTTAGAATTTTTACCTTTAGGGTTGTTCGATTAAAATTATTTTTTTCGAACGTTTATTATGGAGTAATTTGTAGTGTTTGTTATCACATGTAACATAAACTCCTTTAATTATTGGAATCTTAATTTTTTGTGTAATATTTAATAAGCAATCATGAATCTTTGTCTTCGAAATATTAATTTTTTAGTCCAACATTAAAGTAAATTATAAGTATTGAAAAAAATGAAATAAAAATTATATTAAACATGAATCGTGTTTTTAAAAATGTATCCACGATATTTAAAATTTCTTTTATTACAGTGACGTATCAAGGAAACCTTTTTAATTTTAAAATAATTTTATTTGTATTTTAGAATTAATGAAGAGTTCTCTTTATGTTTTTAACTTCTGGATATGGAAACCTTGCTGTCCCTGACATACAACAGATCAGTGGTCACTATGCAACTGCCATTAGGTCGAAACTAGTTTGACCATTGTGGCGATCCTGCATTTAACGCGAGATACAGAGTGGTTCCTCTCTATAACTTTGGGATTTCCTGTAGAAACTTTAGAGTTTCAGTCTGTGTGTTCGAATAGGTTGACTCAAGACAGACGATGTTAATCTTGCGTCCAATTCCGTCAGTACACGAAACCAGAAACTTCGTCGAAAGAATCGTTCTGTTAACATTCGTTGACTTGATCGTACATTTCTCTGCTTTTCCTCCTGTTCCTGGAAAATTTCACTCAATAACTAACAATAAACCGCTATGAGAACGAACCCGAACTTTTAACATAAAGATTTCATATTTTAAATTGACGAAAATAGACAAAGTAGAGCGAAAAATAATAAAGGGGCCAAATAGCAATCAAATAAATTGGAAGATATTGAAATAAAATTAAAATTTAAACAAAAAAAATTAACAAAAGTTTAAATAATAGATAATAAAAATAATATCAAAGTAATTAACACTGGTTTTACGGACATTAATTGTATAATTCGACAGGCTTCCGGAAAAATACGTATACTGCATATAAATATTCGAAATTAGAAACGTGACGATGAAGAGAATCAATTAGAATACATATTCATACCATTGTATTAATTAAAGTTAACATAAAGAACAGAAAAATAATATTTATGGTCTCTATAATTTTAGGTATGAAATCTGAAATGCGTCAAATTGACGCGTTCCGTAAATCTAGTGTTAACATGGGTTTAACACTGAATTTACGGAACTCGTCAATTTTATGAATTTTAAATTTTATACTTAAAGTTATGGAAATTATAAATATTATTTTTTTGGTACTTCATGTGAACTTTGTTTAATGTAATAATATGCATACATATAGTAATTGATTACGTCCCTTCTAGATTCTTTAACTTTGAATATTTGTATATAAATACCTTTTTCCAGGAAAGTCGTTGAATTATATTATTAGTATTCGTAAATCTAATTTTAAATAATAGTTATATGCCTTCCCTCTGACATACCATGATTCAAAGAAGAATTCTAAACAAAATTTACAATATTCTTTCTAGTTATATAAAATTCCATATTTTTCTTGAATTGTATAAAACTTTCGAAATTCTGAAATTCCGAAATTCAGAAAAATGGGAATTTCTTTCTCCACTTCTTTTGAAGTTTCCACGGGACGAGCAATAGCTCACCTAATTTATACTTAATCCCTACCGTGGGGGATGAGCGTACCTAAACGCTTATGGACGACGTCAGAACGGTACACACGCAAAAATGGAAGAGAAATTCCTCCTCGAGGAGCAAGCGAATCGTCTATCTCAATTATGTCGTGGTTTTACCGTTCTTCCGAACTTTTCAAATTCTTATCGCGTGAGACGTCCGCCACCACTATGGAACACCAAGAGGTAGACTGTATATTATCACATGGGACCATTCCCTCGAGATTCTTTACCAGGTTCCTCTCACTAACCTTATGTGTCTAGAAAAGGGAGGATGATCCCTGCGGAGAGATTCCAATTGCATGGTCTGCGAAGAAAAACAGTCTGGGGGTAGCGATCTTCATTAGCGAGCAGCCAACCCCCATGGAACTTATGAGACATGGAAGGGAACGCGTGGATACACGTGTCTCTGCGTGTTTATTATTGCACGGGGAGAAATAACATAAAGGACCAATAAACGAATGAAGCTTCCTTGTCGTGTAATATGTTCACGAAGGATAATATAGTGGCCCAAAGTAAAGCTCGGACACTTACAGTACCGCTTATAATTATTCGAACGATTCAAAAAGTCGATGGACGCTTCCCTTAATACGAAAACTTGAAATTGAAAAGTATGGAAATGCAAAGGTTTTGGAATTAAAATGCTTGGAAATCCGAAAACTTAGTAGTCCAAACGCTTGGAAATCCAAAAGCTTGGAAATTTAAGTGCTTCGAAATATAAAAGCTGCGAAACTTAAAAGCTTGGAAATTCGTACGTTTGGAAATGAAAAATTTTGGAAATTCGAACGCTTGGGAATTCAAATGCTTGGAAATTCAAACCCTTATCAACGGTTTCCTAAAGCATGAAAATGTAAGTGTTCGAGTTTTTGGCTTTGGGCCACTGTAGACTGCAGATCGTAATTTCGATTACGTAAATTCATGTTTTTATTGGGTGAAACTGCCATTAACTGTACGATGGTTTATAAAGGGTATAATCTGCTATTTCGTTTGAAGCCCTGGTAAATGAATAACAGTAACATCATATTGTTAAAAAATTGAAATTATCCACCACAATTGTTTTAGAAACAATTATCATTTATAGATATGGAATTTTACACGAAAACGCTAAAATGCGCACATCACAAATCACTATTAAAGAATTAGCTGCATTAAAATATGAAACCCTATCACACCCACTATATTTGATAGACTTTTCTCCAAGAAATTATCATCTATTCAGATCTTCATAATTATTTCTGAAGAAAAAATGTTCAGTATAGAAGCAGTCGTCTAGAAGTGGACCATTTAAATAACTTATTGAATTACGCAACATTAATATTTATGAAAATTGAATATGTTTATTTTGAATCGTAGCCTAATCGCAGAATGTCTGTCATTAAATTGAATTCTACGTGGTGCTTTTGTCTTTCGTTGTTCCATGTTAAGGACTAATATATATTGTATTTTATTTCAACAGATAAAAATGTTCTAATGAATATATTAATTACTCTCATGTTTTAATATTTACCGTGACCCATCTAAAATCATGTCGCGGCCTACCAGTGGCTCTTTAGGCGCATTATTTTCCCGCAGTGATTCATTTTCAAGCGAATCAAATCCTGTACAAGGACAGGATGCACTTGATGCACGTGCAACGTCCCTGTTTCCTTAATATCCGCCTTGCCTTGAAATTGCTTTTCCTTACCGAATATTTTCGAGGGTAATATCCCGCGGGATTAATCCATGATTTTCCGGCAGGCATAAACGACGCCCCGCTGAAATGAAAAGCATCGAGGACACGCTGAAAGCAGGATAATCCTCGCTTGTCCTAATTAGATCACTGGGGCGACGTCTACCAGCTGATCCAAAGTCCTCCGCCATGTAGTTGATCGGCTTTAGTATCGCAGAATTTCTTTTTCCATAGCAATAACCATTGAATCGATAGGCACAGGCGATCGTTGGAAAGAATGTACGATGAAAACGTAAAACATGGTGAAAGTTTTAGCTTATCTGTGAGAGGCTCGTGGCCAAAGAGAAGAGTCGAGTCGAACTTTGCAAATAGGGGAGCTTCATTTGCCTCAGCCTCGTTCCAACCCTCTCTCCTTTCTATCTGAGTTTCTTTGAATTCCACTTGCCCTGTGACAATGACTTAAGTTTCATTCCTTTCAGATAGTTCGCGCAGTCTCGCGTATTTCCTCACTCTCTCCAACCCCGCCGACCTTTTCCACGCCCTGTAATTTGTGCTTATCGACCTTCCAGCGATCCGCTTTTTTGAAGCTTCTTTCGAAAGAATAAGAGGTAGTTAAAAATTGTACTAATCTGATTGCGAAAAGTCTCTGCTCTTTAAATTGCAGGCGCGTTTGTTACTTCGATGAAATTTCCTATTCTATTAGTATTAGGTTGATGTATATGAAATGTCTGGTTTTCAAAGTATAAGGTAGATGTACCAATTACTGCCACTTTAACCCCTTGCCCTATAACAACGAGTCACACTCCTGGTACATATAGAGCTCTAAACCCGATAAACGTGCATCGTATTTGCGTTAAACTTTAGTTGTAACCGCAACAATAATTTTAATTTTTTATCGATTATCGAGTGTAACTTACGTAAAACAGTTCAGCGTTTAGCATGCGATGGAATATTAGAATAAGTTAGTCCATGCTACAAAGTTTGATCCTTAAAAAATTCGTAGGGCAAGGGGTTAAGGGTATCGCATAACTTTGTTTAACTATTTTAGAAATTATTTAACCTAAAAATCATTCCAGTTTGGAGCATAATACTGTTCAACCGCTCTTTTATTTATGAACATTTTTTATATATCGAATGTAACGAATTAATTACTACGTAAATGAAAATTTACAACAAAGTCCAATGTTCCTATTACTTCACTTGAAAAGTTTTCATATAAGAAAACTTGTTATCAATATTCGTGAATTTAACTTTCAATTCCTATATTGAAATGTTTTCCTTAGAATTATAAAACTTTTGTAAAGAAAAAGGTGTGTGATCGAATTAGATAAAATCTTGAAGACTGCAGCAGGATTAAATTACAAGCGTAGTGATTAAATGTGAGTAGAAAGGGGTTGAATAATTAAAAATCTTGTTCTCATATAATCAGCGTTCTGGTTAAGAAACGCAGTGTTCTAATATTGAAGAAAAAAACGCAATAATGAGTTCATACAGCTTTCACTTCCCTATAGAGCTACCCTTCACTAAGAGAATGAGAAATTTGCGAAGGTATTTAATTACTGCATTTGCTACTAGGTACGGGAAATTGTTGTACATTAATTATGTCGCTTCGAAACTTATTAGTGAACTTTTATCAATCTACAAAATGGTAGTTACGAATTCGGCGTTTACGTAGATCCTGATCGATACCCAACGACAGGGAAATAAATTATTCAGAACGGACGGAAGTAGAAAACTTTCTACGGAGGCGTTTATAAAAGTATTTGCACCTGGCTACATTTTTCAGTGTTGTGTTTTTTTTTGGACAAGTTCAATATTTCATTTTCGCAATTCTAAATTTTTATAGCCGTACAAAGGTATTATTGGGAGACAAATGTGTTCAGATAATAGAACAATGCCTCTTCCTATGCTAAATTTCATATATTTTCATACTACCAAACACGATAAACAAGTAATATGACATAATAATAGTATAATATAAATAATATAAACAAATACTAATGATTTAAATAAACTCTTGCAAGTTCTAAACATTTTGGATTTCATTAACATGCAATGAACCAACATTCTGTAGGTAATTTTCAATTAATCGTCCATTGTTTTGTATATCAGTATTCATTGACTTTTTAGTACCATATTATTATGTTAAGTTTGTTGCACGCTCGCCATTTTTCAACTGCTTAGTAGTTTCATGTTTTGTTTTAATTGATAGCATTATCCATTATTCTTTTGAAGACAATATTGTCGTTCTGAACGTTTCGAACTTAAATACCATAGTGAAATATTGTAATGAGATTTTATTTTGATCGTTAGCCTTGATAACTGCAACAGGAGAATGTAAAATTATATGGATTACACACGCACATGGCATAAAACATTCAGTATGGATAATAGAACGTTTCGATAAAATATTCGGATAATAGAACGATCGGCTAATAGGCGTTCCGATAATCGAGGTTCTACTGTATAACGAATTTATATTAGGTTTCTCGAAAAGTTCGTAGAGATGTTTTAGAAACATTCAACATGTGCACATTAACATTTTGCGTGTAGTATTTATTGTTTGATAAGTGTATGATTATCAGGAAATCTCATGATCTTTTTCAAAAAGTTTGCATTGTTTGCACACCTTTTCCTTCCGAAATGAACTCATGCAAGTAATTCTTCCAAGCTTCTAATTTAATCAATTTCTGGCTATTAATAAAGTTTTATAAACATTATTATAAATGATAATAGCAGAATATCCCAGGTAACTAGGACCCAGGTAACTAACACTAACCAACGTTTCTAATATATTTATTAGAAAAGCGTGTAGCTTTTATTCTACGATTTTCCAAAATCTTTCTTCAATATTACGAAAATTTGCAAAAATGTGGTAATATAAAACATTTGAAGAATTTCGAATTGGATTAAGACCCAGTAAGTGTTACTCAATCTTTCCGATCCCTTTTTTGACAAAATATTCAGATTCATACTCAGGGACATTATTCTGCTGGAATATAAATTTTCCTAAGCATATTTCCTTCTATCAATTGCAATAAATTGTTAAGATATTAACATAATTAATACAAACGTCTCTTTTGTCATTTTTAATTATCCTGCACCTTTCGTAGAAAAATAGTTCCAAAACATGATAGAATTGCCATGGTTAATTAAATATTTAGGATACTGAAGCAGTCTGACGATTTACATTGTCCATTTTGGTTCAATAATTCAAATTTTGATTCATCGAACTGTATATGGAATTTTCTAAATCCTTCATTACTATACCTATTAAAACTTATGTAACAACTATTAGCGGTCAGTGAAATCGCGAATGTGTATCGCGTTATCATTAACGTAGAAGTAATGAGTAAAAGATGAAAATCAATTGTTTGCTTTAGACATCAATAATGAAAGGATCCGAGTTCGATTTCAGTAATTGAACATTATACTATTGTATAATTGAAAAGCATCCAGAGTGACAAGCTCGTAAGTCATGCAAAAAGAAAAATTAAAATGAATAAGTAATTATTAACAGTCCCACAGACCGACAATAGTAGTTAAGGGTTAAAATGCTAATAACCAATATAAAATGTCTAGTGTGAAAGTTCTTTATTCTCGCACACAAAATTCCCAATTATCATAAACTTTTTTTCGTCCACCGCACCGGTGTAAGTGAGAGAAAAATGGAAAAGTCGTCTCGACGAGCTGTGGGATAGGAAAAAAGGAAATGGACAGAATTTTGGGAAGAATCGGGAGACAAAGCTGAAGGTATTTTGCAGACGGTTATGGAAAGAATAAGACAGAAGGAGAAAGAAAATGAGAGAATCAAGACACGATAAGGAGTATGGGAAAGTGATGGCAGAAGGCAACCGCATTACTTAGAAAAGAAAGGAAAAATGAAGGACAAAAGACTGATAGTGAGGTCCAAATGCGGCAATGAGCTAAGAGGGAAGCAGTGTTGGTGGGAAGAAGAGGGGAGGAAATGCAGAGTGTGCAGGAAAGGAGAAGAAATTGTACTGCGTCTTCTGAAGGAGTGCCAGAAAAATATGACAAACATGGAAACAGAGGAGTTTCTAAATGGGAAGGGGTCGTGTTTGGCAATTATGAGAAGAGTTGTCCAAGAGAGAAAGAAGCTGGAGTAAATAGCGAAGTAACGAACCAAAGATAATCCAAAGACTGTTAAGAATATTAAGTTCTAAAGTTTTAATAAGAGTTTATTAACGATAATTCAAGTTGCTTGGTTTTATGTAAAGAGTCGCATATGTTGTATCTTATATCTTGTGTAATAGTAATAATAAAATTATTTGTAAGTATGAATAAAAGCAATTACATGCTTGCAAGTCGTTTTAAGTGTAATGACTAGGGAAACCATTCGAAACCGAAAGGCGTGAATTAACAGAAATGAATAATTTTGTAAATTTTTGCGTTTATACAAGTGATAACTGTATAAGTGAGATTATTTAGTAGATTCTTTCACTTTTAATGAAATAGTAATACGTAATTATAATTATAGAAACTAGTTTCATAGAAAATAATTCATAACAATTTAAGAATAGTTCAGGAAAATTGAATACGGAAGCAAGAATTTGACTTAGTTTTAATCTTCCATCAATTACTAGAAGTAGTAACTCTTATTTGTACCGATAAGCTGTATTAAAATGGCAATCGTTTAGTAACTATGCTTTATCTCTTCATTTAAAATCTCCTATTATGTTTAAATTCGTGTATCTCAACAATGCTTTTAATTTACAAACCTTTTTTTTACTTTAAACTTTAGAAAAATCGGATTGATTGCTTTTGCCTGTTTTTATTCTAAATTTTATATTGTATTTGTTAAAAACTAAGAGTAAACTAAGAGGAAATTATTATGAATGTGAGTATTGGTAATATAATGTTTAAAAAATCAGTACATAAAAGAAATACTTTAAAATACTTTTAACTAAGGAAAAAGCAGTTTTTGATCTTTCTCTCATCGCAAAATTAATAGTTTGAAAATACTACTCCTTGCTTCCTTTCTAAAAGTAACGCTTTAAACCTTGGAGAAGAACAGGAAGCTCGTTTTCCCGGTGGAAAAACACGTAGATGCACGTGGTACGTCGAAAACGGTGCTTGAGGGAAGGTTGCACGTTTTGTACGTGTAGAAACTAGATGACCAAAAGCATTTTCGAGGTGGGGTGGTCCGTGTACGTTGGCTGACGACAGGAACTCGATATAACGGCGCCAGCTGCGAAGGGACTCCGAGTCGACGGGAACTCTCGCGCCGAAACTCCATTATCCTTAATTATAATCGCGTTTAATCGCAAACTCATCCACCTCCCATCCATATGTGCGCCAGTTACGTGTCTGGTTGCCTTAATTCGAACCTACCCCCTCGAACTTACCCCTTATCAATCCGAAATCAACGGTGCACCCTTTTGTCGGTAAATGAACCGATAATTTGCTCTGGCAGGTTTCGTCGTCTTTAGTAAAATAATTATTATCGCTTTATGCTAATGCGGCAGAGGCGGATGAGTGGCATCATTTCGGGAGGGGGCATTTTGGAGAAAGGGAAATCTTGTGTTTTATTATTATTATTTTTTAGACCAAGATACAGTGAGTAACTTTGCTGTTTTAGTTATTATAAATAGAGATCTCTTCTTAATTGCTTTAGTACGTAATATAACAATATAGAGATACAATCTGTATTCAAATAATTAGAGTGGAATCCGGTTATTATAATCGCGGATATTGCTATCATAATTAATCGGTCCCAAAACAATTTGTATAAAACTAGTTAAAAATAATTCGCGTATTATAATCAAACTTCGGTTATTGATCGATTCATTGATATCGATATTAATTTTGATAATTACTTTTGGACACAAACGATAAGAATTCTTAGCAAATTGGTATTAAATAAATCTTTTCTTTAAAACTTACTTTTAACCGAAGTATATCTTTTATATTTGATATGAATGTATTGCAAGATTATTGGAAAATACGTAAATAAAATAAAGGAGAAGCTAGAGAGACACGCCTATGATAATTTGAATGTTCTTAAAAAAGATAGTATATTCATTAAATTATGTACAAATGTGATAATTAGACTGAGGATTTTTATGCAAATTTGTATCTCTTCAAATAAAATTGAGAGAGTAGACTTTAATAGAGATTTTTTTGATCCTCTAAATGTTGTACGTTGTACTTTATCTTAAATATTCTATATATTTTTATATATCATGTCGGATCTGTTCTTCTTTGCAAATGTAAGTTTAGTATAAATGCATAAAGATCTGCAGTCTAATCATAACTGTTTATAATAAAATGAGTTAAGTTCTGAAAACTATTTATCCGCTGCGTAATGTTATCAGCCGATTATTCTTATCAAAAATTGTAAGTCCCAAAGTGATTATAATAAACAGATTCCATTTTATTGAAATTCATTATGATATTACTAGTCGCAATAATTCTTAAAAAAATGTATAAATGTTTTAAAAATTGCAAATAATATGAAGTTCAGTTACTAAATAATAATGTACTTTGCTATATTTTTGAAATGTTAAACAAAATCCTAAATGGAATATTGTTTAATACTAAGCTGTTATTATCTAAAACCGGATGCTTTAGTAATCGCAGTACAACTGGAAAGGGAGTAATTCAATGTAAAAAAGTAAACCAAATATGTAAAATAATATTTTTTCATAAGAATCTAAGGTTCAGAGAAAGTTATATTAATATTTGTGTGGCGGCTCTCCTGCACCCACCACTAGAGGGACATATGAAATAGGACTTTCTCGAAAGTACTCGCTCCAACTACCTCGTCCATATATATACCGCCTTTAACTTTCCTTCCAATATCCCAACGTCTAAGGCAGGGCCTGCTAGGTAGCCTTACTGATGAGTCCACTAGCAGGCCCAGAACGGAAACGCAACACCCTTCCCTTTCCCTATCCTATCCCCTCTCTACAGAGCCACATTTGTATTGATATTTGTATTAATGATCGATGACACTATGATAAACACTAATACTACGGTTATTAATGATCTTATTAATTTATATTTACAGTATTACGTGATTTGTTTAAAAAACAATTAAAGTATGAGAACAATATGATATCAGTTTATGACCTTCTGATTTATGTAGCAAAGATCTTTATGTGTTGAAAAGGATGTAACATGCAATAATTTATCGAATCATATGAATGTAAATTAATAAAATTGTTAGGAAATGCATTAATACTTTTTATCCTGAAATTCGAATTGCCCACGAATGCAAATAAAACCCAGATAGAGTTAAGCGTACAGATACCCAGAGAATATTCGAAGTTAATTTTTACAGTAACAAAGTCCCATCTGAAAAAATGTTCTTGTATTGTTTCGTTTTATTTTTTAACGTAGAATCACTTCCTTCACAGTTGTACAATGATTATTAGGACACTTTGTATACTTACTTAGAAACTGGCTGAAGGCATGTATTATCATAGATACTTTGAATCAAGGAATACCGCAACTCCAAATTTCAGTCCTGAGGGATACTATAACTAACGATCAAGTACGATTCGCCTGTAGCATAATTGTAATGAACGCGATAATTAGTATTCGCTCGAATGGGCTATCATCAATGTTAAAGTAGTAATAAATGTAAGTCCACGAAGTGCTATCATTAATCAAATATAATTGCGTAATCTCTCACGTAATCGAAAATGAAATTGAGAAACACAAACGATACTATTAATAATAAATTAAGATAAGGTTCCCGATTACATGAATTTTCAGCCTCAAACATTTTTTCAAACTTTTAAATCAAACTAGTCAATATCGCAATGTTTTAGTTATGCTAAATATTAGACAAACTAGTTTTCCCTGAAGTATACGTGTGTATATTAATTTGTCTAGTACGTTAATTTTTTTTGTTTAGACTTACAAGAGTAAAAAGTTACAGAATGTTTTTGTTAGACTAAATTTTTAAATGTTTTAGCGAATATTGGTAAAATTGCAATTTTCAGCCACATATCTTTAACCTTTTGGAAACGCACGCATAATTTACGTCTACAAAATAATTAAGGTGAAGTGTAAACGAAAATGTTATATTACTGTTAAAGTAAATCTTCAGATACTATTAAACAACGGTAAATTTGGAAATTATTTATGCTATATTATATAAACTTTGCTGGACGTATGTATACGTCTATTGCAGCCAAAGGCTTAAATTAATGTAATTATTTTATTAGCCAATATTCCCCTGTTAGGATCGTTTTTGACCAAAACGTGATTTACTTTTATTTTATAGTACATATTATAAATCGACCAACTAAAATTCATCTTACCTGCCCTTAAAAATCTACCTTGCTTCAAAGGCAACCCTTAAAATTACTCAAATCCCACACATTAGCAAAATTTTCCAATCACTCTCGATTACCACATAGGAAACACACGTTATCAAAAGAACTGCGCGATATTTTCACACGAAATCTCCAGGAAAAAGTGGAAAGTTTCGAGGCTCGCCGTTGGCAAACGGTCCACTCTAAGCCGCTGAAACCTACCAGAGGGCAACAATATCCTCGCACGAACTCCGGCGTGTTTTAAAAACCGTTCCCAAGCTTGATGTAATTTGTACGCGAGCAGAACGATGTCAAGTTGCCGCGTAAATGCTGCTTTCCGGTCGCCGAAAGCTTCGATAATGAGGAGCCTCTAAACGTAACCAGCTCGGAACCCACGAACAAGAAGCCTTTCCTGGCCTCTGGTTCGTTAAATTTATTCGATAAGTTGGAAACCATTTTTTTCCTCACTCTTTTACCCTTTCTACCCCTCTTTAGTTTCTGCTTCTTTTTCCCCGCGGTGGGGGTTACACACCCTCGACCCATGTTCTCGGCTAACGAGTACGATTTTTCAAACGCGCCACGCCTTTAATCACGAGCGACGGCGGGTTGGCAAGTTTGGCCAGGCGACGCTATTCGTCCCATAATTTTCTCCAAGTTCCTATTAACTCTGTTTTCATGTTAATCCGTTCGCCGTCGCGACGAGTTACACCGTTGTTGTACCGCGAACGTGGAATTTCCGCGAGCTAGCGCAACCGTTAATCGCGTTTTCGCGATGCTCGTCACTTCGTTTTTAATTGGATCCTCTTCCGCCAGAAAACAATGCGGGAAAAGTCTGTGTTGAAAGGGAAATCGCGAAATGGATGAAAAATTTTTAAAGTAAAGAGGGCTGGGATTATAAATATTTATTAACCCTTCGCACTCTCGATCTTTCTTCCAATTTTTTGATTCTACTAACTATTTATTATTTTAAACGTTTTGATTGAAGTGTATTTCGGCACACAGTTGATTCATGGAAACCAATTTGAACAATTTTTGTTCTCACCAATTGGGTTGAAATTAATATTGAAGTGATGGTGAACTTCACTTTTTTTTTATATTGCGAAATATAATATAATGAATCGACATAAAAGTGCGAAGGGTTAAGAAATTGACTGAGTTGAACGGTGATTTTGAGCTTTTTAAAAAATGATAGTGTTATTAATATTAGAACTACCGACAATTAAGATGTAGGGTAAACGTTGGTAATATGGAGCTTTGTGAAGTTACGATAATTAACCCTTTGACGATACATATATACACGGCCAAAACTTGTGAAGGCCCACAAAAGTAATTCCATACATGTATTAAATACGTCTTATGTTACGTAACCGGAGCTACATATGTTTTTGTGCTCTATTCGATGGAAACGGTTTTTACAATGTTCCGTTGTCATCTTTATTATGGTTTTGCATCTCCTATATTAATACATGTAATAAAATATATATACACACACTGAACATATTTTTACATTGCAAAACAAATGTTGCACTCGTCAAAAGGTTAAATAGCAAATTTTACCGACAACCGCGTATGTGTTTCTTATAAACAATTAAAAAATAGATCATGCTGACAATTTAGCGACAATCGAATATCCATTATTGAAAAAAAAACGCTTTTTTCTTTTGTGGTATAGAAAAGATTCTGAAATGTGCCCCAAATAGTTAAATATTTTAGTAAAGGTAAGTTAAAGAGTATTACTTTTGTATGATTCATCATTAACTCTGACTGTTCAAAAATAATTTAAATAAATATTAATATTTCATAACAAAAGTAAAGTTTGTTAAATTCTCTTTACAAATTTCTTAGGTGATTCATAATTAGATACTTCTCTTTCGAATTGTCGAATTTTACGTTTGTTAGTTACTTTAATATAATTTCAAATCAGTCGAATTCTATCACATTTAATTAATCAAATATGACAACGTATTTGTTTGCTGTAGTTTCTTTGCTCCATCCCGTTTGTTTTATTAAAAAAATGTTAATTCCTCTATTTTGGCAAGGTTTTAAGATCAGGTGTTCCATATTACCAATGTTTACCCTAATATTTCTTCTTTACAAAAACAACAACAAAAATTCTGTTTAGTTTAAGCTTTAATTTACCTTAAAACATGTTTAAGTGTGTTTAGCATTAAACACGTTTCTCACAAATTAAAAAGTTTGGTCCTGAAAGAGTTAAGCTGCCTACTTGTGTCTGATTAATAACTGACTTATTCCACTGTGCGCTGTTACTAAATGCTTAGCCTTGTGTTTCAGTTATACCAAATAAATTAAACCAATAAATACGCGAAAGAATATATCTAAAGTTGAGTTGCAGGAAGGGATATGTCTAAAAATATAATTTTTTTAGTTACGTCTACCATTTTGAACTTCATTCAGAACTCTTCCGACCTATCATACTAAAAAGTTGGGAATCCTATTACATATTAATCTAAATCTATTATGAAAGCCGCGGTAAGTTCCAAAATGAGGCAAGTCCACTGATGAGTATATTGCAAATCCGGATTTGTTTAACCTTTTGTTTCGGCTTCACATAAAAATGTGATATTTATACTATGAAGTTAAAATTGTATATAATCTAAAGGTTATATATGTACAAGACATAAGTATAGTTCCTGACTGATGCAGATAAAATATGGTTTGCAGCTCTCATTAAAAAACTGTAGATTTTTGCACTTTTTCGTTTGTTATTAATAAAATGGTTACGCTAGTAGTAACATGTGTTTCCATTTCAATATACAGTATAAAAATGTTTTAAGTTAAAAAAGTAACAATTCCGGCAAAGTAACTTACAAATGGATATGTTCAAAATTTTATGTTCATTTCATAAATACTTAGAGCTTATTATTTTCTGTCGATTAATTAAATGAGATGTAAATGAGCCATGAAAATGAGAAATAGAAGGAATTATTAAAAAATGTTCATATTTTGATTGCCACAGTTTTTCTCATTCTGTAAAATATGAATTTTTTAGTACTTATTCCTTTTTACAATTGAGCTCCAAATGTAATACAATGAGAAATAAATATTTATTTATCCTCTTGATAGAAAATCGGACCGAATTTGAAAAAATACATCAGTACGAATTTATTATTTTTTTGTAAAATTGCGAATGGGTAATTTTCACCATGTTAGTAGTTTTAGTCTTGATGGTAATATTATACTGTATTTATTTTTTGTGTCAGATTTAAGCCTAATTATGCCCACTCCTGATTTGCAACTATTTAACATTTCCAAACTGTCTTTGAAACATTTCTTCTTCATATCCTATTTTTGCTAATAACGTTTAAGAATTTTTCTACTACATTCCAATTAGAAAAAAAGTAATTTTTACTTAATGACTCGTTTTCTTTAATTTCTCAAATAACTGTTGTTTTGGATCTCTGGTTTGTATCGCTTGCCACTAACTATTAAAGCAGCGAACGAAGCGTTGCTTGGTCTCAGCAAACGCAGGAGCCCACTTTCGCTCATTGTCGCTTCTTACGTTACCGCCCTTCCCAGTTGGTTTATCTTTCCGGTTGAAAAATTGCCAGGAGACATCAGAAGTGCTCGAAAGTCATCGGGGATGATCCCAGTAGGCAAGGGGTGCACGATAACCCGAGGTATCCGACTCTTTCTCCATCCACCACTCCCTTTTCTATCCTTTTCTTGTGTGACGAAGTATAAAAAGGGGCGGGGGAGGGTGGAGAAAGGGGGAATAAGGTCCAGAGCATTCCTCCAGAGATACACTACCCCTCAAAAGCATAGTACACTTGGTTATTTCTGTCGGAAGATGCAATTCTACACAACAATTGTAAACAAAGGAAACAACACAATGATTTTATTCTGTATTATTACTACAGTTACGCGTGAAGTGGAATATTTGGATAAAATACGATAATTGATTTTTATGACACGATACTTGTAATTTGTTATCGCTAGTGTTAGCTATCGCTATTGATTTATGTAATGTTGTAGAAGTATATATATATATATATACACATATATATATATATATTCTATTTTATATTATGGATTGTATATATTCTTATATCGTATAATTTATGCATCGCATATATAATAGAGTGATAGGGTAGATTAAGTTGCTATTAGATACTAGTTAAGTAATAAAAAATATAAATATGTAAAGAAACGGAATTCACTTGTAGTTCCTTGGGAAAGTAATAAAGTCTATTCTATTCTATTCTATTCTACTTGTAATTTGTTTATCACAAAATTTGTCAAATGATTGCATATACATTTATTAATAAGTCAAGGCCAAACAGATTAGTAATAATAATTATACTGCGGTTTATTGTACATTTATGGAAAATTTCAGTGTGCAAAAAGTATAGAATGCGAATAGTATACATGAAATGCACAAGATACTTAAAGTAAAAATACAAATTATAATATTTAGAGGGCGAAGCAAATTTCTATTTAGATTCCATTTATTTATAGTTGCTTGTAAAAATATAAATTTACACAAAAATCAGTAACCTAATAATAATTAACGAGAATAATACAGCAAATAATGAGCAATTCATAATTGTATAACTTTATTGAAGTATTTTGAACTTTAAGAATTTTTCATAAGGAGTAATAGTTAATAAACTGTGGATATTTATGTAGATTTATATTTTTAATACCATGATCAGAAGAATGAAACCTAAATAGAAAATAGTTGCACCCTCTAAATGCAATAACGTGTGTTTTACTTTGGATATTCCTTCCAATTCGATATTTCTTCTCTTACTTTGTATTTCTTAATTCTTTACTATAGTTAAATTTCCTACGAATGCATAAAAAGCCACAGTCTCACAATTAGTAAAGAAAAATATGAGAAATAATTATAGAATTAAATAAATAATATTGGTAGAGATCCATAAAAATAAACAGAAATATTATATAATTATGATAATCTTGTTACTTCATTAGATTGTCCCAAAAGTTGCTTTGTTACTTTGTGAGCGCGCCTTTGTTAGGCAAAATGACACCATAAGATTTCGAAGAAATGGCATCATATGAGACTTCTGGGAAAATAGAGGAAGTTATTAAAAGGATATTTTAATAACTTGTATTATATAAAATTAAGAAATTCAAGAAAACGGAAACAGGATTGGATCAAAAACGATGTGAAAACCATAGCAGGGTTAATCTACGTATTTAATAAGAGAAAGAGAAGAGCTTTTGTAACACTGCATATTTTCGGATCAGACATGTTGTTTTCTTATTCAACTATAGTAAGTCACAAAATTATTGGCACAGACAACAAAGTAATGAGGATATAAAAAATAAAAGAACTATGAATAGAATTGCAAATATTGTTCTGCTTCATATCATTATTAGTTAAAAGCTGTTTATTAACGTACATTCGTTTCCCAAGAAAACAGTGTTGGATGTTTTATTATTATTTCTCTATTTTTCTTATTTCTCTACCCATTTTTATCTGTGCTAATAATCTTCTGACTCATTGTATATCACATTAAAATGTTTGCTTTGAGCCACTGCTTGAAAACTAAAAGTTGAAAATTAATAAATATTAACTTGTCATGTTTTATTTCTGTAGTTATTATTATTATTATTGTTTATTAGCGGGAAAAAGATATTCCTCTGATACAATGTGCATAAGTCTTACAATCCAGTTATATAATTGACAAAGTGTTATAAACGCAACATGTCAATATTTCTATCAAAATTAAAGAAGTCGATCGAGTCTGAGAACATATTTACATGTAAAATATTGCGATTTATCCAATTATATAAGTTATAAATGTTGCACTATAGGAATTCACAAGCTGTTATTACAAGTAGAAGAAAGTACATTTTTGATACTTATGAGCGTTAGTGTATCTACAGACCAATGTCGATATAACCAGTCTCACGCTCTCTTCGCAACTCTGATCGAGCAAGTTCCTCGTAGCGAACACAGACACAAAAGTTAGCGTAACCCGCCCTTCGACGCATCTCTCCATCTCTGCCTCTCATTTTCAACTCCCTACCCTCGCGTAGATTCCATCCAATGCGAAGAACACGGGTCCATACACCTACGACGGGACTAAGTTTCACCGAAGATGGGCCAACTTTGATAAGATACCCGTTTACCCTTCACCTCAACCCCCGATTGATTATCTCTGCAGCTACCACTGACGCTGCAGAAACGATGAAAGATCGCGACTGCCTTTTTACATTCGCCAACAATCATTCCAGAAACGATTCCAAAGGTGGTTATTGGCTGGAGAGTTGGGAATTATGCTGGACCATGCTCAAGGGTGGCCAGTGGGTTGTTCAAATAGCTACTTTAGGAGTTTTGATACTGTCTTTGGAAATACGGCTTGGATTCGTTAACTATTGAGGGCGGTATTGTTAAGGATTTCTTGTTGAAAAAGATGTAGGGCAGAGATGTCATGAATGAGACACTTTTATTTAAGACGAAAAGTAGAGAAACTAAACGGCCTATTTGATTCTAATTTGGAGCATTTGAAAGATATGTTCTTTTACTATAAAAATGTATGGTACTGATAAGTTCTTCCCCATATTTATTGGCTGTATTTTGCACTTTTTAAAAAGGTGCATTTTGTCCCATTTATAAATTGGTTGTGTTGAAAGGAACATAAGCATTTATGTATGGGACAGTGCAATAAAATAAGATAATGTAGGTGTTGATTTCATAAATATTTTTTCTTAGCATAACTATTATAATTTTATCGATTTCTTTTAGTTAAATCGCTTTTATTGTATCGTAAATAACAGATGACAGTAAGGAAAAAGTGTGGTTAGGTGTGAGTACATGTACACGCGCCATCTAGACCCTATCTATCTATCTATTTATCTATCTATCTATCTATATATATATATATATATACACATATCGCTATATATATATATGGGAGGCCCTACCCATAACTTCCCTGTGTCTCATTTTAAATATAACAGCTACATTAAAAAATTTACCTTATTCGATTAGTATGTTAAGAAAAATAACTTAATAACATATGTTCTTATTGTTGTGGACTTTTCTCATCTATTATGATAATGGAGAAATGAACGAAAAACAATAGGACTTCATAAAATGTTTCGAGGAAATAGACAAAATTTTACTTTGAGGTACGAAAAAACAAACGTGTCTATCGTAATTATACATGAACTGCCATTAGCATCGTATTAGGTGTGATTAATACATCATAATATACCTTCGAAATAAGTATTATTTCATGATCGGAAAATTTATCATTTTTGACATAATTAGAATGTCCCATTTAATACATGATCCTTTCATGGCATTTCTCCTCTACAGAGACTAACGGAGATTATTTTGATTAAATAAGGTATCTATTGGATGCCGGAAAAAATCGTGCGGATTTATGTTTCAAAATTCAAGTAATTTGCACTTTCTTCAATATCGTTTAACAAAATGTAACTTAACGGTATCAACATTTTTATGTTTGCGAAATAGTACAATGATTTATCTCCGCTAGAAAAAGCTGCACGATTTTTCCTCGATACCTAATGAAACATAAATAGTGCGGATATAGAAGAATGCTCCGATTGACAATGGATTGCACTATTATTATGTTTGTCTAGCCTAGAATCTTCTAATCTATGTAATTATCTCAATAAATATTATGCGGGAAACTGTAATTACAGTGTTAAGGTTCAAATGTAGAAAGTAGAAAACTGTAGGTATTTTCAATAGATAGTTGCACCATCAACAATAAAAAAAGATTATTCTCAGTCTTCTATTTTATTAAAAATGAGACATAGTAAATCTGTTTTAACAATATATATAAATACGTATATGTTAAAGTGAATTATTTTTCGAATTTATTATCTGTTAAGTAAGAAGAAGAAAGTTATCTATTTATAAAAATTGGTCAATATAATTTCCTACATTTCTCAAACGATTGTTTATTTGCCTAATTTTTCAATGCGTATTTTGTTATCAATCTGTTGGAATATTTTTGCTATTCATGGGATGAATATATATTTAGGTGTTAAATGCACGTGTAGCACCTTCTTCTATTCTGTGGAAGAAGAATGCGAATATTTTTTGAAATATATACCAAAAAGGGAGAAAAAAATGGAATCTCATTTTGTGAATTGATGAACGTCTTCAAAAATTCCCGGGATATGAGCCAGCATCCCATGCAACGAGCTTCCCAGAAATCCCTATTCCTGCATATAGATCGCATATTCATATAGATCCTTTGTCCTAACACCAATGTCCCCGCGTTTAAAGCACGGCTCTACTAGGTAGCCTACTAGGTAATCCACTAGTAGCCCCGGATGAAACCAAGTCCTCTGATCCTCCCTTCTTCCTTTTCTATCCACTTCCCATCGCCTCTCTAACCTACTTCACATGCCAAGCGCTCTCCCAAATTATGTAACGCTTCCTCATAAAAACGGTTCAATGAATTTAATAATTAGTCAGCATACGAAATCTCGCATACCATATTTCTTGTACACGTTTCAAGTAAAAATTTGAAAAAATAAATCATTCAAGGTGAATATAGAATATGGTACATATCTCTATTACTGCCACCTTAAGCTCATCGCGCAACTTCATTTAGTTATTTTGAAAGTTATGTAACCTAACACTCGTTCCAGCTTGGAGCAAAACATTAGTTGATATCTCTTTTATTTACGAAATTTTTTTTATTTAATATGACATATTAATTACTAATTGATTGAAAATATGCAACAAAGTCCAATATCCCTATTAATGTCACTTGAATGGAAATGATTTGTATATATATTAGCAAATAAGTTTGTAGAACAGATAAGGAACAAATGGTAAAATTATCGTCTTTATTGTATTATAAAATTGTTCATACTTTCTATTTATATTGGTCGCGTGTTTAATGCTCAAACTGCACACTCACCTTCTAATACTTATTTTTAAATATTAAATACAAACACATATGCAATGTCTATGTGTTGTTACGTAAAACTGAAGTCTAACTTTAGTATTGACATTTTTTTCATTTAATAAATTGTTTTCAAGAGAAGGATGTGCAGGTTGCGTGGGGACGCAGAGAAAAACGTAACGCATGTACTGATGGAATGTTCATGTATCAAAGGAAATCTGTCGTTAGGAGAGGTTTTGAATGAAAAAGGAGGAGGGGTAGAGGCCATAAGGGGAATTCTGGAGGAGAGGAAAACAGGAAGAGAACGCACGACATAGGACAATAGAGAATATTGGAGTACAAACGAAAACCGAAGAAAAGCCAAAGAAGAAACTACTTACATTGCACAGAGAAGATTAACCAGACTAAGACCTATCAGTGAAGCCTCCTGTACGAAATAGTGCAATAATAAACTCAACCTCTGTATTTAACCTGTGAGACTGACAATAAGTTTAACACTTTGAGTTTAGTATTAAGTTTGTGATGTTGTAATTCCAAGTCTAAAGTTAAGTTTATGGGGTTGAGTTAAATATCAAGTTTATGATTTTAAGTTCTGAACATAAAATTGAGTTTAATGTTATACAGTTTATGGTTTTTCAGTGTAAGTAAAGGTATGATACGTATTTAAGGTTAACTTTAATTTAGTTTAAGTACAATTGTTATTTATATGAAGACCGTTAAGAGGTATTTGGAGAAATATCTGCATTGTAAGAAAACCGGAAGCCATCCTTAAACCGTAAGGCAAGAGGATTATGAATAAATACAAATATTTTTCAAGAACGAAAAAAATGATTACTTTTTGAATAGTCCGTATATTATAGGTGGTCATTCAAGCATTTTGATTAAATATTGTGTACCGTGCCTGTCTCGGACGTTTCTTCGATTTGGACACGACCAGTTGCAAATTATTGAATTTGGTGAACTTCGAGTTGCACCTTGTTCTGGCTATATAAGATGTTTCCAGATTGCTTGTTCCACCAAAACTGTTACTATTTTTTCCGCTCGACTTGCAGCTGAGTTCTGGATTTAGGAGATGGACACGTCGCGGGGGTTGAAATACGCGGATTGAAAATTCCATGAGAAAATTGGAAGGCCAACCGTTAGATGGGTGATTGGTCGAGGTGTCACCGTCCATATAACGGTTACGGTTAAAGAGCTGGACTACAATGGCGTCGTGATACGATAGAGAATAGACGTTACCGACAAAATTAGGAAAAAAGTACAGGTTACGGAATGTTACGGGGCGTAACTTTTCGCCCTTGTATAGGAAGTTTTTGAGTCGAAAGATAACTCATTCGGAAGGGAAGGCTTTCATTTGTATGGGAGTATCGAGACCCCCAAATTATGTGTCAGAAGAATATATTGGATGATAGACTTGTTCTATAGCTCGTCTGTGCCTGTATTTTTCTCCTATTTTTGTCGGTAATGTCAACTCTCTGTCGTATTGCGCGGTTGAGAAGTCGCATGACTGCTCTAGCCAACCGTGCGTGGGTCTCCTCTGACCCACGTCCACAAGAGGCTCGTTGAAACTGCTCGACTCGCTATGAATGGTTTAAGCCAATAATTGTTTATATTAGGACCGATAAGGCAATCTGTGCTTCGAAATGTATTCTTTGATTAATTCCTAATGAAAGAAAGACGCATTCGTTCGCACCAGATATGTAGGCGCGATGAATGTCAAAGACACGTATGCAAAGAACATTCGATATAAAAAACTTATTTATTATGTATCGTTTTCTATGTTTTCCTTTGTACATTGTTTATATATTATTTGTGTCGTTTTATTTTACTCAAACGCTATATTTATTTGTGTTATTAAAAATATAATATAAATTTCAGTATCTCAACTTAAACATATTATTTACTATAACATAGGTACTATAAATCTAAATGATAAAAATAGAAAAATGGTAGACGTGGGTCTATACTGACCCAGGCACGGTTGCCGGTGGCTGCTGAAAGCATCGGTTGTCGAAGGGTTAAATACGCAGAGCTAACCCTCCGGTACCGTACACATAAATTCCGTGTATTCCGTACGACGGTCATAGAAATCGTTAAATCATAAAGCTCTTGGACTTGGAAAACATAATTGCATGCTAGGAAAAATAATTTAGTTATATAACTAATAATTCGGATTAGAACGGACGAGGAATAATATTTTGAAGAATGAATAACTATGACCGCTAGCTTTTATGAGTTTACAACTGCGCCGCAACAAAATATATTCACAAACCTTTACAATCAAATTACTAATACAGTACATTCACAACTCGGATTTTCCTATGAATTAGTTTCAGAGTAGTCGACGTAAACTGTCGAAGGACAGTTTAGATGTATTAAGATTTTTGAGGTTCGTTCATGTTTTTCTTTGTTATGGTATACATTAAGAGGCATTACACAAAGTCACATTGAATAATAAAATATCTAATTTTACAAATCGATTATTTATTCGGCTATTTTATAGTAGAAACGATGTTTTTCGAGTTTCATTTACATCGTAAGTTCTGGACATAGTATAGGTAAAAATAGGTAATAATCGGATGATTCTTATGCATACCTATATTTAATTATTTTAGTTTCGTTATTTAATTAACGGTTATAATACCTTTAAAATACGAGAATATAATAATAATCAATAATATGATACAATAAGATTTTAACAACGTATACGACACATATATGTATTTTGTCTGAAGGAGACAAAGAGGCAAAAGAAAATTGCAGCACAACAATTTACATTCTTAGTGATTCTGTCTAATGTAAGGAGTTAAATATATTTTCATAAGTATAGTTTATTCTGTAAATATCCTTTTTGTCCTTCTTATCTAATTTGTCCTGCAATAATTTACATATAGCAATTTTCTAGTTACATTTACCATTTGCAAGAACTTCAAATTAATGATAAATTACTTACTCTCAGAGAAGGGTTAAATGGTTTGCAGGGAATCTTAAAATTTAAGTCAAATTTGTTTTCTCAAATGAAATTGGATATTTTCTAATGCATTTTAGGTGTCTAAAAAAGTTGTATATTTCACTATTTTTACCACCATTAATTAGCTAACTTGAAACCTCCAGCGTATTTCAAAACACAAGTTTTCCAGTTGCCCTGTAAATCCAAGGGAATCATTTAATGTTCAATAATCATTTAACATTAAAACTGTGTTTGACTTTTGTGTAAATAGGCACTGAATTTTGTGGAAAAGAGCACTGCATTAACTTCTACATCTAATATAATGATCAAAAAATTTTAATTTACGCAATTGAATTTTCTGTTTTTGATGTAAATTAGTATTACTTTTATATTTCAGCTAAATGAAATGCAACTTTTCGGTGGACCGTAGGTTGCTCACCACTGCTTTAAATACTCGTTGATATTCCCAATCTGTGATTATTATAGAATACCTCACTGCCTTTGTTTCTCTGGAAATCACAAAATAAGCTGAAATAAATTCCACATCCAATATACGAATGCTAGAACATTTATGGTACGCGCCAAATTAAGAATAATCATTAAACAAAGGAATAACAACGAAAAACAATGGCTGCCCTGGAAGGTTATTGTAATCTTCACCATTTTTAATTTTCATTCATTAGTAGAAATGTCAGTATATTGTATAGATCAAAATCGTGGTATTTCATATTTCTACCTTATCTCGTATTTCCACCTTTACTTCTATCCTACGTATCCTTTTCTAGTTTATCTTTTGAGAGGTAAATTCATTATCGATAAACGGAGCGATACTGTTCCTAAACTTTCTGCCGGTAATGTAAGTCGAACAGGATGTAAGTTGGGATAGATTTTATATGCGAATGTACATATATGTACTTTTCTCGCGCGTTTTTTACAAAATTTACTTTGTTACCAATTTTAGAAGTTCTTAATACATCATCGAAAATTTTTGTAACTAGTGTTTCTTCTTGAGAATTCTTTATCGAGAATTTCTCGATAAATTTTACATTATTTTATTATTAACTAGAGAAACTGATTTTATTATTATGAATCTCATTTATTCTCGAAAGTGAGTTTTTAGTTAGCTCGAGTTGTATATTACTTGTCAATCACGAAAAAACATGTCTATATATATATATAAATATATCTATAAGTAATATGTCGATGCTTACAGTAGCAAAAAAAGTGGTTAAACGCTATAATATAAAGAACTTCTCATAACCTATAAGTCTGATTTTAATGAAAGTTCGTGTGTATTTAAGGTATACTAGGTTGCATATCAAACAATTTTTTTATAAACAAGAAACGTCCTTAAGAGGATGAAATCAAACTCGAAAATTCAACATTTTTTTTATTTTTCCTGAGACTTTTTTCGCAATAGAGTGGTAGAGCATTAAAATTTGAACATCTTTTGAAAACAAATTTTTGCTTTATTTCGAACCATTGCGACGTTATAAGGAAAACGAAAGTCGTTGCTAGCTCTCAAATGGTATGAAATTAGCTGAAATTAGCCTTTACAGTGCTATTTTCTCTTCCGTTTTTCAAATATAATTCAAGTAATGATGCAGAGTAGAGGAAAAGATTTTATATAAAAAATGTCCATTATTCTGTTGCAAAAGAATCCTAGGCAAAATTGTATTAAAAAAATTAAAAAATGCTGAAATCTTCGAGACTTGATTTTACCTTCTTAAAGAAACTTCTTACGGATAAAAAAATTGCTCTATATGTACATTATCATGCTCTACATGCTCATAAACTTTTATTAAAATCAGATTTTTGGGTTAGGAGAATTTCCCTATAATGTAGCGTTCGAACACATAAGTGAGTCACTGTACGTATGTTATAATTTATAATAAATGTTACCAATGTATGTGGAAGTGAAGTAATGCATTTAGTGCTCTGGTTCGTTGTACGACATAATATGACACAATGTTTAGACGGCAGTTATTGTTTGGTGTGAATTAGACAGGAATAAACATTCAATTAAATGTTCTTTGAGTTTGTGATAAATATTATCAATCTTATTCCAAAAATAGAAATTTTGCAATATTTTTTTAATTTCTTGAGAAGTCTCAAGATTTGTAATTTCTCGAAAAATTAAAAATGTCGAGGAATCAGGAACACTATTTATGATGTTCAATTTTGTTTGCAAATTGGCAAAGTTTGTTACTTTTTTCATTCGAATATAGAACTAAAGGCAGCTGTGTAATCTTGGTACCTGATGAGTGTATGAATGTACATACCTTTTTAGATTAATTGCGCTACTGACTTTTAGTTTAGACATATGCAAACAACATTGTATTTATGTATGTTCAATATTTCGACGAAATTATTCATGTGAACACAAACCTATGTGTCTAAATCAAGATATGACGTCATTGATACAAATGATGCAGTACACTACCGTCCAAAAGTTTAAAATCATTTTGTGGATTATACTTACAGTGAGAGTCAAAAGTAAGTATCCACTTTACAAAAATATAATTATACTATAATCGGTTCACTGTAAATACTGCGGATTTCCATGCAAATTCCAATTTTTCGAAGTATAATTAAAAGAATAGAACTACAATAGCAATTTGTTTCACCTTCTAAATATTATAATGTGTGTTTTACTTTAGATGTGTTCTGTATATTTTTTGCACATTATGTGGGGAATATATTCTTTTAAGAATTTCAATTTTTGATAAATGCATAAAAATCGGCAATCTAGCAACTAACATTATAATTTATTTATCGTACGGAATGCTATAATTGTACTACTATTATACAATATTTATTTATTTGCTATAAATAATACTATAGTTGTACTGTAATTTCATTTGTACTATAATCAATACTATAATTGTACCATAATTTCATGTTTGCGAGGCGTAGATTCACTTTTGATACTCGTTGCAAACTATATGAAATGCAGAAGCGTAGAAAATATGGAAAATACGGTGAGAGCCAAAACTGAGTATCCAATTTACAAAAGTAAGATTATGGTATAACTTATTTACTGTATATTGTATCGCAATTATATTATTATGTATCTTTTATAAGTAATACTGTAATCATATTCTTATTATACAATACTTATTTATCTGCTGTAAGTAATATTATAGTCAGATTCTAGGGTAGATGTACCAATTACTTCTACATTAATGTTATTGTGTAACTTTATTTAACTATTTTACGAATTATTTAACATAAAAATCGTTCCAATTTGGAGTATAATATTGTTCAACCGCTCTTTTATTTATAAACATTCTTTTACATGTTGAATATAATGAATTAATTACTTATTAATTGACAATGTACAACAAAGTCCAATGTCCCTATTATTGTCACTTGAAAAATTGTCATTTAAATAGAAACAATTTTTACATATATTGGCAATTTAGTTTGCGTAACAGATATAAGATGTATGGTAAACGTATTGCCTATATTGAATTATGACACGTTTCATTCTCTATAATTACAGTGATCACGTTTCAGTATTTAACAGCACATTTATCTTCTAATATTTCGTTTTAAATATTAAGTGTAAATGAATATACAATGTTTATATGTTGTTACGTAAACTGAAGTCCAAATTTAGTATCAACATTTTTTTGTTTACGATTCATCATACATTATTTAGCTATTAAATAAAATAATTCGTGTGTCGGTTATAGGGACACTGACAGTAATTGGGACATCTACCCTAATTATCCTATAATTTCACATAGTTTCATTTGTGTGAAGTGTATATCTACTTACTTCTGACTCTCACTGTATATTCAACCCATTAATGTTATTCGAATATTAAGTGAAGTATTCTAGATATTAGTAACAAATTTCTTTGGGATCGTAAATTTTTGAGTGCAAGATTTTTTAAAAATAGTGCATTTTTACAGTGCCCTTTCTGTATTTTCGCATTTGTTAAATTGTGTAGTGATTTCAAACATTTGGACGATATTGTAAGTGCGGATCAACGCAAGTAAATCAAGGTACCAGTGTTTAGCAATAGTAGTTTGAGTATACTGGCCATTTGTCTTAGAGAATACCAATGGTTGTTGGTTAATTTACATCAAAGAAGGGACACGCGTCGAGAGTTAACATCGCGTGGAGTCTCGTAAGATTAACAGAAAGCCCTCAATGATTAACACGGTTAAAGGCGTGGCTGGAACAGTGCTCTTGTTTGCCTGAAATACGAGAACCTCGTCTCCATTTGCGTGCATCTTGGATGCAGAACTGTGCGCGCTGAAACATTGATCCTTGCTTTACGATTACTACCTTCCGCCTTTATTATTCGCTGTGTACAGTCTGCTTACCTTTTAAAACCAACAGTTTAGCCTACTACGAACGAACAACGTGTCCTCTGAATATTTGAATATAAATTAGTGTGCTGATTACCAGTATATCACATTTCCAAACCCCCGAGTTTCCAAATCCTTCATTTTCTAAACTTTTAAACTTCTAGACCTTCAAATTTTTATGCATTTGATTTTCATGCAATTTTAAACTTCATTCAAGATTCTTTAATGTTACGAATTCTAAGTCTTTGAATTTACAAGCTATCGAATTTTCAATCTTTCGAGTTTTTAAGTTATTGAATTTACATACTTTCGAATTTACAGACTTTCGAACTTTTAAATACTTGAATTTTCAAACATTCGAATGTGTAAACCTTTAAATTTCCAAGCCTTTAAATTTATAAACTTTTAAATTTCCAAGCCTTAGAATTTATACGCCTTCGATTTTTCATACACTTTTAAAGCTTCATTCAAGAATTTTTCAAATTACAAATTCTGAATCTCCGAATTTACAAGCTAAATAATGTCCTTAATGCCATATTTCAAGATAATAGAAAGTGGTGATGTGGCCCATAGGGTAGTAGACCGAATTACTGTCAATGACTCTATAACCGACACTCCAATTAGTTTATTTAATGGCAAAATAATGAATGAAGAATCGTGAATAAACAAATTTTTATACTAAATTTGGACTTTGGATTACGTAACAACACATAAACATTGTATATACGTTTACACTTAATGTTTAAAAATGAAATATTAAGAGGTAAATGTGCTGTTGAACATTAAAACGTGACCAATGTAATTATAAAGTATGGAACTTGTCATAACTTAGTAAAGGCGATACTATATACCTTATATCTGTTACACAAACTGACATGTTAATATATTATATGATTAATATATGGAAAAATTATTTCTATTTAAATGACAACTTTTCAAATGACAGTATTAGGGACATTGGACTGTGTTGTTAGGTTAAATTATTGCCAAAATAGTTAAATAAAGTTACGCGATAACTTTAAAGTGACAGTAATTGGTGCATCTACCCTATGTACTTTACTTTTGATATTTTGCATATTATGCGCATTTTCTAATCTTTTGCATATTTAAATACTTTTCTCACAAATGCCTGTAAGTACGGAATGATGCAAGCTGAGAGGACGTAAGTCGAGGTATCGCTGTATTTACTCATCATTACAATTTTATTTAATGTTTTGACGAATGCATGGTACATCATATGTTTGTTTGTAACTAATGAAATATAATTTTGTTTATTTGTTTTGATTTGGTTGAAGGAGACAACCCATCCAAACTGATTATAGGAATAAATAATGCAACTTTCTTTATCGTCTAAATACAGATATATGAATAACAGTGTCGCGTGACACGTGAATGGTCACAATGTAACCAATTAATACGATATTGGGCCATAGAAGAAATTTTTGAGATGTTACATGTACTGAAATTTTACACCTAGGGCGAGAAATGTAAAATTTAGATGTGGCACTCAATGTGTTAATCACATTACTATTCTACATCCTCAATATTTACATTTTATTAGGTAACGGAGAAATTCCTGCGGTTTTTCTGGAAGAGATAAATTTAATTTCGAACTAAAATCGAATTTCATGTGTTATTTTCGTAAAAAACACTATAACAATAGTGATATCGTTAACTTAATTTAACTTCGTTAAATAAAATTATGCTTGAAATGAATACAGATTCTTTGAAATTTGTAACACAAATTTTTTCCGGTACCTACTATTTTATTAATATTTCTTTTTAATTTTTTAACAGTTGCTTTGAAAGGTCATGTTTCGGTGATTTGATCAAATAATATTGTAATATATTTCATAACAAAATATATCATATTAAAGTAAGAAATATTAGAAAAGGAAAACTATACTAGTAGTATAACTCTTTGTTAGTCAGATCACTTTTCTATCCCTTTAATCTCTAACTCTACTTTTATTACTATTATTCTTTTTTCGTATGAATAATACTACAACTATCTTTTCCACTTTCTACTTTTAACTTTGCGCTGAGCAAAAGCTGCAGCGTAGACGGTTACATAACAAAATCATTCTTACAAAGTATTCGCAACAATGTTACAAAGACTCGATTTTACAAGAAACTCAAACGGAAGGAAAGTTTTATCGGGAATGCTACCTGGAACAGCGTACGTTTGAGCGCGATTCTTCCGGCAGTTGCAACATCTCCAGTCGATAAAGCGACACTTTCAGTCCCTTTAGAAGCGAGGATCCCTCTCCAGGACAGTCCGAACACGTTCTGGTAAATAATCGGTCAGTCATTTCACGATTCTCCCTGAGTGTCGCGCACTTTTCAACGGAAACTTTTGTGGAACACCCGGAGTTTTCCTTCCTAGACAAAAAAATAGGAGATAAAAAGGAAGCGATGAAGAAGTCGGAGGTGCAAAAGAAACGGGAAGGAGTTAATTACTCGTTCGCTCCGGCTCGGTTACCCCTGAGAGTGACGACTTTGACTAGTTTCACCCTCGTTCGATGGCGAGATTTAATCAGGAAGCTTATTAATTTCTCAGAATTTGAGAATTATGATGTTGCTCGATAAGTTCGTTGAAAGTAAATGTTTATTCGATTATAACTTTTACTGTTTAAATAGCACATCGTTTAACTGCTAATAGGAATCGGAATCTGTTAATCGTATTAATTGATACATTTCTAGTTTAATAAAATATTTGCAGAGGGTAATAATTGTGATAGTTTCTTATTAGGAAAAGGACTGTAGTAAGTAAAACTAGGAAGATTAAAATTGCAATAGGTAGTAGTGTAAACGTAATTTGATGTATGCGGAGTATCTTTAGTGAAAATTGTAGGAAATATATAAAGTAAAAATTGTCGAATAATTGCGGTTATGTTATTATTTTATTGAAAAAATACTTACAAATAAAATTAGAAAGGTTAAAAGTTCAATATCCAGTAGTATAAATCTGTATACAGTCAGACTAAATATAGTTTAGGGTGTATATATTACTATTAATGAAAATTGTAAGGAATGCAGATGGTGGAAATCGTAAAATGACTGCAATAGTGTTACTATTTTATTTAAAAACTGTTTATAAATAAAACCAGAAAGAGTAAAATTTCAGTAAACAGTAGCAAAACCCTGAATACAACTAGACAAGTTTTCAACACATTTTGTTACCATTCTTGGAAACTATAATTAACGTAAGAACTAATAAATATCTATAATTAGATCATGTAATGATAAAATGAATTATTCCTAAATGAAAGATACTAATTCTTCCATTGAATATTACTTCTCTATGTATATTAATTATGATATAATTTGTGCATTATATTCGAATCGATTTCTGATACAATTTCTTCTCAGGACAATAATGAATGGAAAGGGTACAAATTTAAGCGAAGTAACTCGTGGAAAGTAATAACATAAATTGTTTTTATTAGTTAGAGCACCTCGCGATAAAATTTCTCCTTTCTTCCTTTTCTGCCAGCTTCTTTATACCTGTACCAATCTCATCGTCGTTATGTTCGTAAAAAGAAATCAATCAAAAGAGATACGTTTCAGAAGAACATTTTTTAAGGCAAGAACACTTCCTGTTCTTTCTTACTTTTTTCGTAGAAAGCAAGGGTTTAATAGCTTTGAATATTAGCTTTACGAATACTCAGCAGAGAATATCTCCTTCCAAAGAGCTTGAATTAAACATCACCTTTAACGACTACTTCTTCCTTTTATCTGTTAAATTAATATCTAAATAATTTAACATTACACTATTGGCTTTCATCTTTTCTTATTATAAGAATATTTAATTAAAAGTTTCTGTAAAAATTAATTTACCTTCAAAGAAAGAGTAATATAAGAGTAAAAGACGGTACTCTAATTTGATATTATTTTAATAAGGAGCTATTATCTCGAAGGTTTTCGATGTATATACAGGGTGTTCCAAAAGTTGGGACCAAATTTATACTACGTGTTCAAGACACCGAGCAGATAAAAAAGTTTCTTTAAACTTGTACCCGAAAACACTTTATAAAGCTTTGCTAATTTTGTTTAGTGGCAGAAAAATGTGTTGCCATTTTCCAGTATAGAATGAAGTTATATGTAAATCGATTTTCATGGTAAATCGAAGACATCCTGGATACGTCAAAGATAGGGTTAGTTCAAATTTTAAAAATTTGGACTTACACCACTATGGCTCGCAACTCTCCAGGTTTGGTTTGCAGAACGATTTTCACCCCTTTAATCAATGTGAATGTATCGAATATTTCTTAAAAAATTGTTTTATTTGAAATTTTCCTTAAAATTCGTGATTATCACTTTGAGATCATATATATAGAGAGAGTCACTGTAAGCATACACTTTACAAAAACGAAATTATACTATAATTTGTTTTCTATAAATTATATCTTAATTGTATTATAATTTATTTATCGTAAGTAATACTATAATTATATTACTATTATACACTATTTATTTACTATAAATAATACTATAATTATATTATAATTTTATTTGTACTATAATCAGTACTATAATTATAGTATAATTTTAATTTTGTAAGGCGTATATTCACTTTCGATTCTCATTGTCAACTGCATGAAATGCAGATGTATACAAAATGTCCAAAATACGGTGAGAGCTAAAACTAAATTTCATATTTACAGGACTAAAATTAAGGTACCTATAATTTATTTACCGTAAATTCTACCGCAATTATACTAAAATGCATTTTCTATAAGTAATACTTTAATTATATTATTAGTATACAATATTTGTTTGTTTGCAATGAGTAATAATATAATCAGACTGTAAGTATCCCATAATTTCACTCAATTTCATTTTTGTGAGGTGCATACTTACTTTTGACTCTCGTTGGATACACCACATATAACCACATATTGTTATGTTTTTAGTAACGTATAATATTGACTTTATAAACTATTTCAAATTTTTAGAAATACACTCAATTACAAAATTAGTAGGATTACGAAATTATCAGTGAAAAATTGCTGATTTTTTAAACGTTATAATTTCATAAAAAAAAATCATCTGTCGATATTTAGTATGTTTGATATGTGTTTAGGAACGAGTACATATTAATATTTAATGGTCGGCGATTTTTCAGCAAAAATTTTTATGATCCTCTAATTTTACTCTCGAGTATACTACTAAAAGTTCGAAATAATTCAAACCAGTGTTAAAACTTTTGTTACGTATCATTAAAAATATAATAATACCATTTGCATTAAAAAAAGATTTCATTTTAAGTGTATTTAGTAAGTGATAATGTCGAAGTGTTAATAATTTAATTATCCACTATATTATATTCAACAAAATTCAAACAACCCTTCTACAAACTTTATTCCGCACAAAAATAATAAAATAGAATCTCAAATATTTTTCCAATATGCAACAAGCTACACTTTATGCTCTTCATTTTCCACTATCTTCATGATGATCCTCGAGGTCGACGTTCTCAATAATCGGGGAGACTTTTCAGCATCCTATAAGCCATGACGTTCATCGACGTCTGAGAGGGTAGTTTCTCGAGGCCATTGCCGCATAATTGCCTGTTTCTCGGCTCCATCAACCCTAGATGCGAGCTTTTCCAGGCAGCAAAACCGGCAGGATCTTCGAGTCGATACAATATCGAAATTAAGATGGTAGATGACGTCGCGCAAGTGATTCCAGGCAACGAAACAACGCAATCTTTTTATCGATTCCCATCCTCCTTCTATAGAGCTTTCTGATCCAAAAGGGGTCGTTGAAATTTTATAAATAACCTGTCGCGTACACGACGAACACAATGCAATACTTATTTTGGAGGTATACAGGAAACGGAAGCTGGAAACGCTGTGACGATGGCAGTGTTTACAGTTTTATTTTAGTTGTTTCAGTTATACGATGCTTCCGCTTTGTTTTGCCTTTGTATAAGGTTTTCCAATAGAGGCGATAGATCTTTGCCAATCGATCATAGCCATCTCGGAAAATATGTTTGCGGTCATTTTTTTTAAATTTCTGCTCTGTGTTGCTCGCTACTTAACCTTGAACCATTATATGTTTGAACAATGCATGGAAGTAGTTCGAATTAATCACCGGAGTTCGCTTAGCATCAAATTTCGCGAAACGCTGACATCAATTGGGCTCTGAGATAGTGTGATTTAACCATTTCGAAGTATTCTTTGAGGGCTACGTTAAATCTTTGGTTTATGTCAATAAACCAAGAATAATTGAGAAGCTTATCCTGTTAGCTGCGGAATTTTTCAGTCAGAATTTTCTTTATACGCAGACATAAAAATGAATAAAAAGGAATTAATATTGTTTCGGGTAATTTTAGTTGCTGCAAATATAAATGTAAAATAATGTGTTTCTAATACGAATATAAAGATGCTTTAGAAAGGAATAAGGAATTTTTTAGGAAGTAAAATAGTATGTCCAAAACATTAGTAACTCATTCGCAATTAACAAGTTAAGAAAAACAATATTAGCGTTATTCGTTGGACAAAGTTTTAGAGATGTAAAAATATGATATGAAATTTTGTTTTTCGAGTATCATGCGAAGCCGTGGAGAATATTTGAAAGATATTGTTTTCTACACTTATTTAATGGCATTGAATGTAGTTTAGTTTGAAATAAAGGTTTTCATAATATTTCACATACAACTTGTTTTATTTAGGAGTAAAGTTCTATCATCCTTAATACAATACTCTATATAAGAAAAGATTTGATTCCGATTTTCTGTTGAAGATTGTGATACTTTAATAATGCTTTACAAAATTATATATCTACCCAGCTACTGTAATAATCTAAATTGCTCGATAAAACACACACACGAGATTGTAAATGATTTTGGAAACTTCAGGTTTCTAGTCCATAATTCATATAATATTTTTTCTAAATTAAATAGTTGCTCTTTAGTAAAATTGTACGTTTGAATTGGAGCTGGGTAAATAGTCTGGATTATTTAATTATCCGGATAACCATAATATTCAAATATTCGAAATTATAACGAAGTGTAGTAGAAAGAATAATGAAAACGAACAAAATACTCACTATCAGAACTTCGATTCTACTTTAAATCTATTGCTTCGAATAATAAAGTAAGTTACGCTTCACGGAGAAACAAAAGAAATGCAGCTCATGCATTCTCTTTATTTTATTGTCAATTAATGTCTAAACAGGCTACGAAGTGTTTGAAGAGCAGCAAAAATTTTCTATTAGTTTCAATATTCAGATACTCTAATTATTATTTTGGCAGAAAATTCGGATATCCGAAATCTGGATTACGAATATTTTGTGACGTCAATATCCGGATTTTCGGAAATTCGATTACTCGGATAAACCCAGTTCTAATTTAAATAACTGCAATAATTTAAAGAATCTTATTGCTAATATAAACCTCAAATTACCTCCAAATCAAACAAAAAGTTCATATTCTAAACTTCTTTCGAATTAACTAAATTTTTCTTTAATAAAATTATACATTGTATAATTAACAATGTAATTTAAGTAACTATACTAATTTTTAAAAATTTTATTTCTAGTCTAAAACCCAAACTACCTCTAAATTCAAAAGATTTGTCCTATAAAATTATAAACCATAGATTTATATCTATTGTGATGGAAAGAACAATAATTTCAAGATACATTTAGATGAAACAGTACTGTAAAGTTTTATTTATTAAAATTTTATATAGATTTTCATATTTGAATGAAATTTGTTAATAATTTTAAATTTCAACAAGATTTTCGTATATACATCCATAAATCATTATATATATATAAATAATTTATATATGGCTATAATAATTTAAATGACACTATAAAAAAATCTACATTCAAATTAATAATTAATTTTCAAAACTATCCTAATCCTAGTTCGTGATCCAAACTACCCCTAAACGGCTACATTTTAACAATCCAGCTTCAGTGACTAAATTTTCTACGATTAGTCACTCCAAACCACTAATAAACGCTACAAACATAAAAAGATAACCGGTCTTATCTTTTTTATACAAAGAAGTATTCATACTTCCCTGAAAATACTCCGTATTTTCGAGGAAAAAAGGGTCGTTTAGCGCGGTTAGTTTTTTGCTTTCATTCTTCAGAGTTGCTACTGTCATCGCATCTCGTGGGCGATTCTTCGCAACAGGAAGCATCTAATTACTTTCAACGAAGTAACTAAAAGCTTGAAGTAACTAAAAAGAATATTAATATCCGGAGATTTTAAACTTCGATTGCATGGAAATTAAATGCTTTAAAAATTGGAAACCTCAGAAATTGCAAAGATTGGAAAATAAACATTTGACAATTTGGAACACAAACATTGGAAATTGAAGGTTTTGGGAGTTAAATGGTTTGGAAATTTCAAGGCGTGAAAACTCGATAGCTTGGAAATTCAATGGCTTAGGATTTCGAAAGCTTAGGAGTTGGAAGGTTTTCAAATTCAAAGCTTTGGAAATTTAATGATTTGGCAATTGAAAGGCCTGGGAATAGGAAGGCTTGGAAATTCAAAAGTTTGGAAATTCAGAGGCGTAAAAACTCGAACGCTTGGAAATTCAAAGGCTTAGAATTTTGAAAGCTTAGGAATTGGAAGGTTTTCAAATTCAAAGCTTTGGAAATGTAATGATTTGGAAATTGAAAGGCCTGGAAATTGGAAAGCTTGGAAATTCAAAAGTTTGGAAATTCCAAGGCGTAAAAACTCGAACGCTTGGAAATTCAAAGGCTTAGAATTTTGAAAGCTTAAGAATTGCAAGGTTTTCAAACTTAAAGCTTCGGAAATTCAATGATTTGGAAATTGAAAGGCCTGGAAATTGGAAGGCTTAGGAATTAAAAGGCTTGGAAATTCAGAGGTTTGGAGATTTCGAAGCGTGAAAATTTGGAAGTTTGGAACTTTAAAAGCTTAGAAATTGGGCTTTTAAACCCAAAGCTTCGGAAATTCAATGATTTGGAAATTGAAAGGCCTGGAAATTGGAAGGCTTAGGAATTAAAAGGCTTGGAAATTCAAAGGTTTGGAGATTTCGAAGCGTGAAAATTTGGAAGTTTGGAACTTCAAAAGCTTAGAAATTGGGCTTTCAAACCCAAAGCTTCGGAAATTCAATGATTTGGAAATTGAAAGACCTGGAAATTGGAAGGCTTGGGAATTAAAAGGATTGGAAATTTACAGATTTGCAAATTCGAAAACCTGAAAATTTGAAAGTTTAAGAACTGGAAGGTTTAAAAATTCAAAGAATTGCAAATCGTAACACTTGGAAATTCGAAGACTTCGAAATCTGAAAGCTTAAAAATATAAAGATCTGAAAATTCGGAAGATTCGAAGACTCAGAAGCTTGCAAATTTAATGACATATGTACAAATTTTGGACACCAAACACTAAAAAACAATGTCCCCAATTTTTATTGCAAAATGAAAGAATTCATACTTACATACCTCAAAACAGTCTGTATTTCTCCTGAAGAAAGCTTTCGCGTTTATCCAGTTTTTTGCTTTCACTCTCCAGGGTTTCCATTGTCTTCACCTCTCGTTGTCGATTCTTCGCGACAGGAAACATTTAATTACCTTTCTCGCTTTCCGCTTTCTTGTTCTACGCTTTACCTTCGCCATTCTTCCATTTTCTTCATCGTTGAATTTTCATGCTTTCCACCCTCCATCGATTCACGCATTCATGGCTGTCTGTCTTCGCCTCTACTTCATTCTTTCTTCTTTTACGCGTTATTGCTTCAATCATTCCACGTCGGTGATTATCTCCTCGAGCTGCACTCTCTCAGATTTTATTAAACCGCCGCGTCGCAATTGCATTTGCATATTTCTTGCCATCGTCCCTTTCTTTACTTTCGCATAATTCCCGTTTTCTGCTTCCTCCACTGTTCTATCCCTTCCTCCATCATCCTGGAGTTATTTACTTCTCGTTACTTACATACTACTCATCCTTCTTGCAGTTTTCTGGCAAACTTTCCTCGTGCTAGATTTTAGGAATTGGATTGGACGCAGCGTACTTCTGATTATTTGCCGCAATTTCTCAGTTAACCCTTTCGTCACCGAATTATTTTCTATTAAGAGTTTTTTATATTAAATATACAGTGTCATCGGGTGTTAAGTTGTTAAGCAAATTAATTTGTGCACACTCAAATGAGACGTATAGCACAATTGAGTGTGTTTTATTGATAGAGACGAGAAATGTTTGCTACGTTTTCCACAGCTTTGGTTATTTTCTTGCTTCAAATATGTTTCATTGATACTTTCTATTCGAAGATTATTCGAATAATTTGTTCGAAATGTTATTCGAATAATTTATTTGAGATGTTAGTTGAATAATTTATTCGAGACATTATTCGAACAAAATTTTATTCGAATAATTTAGTCGAGATTTTATTTGAATAATGCCCAACTCTGACATACAGTGACTGATAAAATTTAACCTTATTAGATATTAACCCCTTGCCATACGAATTTGTTCAAAGAGTAGTCACAGCGACGTTACCTATTTATTACTTTAACAGTGCCACGAATGCAAAACAATGAAATATTGTACGTAATTTATGCTCGCAATACTGAACCTTACAAATTGAAATTACAGATAGAATTAGAATTGAAATTTATTAAAAAAATACAATGTATTTTTGTTGCAACCAGAGCATAGTTTCTACCATGCGTGTAACTCGTTATTGTAAGGCAAAGCGTTAATATACGGGAAATATCCCATTAGTGTATAAAATTATACAGTTTATTGCTGTCGATATTTACAGTATGAATGACAAAAGATGGAGCAAATATTAGAATTAAAATAGATATAAGCATACGTATATAACAACAAATCTAGTTTAAAACTAACTTACACAGATGACAGTTAAAAGTCGAGGGAAAAATTGATCCAATAAGATGATAACATTGTTACGAGTTATGGTTACCATGTATAAAATTACGAACCTAAAACAAAGAACATTCAAACTCCGGACATTTCCCCGGATGCTTTTAATTATTTCTTAAATTAGGTTTGATATTCCAACATAAATGTTTCTGCAAATTAGAAATAGTGATCATAATCAAGAAAGAAAAACAGAATGAAGTGTTATAGCTAGACTATGGATCTTTATGCAAGTGTATATTTCTCCAAACGCAAATAAAGAAGTGGAAATTAAGTGCTGATTAGTTTCACTCTCTAAGTATGTATTATAAAAGTGCACTTTATTTTGTATATTTCTGCATATCTTATGCATTGTGTGCTTTCTTTCATATTTAGATTTTCCCTATATGCATCCGGAAATTTACAATCAAGTTTATTAAAAATAAACGACATTATTTTTTGGTACCTTTAATAAAAGCGCAACTTTGTAGGGGAGACTGATGTCAATAGTAGCAGAGGGCAATTGCAACCCGGGGACCTAATACTGGTTTAATTTTGATACTGGTATTATGCCAGCGAAACTATACCAATACCGATATAATACCGAAATCTATACGTACCGAAATACCGATACCTTTATGATACCGAAAACCGAAATAAATACCAATATTATTTCGGTACTCTGATTGTGAAAATTGTTAGTCTAACGAATGTTTACGGTATTGTCACCGAACGTGAAGATCGATCTTCAATTGTTTATATTTTACGCATACTCTCTATCACTAACGATAAGTTTGTTATCTCATTCTAGCATAAAGCAAACTAAACATGGAATGTAGTTTTCTTTTCTTTACATTGGCACATATAGTGTATGCTATCGTTAACGAACAAGTACGGCATTAAATCGTAAGAAAGAATACAATATCCATTTTTATTGTTCTATTGTCATATTATAGAGGTGGTATCGATTGATTGTACTTAATCTCACAGCAATCTCGGTACTATGTGTATCGGTTCCGATATGACACTTGCAACATAATTACGCTAAGGAAATAGTACCGGTTATTATTCTCTGCTTAAAAAGCTCGTGATAATTTTCGTAATGATGTAGAAAAACCGACAAAGTTACCTGCAAATATAAGTACATATACCGGTACTTCTGTATTTCATTTTCTATAAAAGTTATGGGGGTGTTAGATGCTCGCGATTACCGCAAGGGTGTTCGAGCCTTGTAGGTGGTTTGCACGAATGTGCCGACGAAGAAACAATATTACTCGAAGGACCACCCGAAGAATCGGGAAACGAATTAGGGCAATGTGTCTAATCACTTTGCTAGCGCTTGTACAAGTACACTGTTACTAATCGCGCAAGTGTTTCTATGCTAACTAACTTTTCCTAGGTCTAGTGATGGTGGTGTCTAATTTTCAACTAACTTGGTCTTATGGAATTATGTTCGACGCCGTCTCGGCATAGTCGCCTTGACGGGGGTGAATACTCCTATTGGTTGCGAGAGGGGTCCAAGATTGTGGAAGGGAGTGGAAAATTTCCGCCCTTCTTGGGCCCCTCCACTGACGAATATTTCAACAAATTCGGCGCGTTGGCGACCCTTGACCGTGGCAGGTAATAAAATCAGGAAGCGCGTTAACCTTGTCAGAGCCTGATAGAAATAACGGGCTAGAAATTGAAAAATGCTAATACCTGGAAGCTAACTGTGAACAAAGAGCGAGAAACTACGGCAAAAATCGCGGGTCTTCATGGCTTCATGAGTTTACGGCTGCCACGGAACACTTTTCGGAATTCCGAAGGGACGGTTATAAATCGCGACGGGACGAAGGTCTTATTGCTGCTTGAAAAACAAACTAAATCTATACAAATATAAAGCTTAGAGAAAACTAAAATCTATACAAATCCTAAGGTCTATGGTAGGCCTTAACATGCCGCCCACCTTGAACAGTTTCCGTTCAACACGTTTGATCTGATACATTATGATGTCAATATCCTAAGAGTTTACAATATTAAATTAAATTACACTAAATCAGTACATCACAATCATATCTGGACTAACAGTAATTATAACAAATGACATTGATGAAATCATGAGAACCATATCTGCACACAAAACACATATACATATATACAACGAAGTGCTGTCCATAATTCAGCGATCAATGATCACAAACATTGGGTGCGGACGAGGATGGACCCTTGGATTGCTCTGAATCTGCATGTGGCAGAAGGCAGATTCTTGTCACAGGTCTTTTGAGGATGCCATCAGCAGTCCGGAGTGTTACCACTCTGATGATCCCGTCAGGTCCCGGGTGTAGCTCTGTAATCCGCCCTAGTCGCCATCTCGTCGGCGGTAGGTTGTCCTCCTTAACCAGGGCCAATGAGTCCTTCTGGATTGTATCAGCAGAATTCGTTCGCCATTTGTGGCGTTGCTGAAGTCCATGCAGATATTCCTCCTGCCAACGCCTCCAGAAATGCTGAACCGCCTGCTGGATCAGCTGATATCTATTAAGCCTTCCTTGATTGATATTAGTGATCTGAGGCTGGGGAAGCGCCATCAACGCATCTCCAATAAGGAAATGACCAGGGGTGAGCGGACTAAGATCGTTTGGATCATGGGATAGAGGATATAGGGGACGTGAGTTCAAACATGCTTCAATCTGCGTTAAAATGGTATAAAATTCCTCGTACGTGAGCCTCTGTTCCCCGATTACCCGTTTTAGGTGTGTTTCGATTGATCTCACACCTCTTTCCCATAAACCTCCGAAGTGAGGTGCGTTCGGGGGTATGAAACTCCATTTTATATGCTCCCTTGCTAATGAATCTATCACCTGTCTATTGTGTGAGTCCGAGTTTAACAGTATCCCCAGCTCTTGTAGCTCGTTTCGAGCACCCAAAAAATTTCTACCATTGTCTGAATAAATGGTATTACATCGACCTCTACGCGATATGAAGCGATGTAGGCAATTGAGAAAGGCGTCAGTAGTGAGATCGGTAGCAAGTTCAATATGTATGGCCTTTGTAGTAAAACAAACAAAGATGGATATATAACATTTGCGAGCAACGCGGGAGCGCCCCGATTCCTTGATTAGGAAGGGACCTGCGTAGTCTACTCCGCAGGTAGCAAACGCGCGAGCCGGGACTACGCGGTCGGCAGGTAGGTCACCTATTCTATACGGCATGCTAGAGGGATTTGTTCGAAAGCAAGTTACACATTGGCGCAAGACCTTTTTTACTGACCGCTTGCCAGATATTAACCAGAATCTATTGTGAATGGCCGCGAGGGTTTGCTGACAACCAGCATGCAACTGTCGCAAGTGTTCGTGCCTTATTAATAAAGTGGCGAGAGGCCCTGTTTTTGGAATGACGATTGGATGTTTTTGCTCATACTTCAATTGCGCATTTGCAAGTCTCCCGCCCACCCTAATGAGTCCGTGTTCGTCGATGAATGGGTTCAAAGAAATCAATGGGCTATGTTTATCAACAAGTTTGTTTGCCGAAAGAAGCGCTAATTCTTTGCTAAACTGAGTTTCCTGAATACCGCGAATAACAACTCTTTCTGCCTCTGAGATTTCAGAAGCAGACGGCGGATAGCGATGACAATTACTTCCTTGAATTTGCCTCGAAAGTCCCTTCACACGAGTGTTTTGGACGAACCGCAAACAATAAGCTACTACGCGAAGTAATTTCATGTAAGATGAGTATCGTGACGCTATCTCAAGAATTGTAGAGGACGACGTGTCAGATGTCACCACGTTTACGGAGACAAGTCGTTTTTGCTCCGGGATGTCGGCTATGGGAACTTCAGATGATGGCCATGTGTCTATATCGTGCGAGAGCCAGGTCGGTCCGCACCACCACAAATTATTGCCTTTTAAAGCGGAAGGGGTAGTGCCTCGCGATAGCAAATCGGCGGGATTACTAGCAGAAATCACGTGCCGCCAATCATTAGCCGATGTTAGCCTTTGGATTTCTGACACGCGATTAGCGACAAATGTCTTCCATCGGTAAGGCTCGTCCCTGACCCAAGCTAACACTATCGTGGAGTCTGTCCAGTAGTATTCCCTCATCGAATCTACGCGCAATGCAGTTCGTACCTTGTCTACTAATTGGGTTAATAATAGCGCACCGCACAATTCTAAGCGAGGCAAGCTTATTGTTTTGAGGGGTGCCACGCGTGTCTTGGCGCATAACAGTCGCGTGGCCCAAGATCCCTTTTCGGTTCGCGCGCGCAGGTAAACAGCGGCTCCGTAAGCCCTTTCGGAGGCGTCTGCAAACCCGTGAAGTTCCATGCCTTCATCGGAATCAACTAGAGCCCGACGCGGAATGGATAATGAAGCGATGCCATGCAATTCAGTACGGAAGGTACACCATCGCGTATGAATCTCTTGCGGGAGGCTCGCATCCCAACCTACTTGAAGTTGCCAGAGTTCCTGCATTAATAACTTTGCCTTAACTATAACAGGCCCTATAAGACCGAGCGGATCAAAGATTTTCGAAATTTCTGACAAAATAACACGTTTGGTAACCCTACTCGTTGGACAGTCGACAATTGTGTAGCTAAGTTGATCCGTGTTTACCGACCAAAGCAAGCCTAAAGTTTTTGGGTCCTTGTCCGCGGCCTTAATTAGCACCGTGCTAGTCCTTTCCGATTCATTATGCTTGATAATTGCAGAGTCGTTGCTCGCCCATTTTCGCAGGTAGAAGCCTGCTTGCCCTAGGACCCAGGTCAACGATCCCTGCAATTGTCTAGCCTGCTCAACCGTTTCGCATCCTGTTAACAGGTCGTCGACGTAGAAATCGTTGAGAATGATGGTACTCGCATGAGGGAACGATTGCGCGTAATCATGCCCTACCTGCCGGAGCGCGCGGGTTGCTAGAAACGAAGCCGACGCCGTTCCGTATGTTACGGTGTTTAGTTCGTAGGTTTTTATTGATTCACTATCGGTAGGTCGCCAAAGTATTCTTTGAAATTTTCGATCCGCGTTTGCAACGAGAACTTGCCGGTACATCTTTTCAATATCCGCGGATAATACAAAACGATGTTTTCTAAAGCGAATGAGAATCGTAACAAGATCACTCTGAACCGTCGGTCCTACTAACTGTACGTCGTTTAGCGACAGTCCCGATGACGTTTTCGCAGAACCATCGAACACAACCCTAATTTTCGTTGTTGTACTAGATGATTTAAATACCGGATGATGCGGCAGGTAATAACACGAGTCCGAATCGGCTATATTTTCGTCGGGGATTAATGACATGTGATCTAGATCTATATATTCATTCATGAAGTCTAAGTAGTGGAGACGAAGGGCCGGATCCCTTTTAAATCTCCGTTCGATATTCAGCAAGCGCCTCTTTGCCTGCTCGCGTGACTCTCCTAGTTCATTGACGCGGTCGTTAAAGGGTAAATTAACAATGTAACGCCCGTCCGTATCACGTACCGTAGTCTTTCTAAAATGTATTTCGCATTCGTTACTATCTATGGCCGCCGAGATGGATTCACGAGAATTGACTTCTTCCAAATCCCAGAAACGCGAAATCGAGGCGTCTAATTGCGTGTTTGTAACGGCGTGACATGCTTGAATGGATTTTTTAGTTTCTCCGGGCCAGTTCAAACTTCCCCCTAGAACCCAACCCAAGCGCGTTTTTTGCCATACTAAATTGCCTAATCCTACCTTGTGCTGCCCGATGCACAATAGCCTCCAAAATAAGCCGGCACCGATCAGGAGATCGATGCGACCGGGATGCTGGAATTCAGGATCTGCCGGAATGACCCCAGGGGGTATTGGGATGTGTACTTGGTTAAGAGGAATATTAGGCATAGCCTCTGTAATTCCTTTTATTACTAGACAAGATAATTCCGTCTGAAATGAATTCCCTTCAGAAGCGATTTGCAATTTTGTTTTACACTGAATGGGATTTTTTGCTCCAGCCAAGCCGCCAACGATCATTTCAGCAGGTGTACAACGAAAATTGAACCGGTTACAAAATTCCTCGGTAACAAAATGAGCCTGGGAACCTGCATCTAACAGCGCGCGACATTTGTGCCTAGTGCCCTTATCATCTATTACACAAACTACCGCGGTTGATAGGACTGCGCACTCGATCGCGGCCTTTGCGGAATTTGCTACGCACGATTGCACTATATGCGAAGTAGAGGGAATTGGAGGATCTGTCGTTGCCTCACTCGTCGTGATCGATTCTTCCCGATGCAGCACGGTGTGATGTTTTTTCCCGCATTTTCTGCATTTCCCGCGGGTGCAATTTTTGATACTGTGCCCCGGCAATAGACAATTGAAACAAACTTGCAATCGTTTGATTGTTTCATGTCTTTGAGGGAAGGCTAGACCCAACAAATTATGACAATATTGCAATGCATGCTCACCCTTGCATAATGGGCATTCATTGCGCTGACTAGTGACATGAGAGACAGGGATATAGGGTCTATTGGGGACAGCGCGAGGCCGATTATCCTTACTTGAATTACTAGTAACTACATTGCTCGCGCCCGCCTTATTTGCTTCCCTTCTCGTGAGGTATTGAGCGCGCTGCTCCGCGAATGTCGCAAACTCGTCAAAACTGGGTCTATGCGGTGTTTCCATAATTTTTCTCTCCCATTCATCGAACGAAGCGGAATCTATTCTTCTAGATAAATAGACACTAACAAGGGCTTCCCATATTTCAGCCGGTTTCAATAATCCCTTTAAAGCACGAACGTTATTTACCGCCGTATCTATGAATTTACTGAGCGCCTCGCCGTCCTGCCTTCGAACGGGGGGTACGTCGAGCAATGCGTTCACATGATGGTCAATCAACGCCTTTGGATTTTCGTACCGCTCCTTCAGGCGCGACCATGCAAGCTTATAATTCGCGGCCGATACGCTAAACGATTCTAAAGCGCGGGCCGCGGGACCCGACAAAGCCGATACTAAGTAGTTAAAACGATCAATATCTGTCAGCCTGTCACAATCGTGTACAAGGGAAGTGAATGTGTCGCGAAATCTAATCCATTGGCCGAAATCGCCATTAAAGGTAGGGAGCTTAATTACGGGAAGACGCGTCGTAAAGCACGGATCAGCTGATGCTGATGGAGCGACATTTGCTCGTGACGGCGCCGGAGATTCTACACCACGAACAGTATTTAAACGCCTTTCGGCATTCGAGAGCATGCTAAAATAACTATTTTCAAACGATTCGCGCTCCTGCAAATGTGCCCCTTCGTTATCTGTGCCCACTACCACGGTCTCTATTCGCGATTGAACGCTATCAAACTTGTCGTACAAACTCTCATTAGCCTTCACGCGTTTCTCAAATGCCAATACATCTGTTTCAATGACTGACGTCTCTACAAATTTCCTAAATCGCGTCAATTTGGATTTTATCGCCCCGCGTTCGGCCACTAATGCTTTGAGGGATTCCATTTTATACTAATCTAACGCAGACTAAAGACAGAGGAACAAACTCACGTAGCGAAAGAAGGATTGGAATCAGCGCTGCTGGGGTACTTCCTCCAGCTACGGCGATGAGGTCCTCGGGGCTGCGTCTCTGCACGGCTGCTATCTCGTCCAGGGGTGGTGCGTCGTCCAACTATCACGCACAGTCGTCCTCCCGGATGTTCCGATACAGATTGCTGCACTCTCCTTCGTTGTTCTTCTGCACGTTCTCGCTGACAGTAGTGGGTTGATCCACGTACCAGACTGCCCACAGTGAGTCTAGATGCCTTCTTCGTAGCCAAGAGCGGATGAACTGTATCCGGCTCGAAGGACCAAATGTTAGATGCTCGCGATTACCGCAAGGGTGTTCGAGCCTTGTAGGTGGTTTGCACGAATGTGCCGACGAAGAAACAATATTACTCGAAGGACCACCCGAAGAATCGGGAAACGAATTAGGGCAATGTGTCTAATCACTTTGCTAGCGCTTGTACAAGTACACTGTTACTAATCGCGCAAGTGTTTCTATGCTAACTAACTTTTCCTAGGTCTAGTGATGGTGGTGTCTAATTTTCAACTAACTTGGTCTTATGGAATTATGTTCGACGCCGTCTCGGCATAGTCGCCTTGACGGGGGTGAATACTCCTATTGGTTGCGAGAGGGGTCCAAGATTGTGGAAGGGAGTGGAAAATTTCCGCCCTTCTTGGGCCCCTCCACTGACGAATATTTCAACAAATTCGGCGCGTTGGCGACCCTTGACCGTGGCAGGTAATAAAATCAGGAAGCGCGTTAACCTTGTCAGAGCCTGATAGAAATAACGGGCTAGAAATTGAAAAATGCTAATACCTGGAAGCTAACTGTGAACAAAGAGCGAGAAACTACGGCAAAAATCGCGGGTCTTTATGGCTTCATGAGTTTACGGCTGCCACGGAACACTTTTCGGAATTCCGAAGGGACGGTTATAAACCGCGACGGGACGAAGGTCTTATTGCTGCTTGAAAAACAAACTAAATCTATACAAATATAAAGCTTAGAGAAAACTAAAATCTATACAAATCCTAAGGTCTATGGTAGGCCTTAACAGGGGGTATAACAGAAAAATACCGATATAACACCGGTATTCTTGATTTCGGTATATGTCCCCGATTGTAACACGTTAAATAATTTAAGATTTGAGAAGTACACACATCCATGTCCTAACAATATAGTTATTCGATAAACAAGTATACTGAACGAAATGACTTCTGTTAGTAAATTACACTATTTGTAAAAATATAAAATAACAGAAAGGTTTACTATTATCTTATAATTTACATTTTTCTTTCGCTTGCTCTGTCTTACGTTGGGTGCGGTCTCCTACAATATCTGTTTCATCATCCTGCGTCACACCATTCTCATTCGCACCTCCCCATAACTAACATAGAATACAAAATATGAGAGCGTCCTCTGGCAGATTCACATCATACCATCATTTATAAAACCAAATCCACAACTTCGACATCGTGATGTAGCGTTTTAGTGTGTTAAAAGTGTGATAAATATTCTTCGTGCAAGTAACTACTTTTTCTTTCTTTTAATTTTTATTCTGATCATTTTGAATGAAATATTGATCGTTGATTAGAGCTTTTAAGCATATTATTAGTGAAAATTTTTAATATAAGTTCAAGAGCAGAGTCCAGGACACGTGTGACATTGCCGTTCGGGGTGGAAATTAATGTAACAACCGACCCAGATTAGTGCAGCTTGAAAAAAGAGAAATTTACCTAATTCGATTTAAAAAGAAAAAAATTGTAAAAACAAGAGCAACTGGAATCATAAAGAATATGGTGACGCAAATTTATTCTTAAGAAATTTGATTTATATTTAGATATTTTGTACAAATAATTGTTTATTATTCTTATCTTTATTAAATATTATAACTTACTTATTTATTTATTTATTAACGGGCATATTGCCCTTTGTATGCATTGGCAGTAATAGTACAGCGATATTAAAACAAAATAACAACAAGATATATTAAAAATTGTACTGAAAAACGTTCCTATTTTGTAAACACAAATTAGGGGTAAGGGACAGTTGTAACACTTTCTTCGCTTCCCATTTGTTATTAATAAAGGATTATCCAAAAGTACCTTTAGGATATTGAATGAGAATATCTGTCAAACGCCACGTTTGTTAGTAAAATAGAGGTGAAAGAAATAAAAATTGAAAATAGAACGAACGAAAATAATAGAAATAAAAAACAGATTAGAAAAGGGTAAAGCAGAAGGGGAAAGAAAAAAAGTGAAGGTAGGTGTTCCTATAGTCTATTTTGGATAACCCTTTAGCTTGCGTATTGCTTCACACACAGTAAAGTGACTATGAACAAATACTGTTAGATAATTATATAACTTTTTCGTATGAAAATTTTTGTTCTAAGTGTAATACATTTTTAAGGTATCACATTCCATGACTCCGGTCTTCCATGCCTACCCGTTCTTTCATTGAGAAAGAAATAGGGAAGACTCGAGCAAAAGGAGTACGTGAGAGTGAAGACGTTCCAACGTCATAACACCCACATATTGTCTCCATGTTCATCGGTTCATAACGATGCACGTAACTTTAGAAAGTTTATGATAGTTTCTGATCTTTTGAATATTTTGATCTATTTTCTGATACCTGAAACATGACACATTAATTAAATATTTAAAACATAGAGATTAATTATATGTTCTTATAATCACAGGTAAGCAGCTCTTTCTACCGTAAATATTTATTAACATTAAAATATAATTTATTTACTGTAAAGTATACTGCAACTATATTATATGCATTTTGCGTACGTAATAGGTATTATAATTATATTATTATTACGGAATATTTATTTATTTGTTATTAGTAATATTGTAATCAAACTCTCTTATTCTATAATTTCACCGAATTTTATTTTTGTGAGGCATTTTAATTATTATTGGCTCCCACTGTAATCTATTGTTAAAGATTTTGTTTTGCTGTTATGGAAGTTTCACGATTTAACCTTGTTTTCCTTTACTTATGTAGAAAAGCTATGCCTTGCCATAGCCGATTGTAATAGGTGACATATACAATTATAGTTTAATAACAATAATAACAGTAAAAGAGTTGAAACTTAAAATGGAAAAATAGAAAATAAGTTAAAAAATCTCGAATAAATTTTCAAAACATCAAAGAAGCGAATCTTCATTCGATCATTCATTTATCTTCAATTCCACTTCCATTTTAAAATTCTCAAGTATTTATTAGGTTGGTGCACTTGAAATGTCGTTTTTCCAAAGTTTGAGATTAATGAACGAATATTATTCTTTTAAAAATGATAAAATCGCCAATTCTAGTAAGTCACGTTAAAGAAGAAGGAATTAATTATATGGATATGTGTGTATTGTAATAAAATTGTGAAAACTTCAGTGTTTGACATCAAGAATAATCGGAATACTTAATAAATTCTTTACGGAAGCCTAAATTTAACTAACATAAAATAAAAGTTATTAAAACTATATATAAATAGTGAAATAGTTTAACATTCATTTACAAAATTTGAAACTAATAATCTTTCATTGGACAGAAATTTGACAGAAAAATTAAACAACCCAGAAATCGATGATTTTTACAATTATATAATAACGAAACTAGTTAATTGCTGGGGAAAAGTGTATAGAATCCTATAAAAATGATTTTAACTAAATATACGTGTAGTCTTTTGAAGAATTTATTTATGTATAACATTTTGTACTTTGAAAAAACGGCATTTCATATGTACCATCAAATATTTCCAATGAAATCTGAAAAATTAACTTTCTCTATTATCAACGCCCCACGTTTCACTCTTTATTCTTTTCGAATTTTCAAATTAGTATCCAAAATGTGCGATATCTATATGAAGATAATCGCTGAAGGCTTTTAGCGACACGTGACAATATTGTTCGACCGGATACTCATAAAAACGGGAGACGTGGAAGGATTGTTAGTTTCCGTCGGAAGCGTGGACGGTTTACGCGGCATTGATAACACGTTTTGCATAAAAGAGACATTTTATCGGCGCCGCGACGATCCTCGTCGAATATCGCCGCTCCACCCCTACTCTTACTGGCCAGAAATTTGTAATCTGGCCAATAAAAATGAAGCAGTAGCTGTTCGTGGCGGCGATCACCGTGAAATATGAGCCAATAATGCGATCGTCTATCATGTCGCTTCGCGTCGCATTGATACGACGTATCTGCCGCACGATAGAGCGCCACGCGACCAACGAATTTCTCCGGTAATCGTCCGACAAATTTCCCGCTTAACGCTTTCCCGGTACTCGCTATAATTTATTCGAATTTCAACACCTTCCATTCCTGTGTGTTCCGCAGTGGAAATCGTCCTTCGACGCTTCGTCGCATTCTCCGCCAAATATCACGTGTTGTGGATGCGAATTGAGAATCAAGGGAGAGTGAAAATTATTAAAAAAAAAAGTGGAACATGAATGTTGAAGTGAAAAAAGACTGATGGAGTGGATTGGTTGTTTTAAAATAAAGATGGAATTATTGAATAAAGGGAAATGGTTCGCGTGGAATTGCAGAATTCAAATAATACAATCTTTCTTGAAATATAATTTAAGTAAAGGAAATAAAATGGATAAAATCTACTGATGACATCATAATTGTATTATTATTTTTACATGATTGTCGAAATAAAAAAGACTGATCGAGTGGTTGATTTTTTAGTTAAAAGAATTATTTGGTTGTTATAAAATAGAGATGGAATTATTGGATACCGGAAAAAGGTTCGTGTTGAATTACAAAATTCAAATTATATGATCTTTCTTAAAGTATAATTTAAGTAAACGAACTAAAATAGATACAATCACCATTGTTTTATTATTTTTTACATGAAACTCGATTTCAACTGCACTTCGAATTTATCTGTGACAGAAAAACCGCATGAACTTTTTGCGATACCTAATAATGTGAATAAATTAGGCGTTTTTTTTTTTTAGAGAAACATTGATGATACTTTAACACTACTTTGATCGAGGGTGTCAAATGACTCCTTTTAAAATTTGAATTGTGGAGCTGTAGAGAGGGGATAGGATAGGAAAAGGAAGGGTGTTGCGTTTCGTCCTGGGCCTGCTAGTGGACTCATCAGTAAGGCTACCTAGCAGGCCCTGCCTTAGCCTTGGGATATTGGAAGGAAGGTTAAAGGCGGTATATATATGGACGAGGTAGTTGGAGCGAGTACTTTCGAGAAAGCCTATTTCGTATGTCCCTCTAGTGGTGGGTGCAGGAGAGCCGCCACAGAATTTTTGTTATTTTCTTTATAATTATTAAATTCAAAAACTAAAAACATTACAAACCATTTTTCTTATTATTTCGAACATTTATTTCCATATCTATCTGCATCCAAATGCAAAGGGATCACTCTGATTCTTCTGGTAAAAATAGGTATTTACAAAAGAGCAGTAAAAATAATGTTAATATTATTAATTATTAATTCTCTCGTTACGCTGCTATTGTCAAAAAAGTGTACCTTCTTATCGATAAAGTAGAAAAATACATGTGCTCGATTTGAAACGTTTGGAGAAATAAAAGTGTTCATTATTGTATTGAGCTGTAATATATATATTCATCTCGTTGTTTAGTATCTTTAATATCACTAACTTTAGTCAATTATCTACGAGTGATTTTAGTTAATCTTTTCTCATTTTTTTAATAGCTGAAGGATTCACTTCTTGTAGAATTCCTGGTACTTGTTAGTCAAAAACTGATTGAAATAGCATGAATAAATGTTGAAACCTAAGGTTTGTTCTGAATAAAGTTTAGTTGTAAACGTTGTTTCATAGGAAAATGAAAAATTTTAATGATAAGTGGACTATTCATGTGTGACCCATTGTAATAACTAGACTGCAAATCTTTATGCAAATTCTTATTTTTATAAACACAATTAAAGAAACGGAATGTTAATAGAATTTACTTTCAGCTTTTAAATATGAACCGTTTTTTGAAAGTGATATAAGTCTAATTTTGGAAAAAAATAAGTTAATGTTAGTTTCAGTTAGATGTAAATGTCTTCTTTTACTATTTATAATATTCCAGTCAATAGTGTACAATATCCTCATAAATTAGTCAAAAGAAATTAAACTGTAAAATGCTATTGCAAGAATGTTTTCCGAAAGTGTTTTAATCCATTCGTAATAATTAAAATGTGGATTTTTTTGCACTTATGGGAAATTTAAGTTTGCAAAGAATTGTTCAATGCTCGTAGTATGCAAGAATATAAATTAATTTTATTTGTCCATTCTTACTTAGTACATAGTTTAAGAATATATATCTCATTTTACATTTTACATTTTATATTACAAGTTGTGATTGCACATAATCTTTGGTAGCTTGGGCCTCGGGTGTTCCGCGTCTTCTCTTCTCCCCTACTCTGTTCCTTCTTCAACGTTTCCCATGTGTTCGACTGATCTTCTAATGTTCCTTTCGAACTCTCTTATATACTGGCATAGCTCTGGTTTTATTTTCCCTCTTAACAATCCTTTCCAACCATTCTTTCTTTTCTCATTTACCTTACATATCTCAGCCTCCACCTCTTTAGCTAGTTCTTCTCTTGTCCATTTCCTCATTTCTGTACATAGTATGCGAAAATATATAAAATACTTAGTAAGTATTATATATGTATATACTAAGTAATTCGCACGTTGTTGTATGTAGGGAGTGAAACAAACTTTCACTGAAGTTCCATTTCTTTAATTGTGCTTATCAAAATACGTATTTTATTTAAATTATTTAAATTTGTAGTCTAGTAATAATCAATAATTAAAGTAACTTTCTAATCATGTGAATTAAATTCTCATTCCGTCTAGTTTGTTTCGTAAGTTTCAAATTTCAAGTGATTGGTTTTTGTTTCTTAAAATAATAGATTTTAACATGAAGATTATTTGATATTATTGTTTTTAAATCAGAGAATCAATTAGTTTTATTACAATGAGCTAATGATGTCTATAAAAGAGACGATAACTTCTCAATTTTTTATTCATTTAATTAATATTATTATAATAGTTACCTTCGCAAAATAGTTTACTTTTTATAGTTGGCTTATTATAAATCCTCTTATAATATAACTGACAATATTTATGAATAAAGTAAATTTTACGTTTCCTTACACTTATTCATTTTAATTATTATTTTGTATATTAAAAAAATACATTTCAGGAAAGCAAATTTCAATTAAATTATAAATTTAAAATTAATATTTTTCATGTTTCTTACAATTTGTTATTATTGAAAGTGATGTAAGTTCATTCGCAACTCACAGAACCTGGTCTTGTTTTAACAGTCTTATTAATTTTTATTGGAGAAAAAAATTTCATATGTTTATATCTTAAATACATCACCCGAATTCATTTACCAATATCACTAAATCAATTCAAACGTAATCCATTAAATATCTCAAAATAAGAATAAATGAACTTATAGCACTTTAAAAGAACGGCTCATATAATACTGTCTATATTTTTTTGGATATTTTATTTATTCTTACATATTATACTTATTCCGAATATTTTGCCCATTTAAATTTTCCATAAATGCATAGAAATCCGCAGTCTAATAACCATTAGTAGCGAATGGATTAAAGGTAATTATGGGCGAAATTTCTCTCCAAGCAAATTTTTTTTTTAGTATTCCTGAATAAATTAAGAACTGATAAAATTAATTTGTTAAATATTAATTTTAATTAGCTAACTTCTTTTTGCGAGGCCAATAATTTGAGGCAATGATCTATTCAATAATTTCAGAATTTTCATTTAATATTAAATGATCATTTCTACAAGCGTCTAACTAGATTAGCTTCTCGTATTAAGTTTTACCATTTTTCTAATTAATTTTGTTGAATTAATAGTATTAATATAACTAGACTGCTGATTGTTATGTATTTATGGGAAATTTAAGTGTATAAAAGAATGCAAAGTGCACACATCACACAGAAATATGCAAAATATACAAACTATAGTCGAACTAACGATATTTAAAGGGTGAAACGACCCCTAATTTATGTCTCCCCATTAAAAAAATACTTGAAACCCAATAAAAATTTAAAATAATTCAAAACTTCAAGTAAAAATAATCTGTAGTTATTTCAGTCATTTCGTAACCGAATCATTTTATTACTAATAATCTACCGATTATTAAGTTTGTAACTTTTAAACATTCAAGTGGGATATAAGCGTTTCATCAGTCACATGAAAGTTAATATTAGTTTATCTGTTTGCAATTTGGCATTATATTAGAACGGAAAACAAAAATATACAACAGTGAACATTACTAGGAAAATGAGAGAGAATTTTGAACTACTAAATAAATTATGGATAGTATCTGATGGTTGGTGGCAAATAAATACAGTCTCGCAAGATGTGTCGACGTACAAATAGTGGCACGCCGACAGCTTCATCAATATTCCGAAATGGAAGTGTCATAAACGTCCTACACTCACCGCTGGTTCCTCCCTTTAAGGAACCGTACGAATTATTTAAAAAAATTCCCACCGGCTGCGTAAAATATTCCAATATTCCCGAAGGAGCAGCACCATACTTTTGTATTTCCATATGGAGCTATACTCTTGCAATGTAACACTTTCAATGCATTGTTTTAACAGAATAAATTTTGAAAATTATGGCAAATTCCTTATAATATGAAACTTTCGGTGCAAGTACTTTAAAAGTGAATGCAAGTAAATTGTGTATTAGGGTAAACGTTAGTAATATGGAGCACCTGCTTTTAAAATCTTGCCAAAATAGAATTTACCTTTTTTTTAAATAAAATCAACGCGATGGGACAATGGAACTAATACATTATGATTTATTTATTATTATTTTAATTATTATACAGGAAAATTTCCTATAATAGTCGACTAATTATTTGGTCTTTACAGTGGTAGAACTTACATTGTTTCTTATGTGTCACGGACTATCCGGTTGGATTATTGATAACATTAACATGGTATCATATGACTATCTTATGAAAATTAACTTAACTAAATTATTTAATTATCCTGATAACCAATAACTTAAAAATCTTATTAATAACGGTTAGACTAATTTTGAATAGTGCTGTTAGTCATGCATAATGAATGCTCGTATCTTAATGACGTTTATGAAAAAATAAAATACCTTTTTTAAATGTTCGACTTTCCTATATGACAATAGGAATGGCATAAAACAGAGAAACTAATACATTAGAATATTTAATTACTTACGTGCGATACAATTCAAAGGAGAAGTTATTGAAACGCGACTTTTGCATTTTTATCGCGGAAGTTAAGGAAACGCGCCCAAATTTGGATTCTTATTGCCGCAAATAAAGAAACGCGTCTAAATGCAACAACTGCACACTGGGCGACGCACCGCGTACATACAACGTCGTTCGATGTTTGCCACCTACGTTTCGTTGACACATCGCGAATCTCCGTGTCATTTCGCATTTATATCGCCAAAATTAAGGAAACGCGTCGAAAGGTTTTTTATCGCCAAAATTAATGAAACGTGTCGAAATTCGAAATAACCAAATAGTGTATGATGCATCACGCTACGTCCGTATTTTAATATTGAAAATATTTTTGGAGAAGTTTGTATAGGGGCATATTTGCTGGACAGGCGGCGGACAAGAAGCGTTACACTGGAGAGTGACGGTATCAGTCATAGCGAATGACGTCAACTGATAAGGTGTGTGGTTTTGCCGAGTAGACGGCGGACAAGAAACGTTACGGTGACGGTGACGGTGGATGACGTCATCTTTCCGATATGATAACGGCTTGTGTTTTAGGCTAGTTGAAATTCATTTGTCAGGTTAACAGCATCGAAAACGTATGGATCCCGGTCAATCGATAACTGATACATGCGTTTGTCTGGCACTTTGGTCTATTGTTGCTTAATTGTGTGTGTGTTTAATGTCGTCGAGATCTTTAAGTTATTCGTTAATATAGTACTTGGTAAATCATTTGCTTTGCATTTCGTGAAATTGTCCAACATCATGAATACGGAGAAAGCAGAACGTAAAGCTAAATTGCATGCTGAGAGGCAACGGCGATATCGTGAACGTAAGAGATTACTGGCATCCGTGTCAACCTTGTCGGATTCGGTAACATCGAACACTCCGGAATCGTTGGTATTGGAATATAGGAACAAAGTCGACTCTACGAAGGGGGGTGTGAAGACGACTCATTTGCCTATAGTCAGCATAACCCAAACTCTGAAGCCAGCTGACAACTAAGCATAAGACCCCCTCCATAAGCCAAAAGAAATATGTATGAGAACTACCTCTTCTCACAATAAAGTCAGTCTCGGCTTCACCACTAAAAAATAACGTTTATTAAAATCCTCTCATCGCGCTATCTACGGATCACGATCTATTTGTAGAGTTTAGAAGAGTAAAACGCTTTGTGCCGGAAAGCCTTACGTCCTATCTTCTTTAAATAAATGTGTTATTCTATTTAATTAATTACGAGTCACGTATTCGTTAAATAGCATCATTCTCATTTCTGAGATTACGCATATTTCTCGTGACAAAATTGGCGATCCTGCCAGGATCCAAAAAGTGTATACCTTGAGGTGAAACAAGTGTGTCAGTGATCTACGGAACACCGCAACTTGGGACTACGAGAGCCACAACCATCGAGGAACCACAAGGATCGAAGAACCAAGGTAAAGATAATGGCATCTGCAGGCAAAGACTCACCAATATTCGACATCCATGCTTTAAGTAATACCGTTACGACCGTGTTAACTCATCTGGAGAGCACAACTAAACAATTGAAAAGACAAGAAGATGTAAGTGCACGTCAAGAGAAGATATTAGCAAAATATTCCGATCGTGTCCAAACACAGGACGAAGCTATAAAAAAATTAGCCAGTGCCGTGAAACTGACGACGAAAGACATGATCAAGCAGTGGAACTAAAAAAACTGGGAAACATGCTAGGTCTTATTACGCTGACAGAAGACGAGTAGTCATCCATCAAGACACGTGCTACGACCGAACCAGAAACCACCGACGATGGAAATAACCCAACCGAATTTCGCACCGCCCTTCGCAGACAAACATATCAACCGACAATTCTGGCTAAAGAACAACCTGTCAAACCCGAGTTACGTATTAACACACTTAAACGGTCCGAAACATTGCGTACTGTTGAAACTCTTAGCGGACGCAACGACATAGGTGTCGAAGAGTTTATAAAATCAGTGAGATTCGCTAGAAGCCGTACCAACGATCAAGAAACGCTCCTTCGTATGATCCTAACCGAACGCGTTACTGATTTCGCGAAGCAAAGCATTAGATTCTGCCAAATACAAAGTTACGAGGAACTCGATGAAGCCCTGCGTACACAGGTTTCACTACCCTCAACCGTCAGTGGAAGCAGAATTAAAATGCAAACCATAAGACAAGGTATCACCGAGAGCGTCCAGTTCTACACTAATCAATTTAGACAGGCACTCAACGAACTAGAATACGCCATACAAGCAAAACACAGAAACCCAGTAGCTAGGAGCATCGCTCTAGAAGAAGAGAACATCGAAGTCGTCAGATTTTATACTGACAACTTAAAACGAGAAATTTCACAATATGCCATTCCAATGCGACTCAAAAGTCTAATCGAGGCACAACAAGAAGCAATAAACATGGAATTATGGTGTAAGGAATCAAGACTAATTCCGGAACGAACACCCTTCCAACAACCACGACCAAATTTCAAACCATCCAACACCCCAACTCCTCTACCAGCACCTCAGCTTAAGCCTACTCCTAATCTCCCCAAATGCGAACATTGTGGCAAACTAGGTCATGATAAATCAAAGTGTTTCCAACTCAAACCTCAGATTTTTTCCAATCGTCAATTCAGAAAAATGCCACCACGGTTCAACTACATGGAAATAGTGGAAACCCAAACAACACTCCAAGATCCAGAATCAATTATAACTCTGGAGAACTATAGCACATTCGATGCAAATTCCCAGGAATGGTACGAACAGGAAGAATGTTATTGGACACAGGAGCAGCAGCCAACGTCATCAAACGAAGATTTATATCCAAACCAGGAAAATTCGAAACCCCACACACTATACAACTAGGAAACGACAAACATATATTAACCGAATTTATAGACATTCCAGTGTCAAACAAAACCCAGCATTTCCTAATAGTCCTCGGTAACTTCCCCTTAATTGAAGGTGGAATTATTGGCCTACCATCCTTAAAGCAATACAAATACTCCATAAAAAACGATAAAATTCAAATTGAAAACAAAATTATTAATTTACAGACAACACCCGCAACGATCCAGGTCCCACCTGAGAGTCACAAAATTCACTGTTGCCAGATAGGCAAAGATATCACTAACTATGTTTCATCAATACTGGTAAGGAAACTATCAATTCAATAGAACAAATCTCTGAAAACCCAGGAAATTTACATAGAATCTACGAATTACTCACGAAATTGCGACTTGATCACGTTGAAACCGCTTTTTCTAACCCTATAAAGAAATTACTCTGTTCATATCACGATATCTTCTCTCTCTCATCAGACTCACTACCCTGCACGTCTTTAACACAACGCTCCATACGCCTAACAAATCCAAAACCTATTAACATCAAAGCATACAAACCTCCTGAATGTCACAAAACCGAAATACGCACTCAAATGAAAGAAATATTAGAAAAGGGCATAATAGAAGAATCTGACACACCATTCAATGCACCAGTCTGGGTAGTGCCGAAGAAACTAGACGCATCAAGCAAACAGAAATGGCGCATTGTTATAGACTTTAGAAAACTCAATGAAGTAACAGACCAAGACTCATATCCACTTCCAAATTCCGACGAAATACTGCAACACTTAGGCAATGCTAAATTCTTTTCCGCATTAGATCTCTCCTCTGGTTTTCATCAAATCCCCATGGACCCCAACTGCAAAAAATACGCCGCCTTCTCCACCCCCGACGGACACTTCCACTACAATAGAATGCCCTTTGGCTTAAAAAATGCCCCTGCGACCTTTCAACGCATGATGGACACCGCATTACGAGGACTGGTGGACCATTACTGTTTCATATACCTTGACGACATAATAATATTCGGAAATACCATAGAAGAACGTAACAAAAATCTCGCAATCATATTTCAAAGACTTAGGGATACGGGACTAAAATTACAAATTGACAAATGCGAATTTCTCAAGCCGGAACTTGAATACTTAGGACACCTAGTGATAGCAGACGGAGTTAAACCCAACCCCAAAGAACTAGAAGCGATCAAAAACTTCAAACAGCCAACTACTGTAACGCAAATCAAATCTTTCCTCGGATTAGCAGGTTATTACCGTAAATTTATAAGAAATTTCGCTAAAATATTGTGACCAGCCTTAGACATCATTGGACCACTTAACCTCACTAATCAAGGAAACCAGTTCATTCTCTCCATACAAGACTGTTTAACCAAATATCTCCTACTCGTTCCCCTAGCCGATCAGAAAATCGAATCCATTATAAATTCCCTCATCAATCATTACATTTACATCTTCTCCTCCCCCAAACACATACTAACCGATCCAGGACAGAATTTCGTATGTAAACTAATGGAAATCTTTGAAAAGGCTTTTAAAATAAAACACATCAAAACAACCAGCTTCCATCCCCAGAGCAATGGATCTTTAGAAAGAACACATGGTACAATAAAAGATTTGCTTAGAACCAATATCGATGAAAACAAAAATGAATGGGACGAACACTTAAACTACATCACTATAGCCTACAATACCTCTGTACATACAGGAACAGGTTACACTCCTTTCGAATTAACCTTCGGACGCGAAGCCAATATGCCATCTACAATATCCCTTATACCCAAATCATCTCAGAATGAACTTTTTAAACGTTGGAAAACTCGAGACCAAGAATATTTACAAAATGCTAAAAAAATAATTCAAAAGAATAAAGAACGTTATAAACGATATCAGGATAGGAAAATTAGACTCAAAGGAATATACAATATCGGAGACCTAGTATTATTACATAACGACCATAAAAGGCACAAATTAGATAAAGAATGGCTCGGACCGTATAAAATCTTAGAGGTCAAAACTTCCAATTACCTAATTCAGATCTCGAACAAGAAAACGCTATATACCCACGGTAATAGAATAAAACCATATCATCTTTTCAGGGAATAATCTTATTGATGGAGATCCAGGCCTTGAACGTAATTAAGTTAAACAACACTCAAATTGTATCTGAAAACATTGGTATCAGTTATAACTATCATAAACGCGTAAAGATTACTATACTATTCCAACTCAATGAACTATCCAAAAGCGCTGAGAAAATCCACCTTTTATCCCTAGCCACACACGAATATTGTAAGAATCAAGAGAACTGTCAAGCCACTGATTACAAAACAATTCAATTCAAAATCAAACGTATGGGACAAGCTCTTGCTAAATTACACGTTATACATCATAAAAGAAACAAACGGGGCCTACTCAATATCATAGGCTCGGTATCAAAATCCGTATTTAGAACTTTAGACAAAGACGATCTAACTTTAGTCAACCAGAATATTCACAAACTCTTCGATTCACAAAACAAGTTAACGCATGTTGTACAAAATCAAACTATGATCAAATCATTAGTACAAGATGAACATTTCCATGATCTGAGTAAATGCTTAGAACTTGAATCCACACAACTTGCACAAATCAAAAATCAAAATCTTCTAACTAATAATCTTATGCTTTTAGAAACTCTAACTACTGACCTCATGGCTAAAATAAATGACTTTTATAACAATTATATTGGGCATAAAGGAATCAAGATACAACCTTAATACCAATAGAGACATTTGTAAACGCCTATAAAACGTTGCTACAAAACAATATGATAGAACCAAGTATTCAGGCAAAAACGGAAAACTTTGAAACTTTAATTGATTTTAGCCAACTTAAAACTACTGTTAACTAAGATGTTATGATCTATTAAATCATCGTACCGATAATAGAAGAATAACACTGGAATATTATTAAATATTACCCGATACCACATAGAATGAATAATATTTTTATGATCCCCATACTAGAACAGGAAATGGCAATGACACAAGGTTCTACTCAAATCCCTATAGATATTACCTATCTACAAACCCGTTGTAAGGATTGCCCCATAGGATTAGTGTGAGAACAAACACAACTGATCAAGCATAATTATAAACCAAATTGTCAGGAGGCATACGATTGTAAAAATAGTGGAACAGCTGTATTCCAAATTAATGACGTTACTATTGTACCCATGCACAACCCTCACAAATATATAGTTATCCCTAACAAAGAAATTCAAATACAAGCCCTCTGTAAGCTAGCCAAAATCCTAACGATAAAAGAACCAGTTATCCTAACCGCAAGAGAAGAATGTATCCTAACTTATAATAATAATGTAATGAAAATTGGAGGTACCATCGACGAAACAAAAATTAATGTGACCAACTATGCTTTGGACATTAGCTTCACTAAAGAAGAAACTGAACTCTTACAGAAATTCATACCGTTAGCACCCAGAGTAACTCCAAATTTCAACTCATACAAAATATCATTAAAACAAATGTATAACCAATTAGAATCCATGAAAGACGACAAAAGAATATTTACCGCGACAGAAATAGGATACAGTATCATTAAGTACGCTGGATAGATCGCACTTGCTATCCTAACAATATACCTTTTGAATAAAATCGGCATGTTCCAATGTATATCTAGATGTATACCGACTCGTTTATGTTTTAAACTTTGCTGTAGCGAAAACCGAATTTATCACTCAAAACCAATTCAAAACATATACACCGGAGTACCAATAATCCCTGCAAGCACCCTGACCATAACTGAGAATCAACCAACCCATCTATCAATTGAAGACACTGGATCAAGTACATCCTCGGAGGTAGAAACACTTCCAGAAATCACCATCAAACCAAGAAAAACCGTACGCTTTGTAGGAACAAAGTCGATTCTACGAAGGGGGGTGTGAAGACGACTCATTTACCGATAGTCAGCATAACCTAAACTCCGAAGCCAGCTGATAACTAAGCATAAGACCCCCTCTATAAGCCAAAAGAAACATGTATAAGAACTACCTCTTCTCACAATAAAGTCAGTCTCTGCTTCACCACTAAAAAATAACGTTTATTAAAATCCTCTCATCGCGCTATCTACGGATCACGATCTATTTGTAGAGTTTAGAAGAGTAAAACGCTTTGTGCCGGAAAGCCTTACGTCCTGTCTTCTTTAAATAACTGTGTTATTCTATTTAATTAATTACGAGTCACGTATTCCTTAAATAGCGTCATTCTCATTTCTGAGATTACGCATATTTCCCGTGACAGTATCAACCAGTGAATAAATCAAAATTGCGTTTATCATTCACCTTGACCCTTGATACCTTTAACTTTTACTCGGCGTCGAAGCATGTAGGTTTATTTTCAATATTGCCGGCTCTTGCTTCCTAGCAAAGACGGTCGATTTTTTATCATATAAACGTTGCTGGCCTCGAGTCGAAGTAGGGACTGCTTTACAGTGCGAAATATGGGACTCATGTAGACAATTCTTGTATTTTCCTTCATTTTTCAGCATTTGCAACTTTGCTTACTTTTATTTGATAATTTTTACTCTTGCTTTCTCTGTTTCCATTTTTGTCCCGGATGAAAATTTTCTTTCAAAACTGCAGTTATTAGTGTTGTTATTGCAAATTTCGCTTTCAATTGAGCTGCAACGCGCACACAGATGGTTGTTAATTGAACGTCTTCATTTTTCATAATGCGCGACGATGCAGCGCATGCTGGTCGCTGGTTTTTAATAAAACTCCGAATGTACCTTTGAAAGCTGTTAATTTCTTTTCACTCTTTTTGTTTGCCAGTTTTTTTTATATCGTGGAAGGTAGAATGTTTTTTCATTTGAACACACCAGCACGCGTTTACTGGCCTTTTCGCAAGTACGTATCAACGTGCTTCGTCGAATCTCTGCTATCATAATTCTATGTTTGTCTGTTGAGGAAGAAAAGGTGTATGAAAAGCATAAAAAGAGCGGCGGATTCGACGTTAAACGTAATAAAGGGGCTTTGCAAATTAATCTGATGGCGTTCCGTTGGACTTCCGGGATTAAGGTTCTTCATTTGCGAAGATACCACAAAGCCAGGGAACTCATTATCCTATTTTTATGCGAACGCGTTGGAATTAATTGTAAAATTCTAGATACACTGGCATATTTTTATTTGTCTATCATGCAAGCTACGTTGTATACAACTATTTGATACTACTGTGAATAGTTGCTGGTTATTAGCATGGCCGTTAGCCAGAAGTTTAATTTAAATAGATGGAAATTAAACTGTTGGTGTTATGAATATAAGCAGTTAAAGTTTGCATAGATATGGAAATACTTGGAGTTAGATTTTTGCAATTACTGTAGTTAACTACGAAAACGGAATTACTGTAATTGGCTGCGAAAATTCGTTGAGTATTTCAGTAAAATCGTTTACGAGATTTTAAGGTTGTTAATTACCTACTGCAAAATAACCTCAAAAGTGGGCTAATAATATCAGACTCTACGAATACTGAATGTGAACATCACTGTAATTAAAGTTCTAAAATTTTACAATGCAAAGTCTTGATGTCCACTTTAATTACACCAGGTTTTCAAACCAGAATTAAAACGCAAAAGGACAAAATTAAAACATTAATTGTTTGAATACTTTAACCCTTTGCCGTCTGAATTATTTTTGTTGTTTCATTTCAACTAGTCCGTAAAAATTTAGTTAATTTTGGACATATCGTACTGTATAGGTTACCTTATTTCAATATTTCTACATGTAGTTAATACAATAATGTGCATTGGCGTAACTAGTTAGGGGGCTGGGTAGGCCTGCCCCCCCCCCCCCAAACGCGGAATGGCCCTTCCCTAGGAAATATCGAAATAAGTAAAAAACATTCACTCGTTCGTAAAATCCTATCTTATAAGAAACAAATATTTGGGCCGAAATGCTATATGCAGTGCAATTAAATAGAAAAAAATGCAATAATGTTCTTATTAGGTTAAATTATTAATTAAAACTGTTAGAATTAGGCCAGAGCCATATCGAGCTCTACTGCGTGGCCTCGCTTCCGTCTCCAGCCAAGCGACTCCTCCGCCTTCTCCTCATCCCGAAACCGTTGTCAACTGTTTATCCCATTGTTGGGTTTGGCTTTCATCGACGGCGTTACATTTCGTTGCATATATATCCTCATTTATTTCTCATGAAAATATCTATAACTATGTTTTAACTGTCTAGATTTATGGCAGCCTGCCTGCCACCACGTCCTGCCAAACGCACATCCGGTTTCCAAAGTTTCAATTTTTCAGTTATTTATTTATTTATTTATTTATTTATTCTTTCGATCTTTTGTAATCACTTCCAGTCCATCCTTATACAATGTATGTACTATCTTTTTCCTAGGGTTGCGTGCAAGCCTACAACACAGTTTTTCCGGCACACTCGTGCGATACACGTCTTCCGTGATATTCCGGACATTTTATTCCTTACGTTTGTCTTTCACGTTATTGTTACCAGTTATTGTTATTTGTTATTGTTGTCGATAGATTGTTAGCGTTGTTGAGCGGGAAAATTGAATTACTTGCATTCAAGTACCTCAAATTAAAAGATGAAGAAATTCAAGGACATAAGATCCTTCTTTAAAAATACGAACAGTCGTCCTGAAGAGATAACTAACGATGTTGAGACAATCAATAGGAAGAAAACGAATATCACTATACAACCTGATGCATCACCAACAATGTCATCAGCAGACCTAATTTGCTCAGGTGAAGAAATTGGGACCAATTTTACTAAGAGACAACACTTAGATCTCACTACCAAACCCTATTCGTCACTAACAACGTCAACAGTTGGCGCGGTTGTCACAGGTGAAGAAGTTGGGATCACAGTTACTGAGAGAAAAACTTTAAATCTAGGCACTCTCGTCCATTGCAACTGCGCATAAATTTTCCAAGAAGTAAATTCGTAGGTAGACAGCGGTCGTTTTCAGCGAACTACTACGACACATATAGCTGGCTTGAATATAGTGTAATAGACGATAAAAGTTATTGCTTTGTGTGCAGACAATTTTCCAAAGGAATTATATGCGAACAAAGTGAAAAGTTTATTCACCATGGATTTAACAATTGGAAAAAAATGAAAGAGGCGCTACAAAAACACGAGCAATCATCCCTTCACATCCAATGTATTTAAATGTTTGTATCCTACAAACAATCTGTTGTATGTGGAAGTGTACATGAAAAACTTATAATGCAGCATACAGAGGAAGTAGGCCAAAATAGAGACTATTTGATTAAACTTATAGACATTATGTTGTGTCTGGTACGTCAGGGCTTACCTTTGAGGGGACATCGCGAGGGCCCGACTTGTAAAAACAGGGGTAATTTTTTGGAAATTAGTGAGCTCTTTGCCAAATATGATGAACAATTTTCAAAGCATTTGGAACAACATACGAACTATTGCAGCCCTCAAATCCAAAATGAAATTATTGATATCATAGCCTAGCTGACTCTACAAGAAATAGTAAAAGAGGTGAGAGCTTGTGGATTTTTTTCGTTAATGGCAGATGAAGCCAGGTGTTATAAAGAAAAGCAATTGTCGGTCACCATTAGGTATGTCAAGGACCTGGATGTTGAAGAACGATTCATTGGTTTTATAAATTGCTCCACATCGAGAGATGCTGCGGGATTGGCGAAACTGATTTTAAACTTTTTAGGAAAGTGCACTTTGACAGATATTCCCATAATCGCACAATCCTACGATGGAACCAGTGTAATGTCAAGGAAACATCAAGGTCTTCAAGCGATAATAAAAGAAACGTGCCCTCAAGCAATTTATATCCACTGTTTGGCACATAGGCTCAACTTAGTTGTTGTCGATTCACGTGGAAACGTTTTATCAGCAATAGCCTTTTTCAATACACTTGAAGCTTTATATGTTCATTTCTCGCAACCCGGTAATCATGTCCATCTTAAGAAAGTTCATGATGCTCTTGATATCAAATCCGGCTGTGAAATGGAAAGCTTGAGTAATACAAAATGGAGCTGTCATTATAAAAACTGTAAATCTATATTGTCTAATTATAATGCAATGAAAAAAGTTTTGGAAGAAGAAATCAGCCAGGCTCAAGACAAGAACTCTGTGAAGGCACGTGGTATACTGAGTTGCATCACGAAATCAGATTTTGTTGTTTGTGCATTTGTGCTTCACTCAGTGTTATCAATAATTAATGTACTAGGTACTTCCAAAGTAAAAATGCAACTCTTGGTCGAGCGAGTGACATAATAACGGGTACTATAACTAGTTTCGAGGAAAGCAGAAACCAATTCGATGGCCTTTGGAGTGAAATCGAGGAATTCGCAGAAGAACACGACATTTCTTTGGAACCTACTCGAGTCTCGAAAAGGAAAAGAGAACCGAAGAGAATAAATGACTTCGTGATGGAGTCAACTCTAGGTAAAGGTAATTTGATGGACATCAGATACAAAGCCTTCCGAATATTGGAAAATAAATATTTATAATCAAGTGATGGACAATATTATCACTAACTTCAAAAATAGATTTAAAAATCTACCTTTGACACAGTCAGTTGACTCATTCATAAAGTTGGACCTGGAAAGCGGAGAGGCTTTCGTAGGAAATTATAAATATGTTTTAAATATAGACAATTCCACCTTACAGGCTGAAACAAAAATAATAAAAAATATAAGAAGAACATTGAAATAAATTTAAAAAGTCTGAAAACAGAAATTAATAAAGACTATTGCCCCAATTTATACAAATTGCTGCAAACAGCTACTAGTCTTCCTGTAAGCTCGGTTGAGTGTGAAAGAAGCTATTCCACTATGCGTCGCGTTAAAACGTGGTTAAGAACAACTATGCTCCAGGAGAGGTTTTCGAATATGGCGCTCCTAAACATCGAAAACGAAATGATCGAAACCAATGTAACAGCACAACAGGTCCTAAATATTTTTGTAGAAACATACCGCAAATTAAAGCTTGTATAAATTTTAACTGTAGGTATACATGATATGCTCTTGCTTTTAATAAATCACAATTTATTTTTTCTACTGTATTTCTTTCTGTGTTTAAAAATTTTGTTTACATTTCCCGAGATTAAATAATAAATAATATTTTATTCCGTTTACTCCTTGTTTTAGTGCTAAATAAATATGTAGGTAAATGATTGTTATAAAATGTGTATGTATATAAAGATTTCCTCTACCTATAAAACGTAGTGAGAGCGCTGGGGGGGGGGGGGGCTGCCCCCCCCCCCAGACAAAAATCCTAGCTACGCCAATGATAATATGTTCATATTAACGTACAAATCCATTTACAATTATCTGAAAAACAAGTTGTGTAATTTGCTTCGATTTTATTATGAAAAGTAAACAGATTTCTTATGGTAAAGGTAACAGGTTATTAGAACAATTGACTCCGTCTTTCATAACAATTGAGATGCTGTGTGGAAAAGTAGTGTAAAAGTTAAACTTCATTTAGAAAAATGTGCATTTCTCCGAGGAACAAAATAAATTACTAATAGGAATAGTTTGAAAATGTAACTATGAATTTTTTTGTAATATTTTTCTCCATCTATGCTTTTCATTGAACTTTTCGTAGTTATACCGTTTGTGTACGTGGAACTTCTTAATGGAAAATACATAAAAGTACATTTTGACTATTATTTTATTAGAATATTACTGCAGATGTCGTATGTTTATCATAAATTTCTAAAAAAGTACACTTGGACCACTTTTCCACTCAACTCCTCAATTGTACCGACGATTATAAATGTGGTTTAAGTTAAAAATTTAAAAAAAATTCAATTTGTCAATTATCTTTTAATATAAATTGACGTAACACAAAATAAATGATAAATTCAATTTCTTTAAATTTTTTACGCAGACCACTTTCCCATAGTTACCGACACAATTCATTGTACTTGTGTGTATCTTAAATCTAAATTATTAAAGCAACATGAATTGTATTTTAAAATCACCTAAATAATTTACGAGCGACAATAGACTGTAAGTTCTTATTTTTATTAACAAAATTAAAAAAATGAAAACGAGAGGGTTATTTAACCCTCAAAATATAATACGTCGTACTTTACTTCTAATATTTTGTATATTTTTGCATATTACGTGCATTTTGTGCTTTTTAACACATTGAAATTCTCATGAATGCACAAAAATCTGCAGTCTACTTATATATAACATTCATGTCGACGCGGCCTTGACATACGACTGACTAAAACGAAACGCTATGCTGAGTTTGATTCAACTTGTAACCGTGAAGCATTAAGACTTAAAGTATTACTCAAAGGTTAAATTTCTCTAAAATCTCAAATTTCTTTTAACGCTCCTCACGAGCTACTGATCATGAAGTTAAAAAAGTGGAAGGAGGAATTAGGATAAATGTAAGTAACTTTGTGAATTCTCTATAATTACATAGCAAATTTTACCGTCAACCTTGTACATGGGTTCTTTATAAACATTAATGGATCATACTGGCAATTAAGCGTTAATCGAACATCCATAATTGAAAAAGGAACGGTTTTCACTTTCGCAGTGTGTACAAATTTCTGAAAGGTGCCCTCAAATAGTTAAACATTTTAGTCATGGTAAGTTCAATAATATTACTTCTGTATGATTCAATATTAACAATGACTGTTCAAAAATAATTTACATAAATATTCATTTTTCATAACAAGAAGAAAGTTCATTGACTTTTCTTTACAAATTTTTTTGGTTGTTCCATATTAGATACCCCTCTTTTGAACGTTCGAATTTCACGTTTCTTAGTTATTTTACCGTAATTTCAAATCATTTGAAGATTATCACTAAACTGCGGATCGTCACGCAAATTCATATTTTTTCCAAAGTAAATAATGAAGTGGAAATTGCTTGCCTGTCTAAATATTGTAAAATGCATTTTACTTTTTATGTATAATATAGGTATATTCCTTCATATTATGCGCACTGGACACATTGATATTTTTCATAAATTGCATAGAGATCCGCAGTACAGCTAAATATGACTATGTATTAGTTTCTTTGTCCCATCGCGTTAACTTTATTAAAAAAAGGTATAAATTCCTCTACTGTTGACAAGATTTTAAATTCAGGTGTTCCATATTACCAAGCGTTTATCCTAAAAGCCGCAATTATTTTTTCCAAGTTTCCTATTTTGTTCCTTATCTTTACTCCTCCTTGTGAATTTTATTCACGAAACACAGGGACTGGCATTAAAACCATCGCGGGACATTTAAACATGGCCGCCAGTCGACATCTTATGACTCCTCTTAGCGCGGGATGCCTCTTCGCATGATTTTTTCAACGCTACTTCCACCGGAAATGGTTACCAACATCCCACCGCATAGTTTCTTCGGCAATTCCGCAGTAGACAGCACAATGCTCCTTAAAAGCAACATACTCGGTGCATCAGAAATTCCACCTGGCCCATTTCTTAGAAGCCCAATAATATTTCAGAAAACACGCTCGCATGGGTTACATCAGGGAATCCTCTTTTCGCACGGAAAAGGGCGAAACAGCCTCTTATCTGTCGACCTCGTTTTAAGCAGAAGCTTCGCCAGCTGCGCTTGGTGTTTCTGAAATCGCGAATAACGAAGGGTAACGACGTATGTAAGGAAGAACCCTGGGCGCTCGTAAGCTGGCAACATTAGTTTTATGCTCTACAGGGGAACATACTTCCGACCTTATGAGCAAATTACACCGCGACCGTCAGCTTCTTAATTAAAGGCAGTCTCTTCGAGCCGTGTTGTGCGACGGTGAAACGCTGATTTCATGGTTATGTGTGCTTGTTTCGACCAAATGTGTCAGGGAACGCGCTTTGGGACTTATTTTTCTTTGTTTCGCAACGTGAAATCCCTTTTCTTTTCTGCAACATTGCTTGATTTTAATAGATTTAACACTAGAACTGCCGACGATTGAAGTATACTTACGTATTTGTACCAAAGAAATCGACATGCGAGATATTTGCAAAGTGCATGTGACTGAAGTACAATAAATCTCCCTTAATATTTTGTATAGAAAATCACGGTTTATTCTAGAAAATGCACCGTTGCAAGTTTATATCATTTTTACGACAAATTTGTTACCAGTCATTTTGACTGGTTTGGTAGTTCTAGTTTTAATATTAAATATTACGTAGAGGAAGAAGTTCGTACGACTGTTGTTTGAGAAATATATTAAAATTGAATTTATGCTTGTGTTGCACAAAAATAGTAAGAGAGAAGGTGGGGGTATGGACCGGGGTTGTAATATGGACTAGGTAGATTTTTCTCGATTAAGTATTCTGTTAGGTCAGGAATTGAAACATAAAACCATTCGTGTCCCACGTCACCACCAAACAGGAATCGTACGATTCGCTTACATTTTTCAGCTAAAAAGTGGGAGCATATATGTTTTGCTCGTCTAAAAAGTTTTCTAGGGTAAAATTTGTTCATTCTTTTCTCATACGAATTGACAAATATAATATGTTATTTACAGAGGAATAAGAGTCATAAGATTAAGCTTCAAAGTACTGTATGTAATTATTTCGAAATATTACTCTCATGGCAAGATTTTTAAGTTATTGTAAAAAAAGGCGGGAAATGGTAATATGGACTGGGTTGGAGTACACTTATTTCAATGTTGCTTTCCTTCGGAATAGCTGTCTAAGTATCTCATCATGCTAAGAAAGGTAATAATAAGAGAAAGTAGAGGCATACGGCAAAATTGACAAAATATGACCAATGCCATAAATGCTGTTCGCATTTTCAAACCTTTCGATATCTTCTGGTTTAAATAATCATGAAAATTACATGCAATTGCTACAAATATGAAGGAAAATACAAAGTCCATGAAAAAATTGACTAACTGTTACCACCACATTTTCTCATTTCAGTTTTCGACAGTTTCGTAAAAATAGTATATCTTCAAAATGGTTGAATTCTCGCTCTAGAACACTATCGATACATTATCTTAGATCTACGAACTATCATTTTCATCTTTCCTTTATGCAATTTTTACATTTCTGATAGGGTATATGTCCCAATTACTGTCAGTGTCCCTATAACCGAAACTTTAATTATATTATTTAATAGCAAATTAGTGTATGATGAATCGTAAGTAAACAAATTTTTGTACTAAATTTGGACTTCAGTGTACGTAACAATAAATACACATTGAATATTCATTTACACTTAATATTTAAAAACGAAATATTAGAATGTAAATGTGCTGTTCAACGTTAAAACGTGGCCAATGTAATTATAAAGTATGGAACGTGTCATAATTAAGTATATATACTTTATATCTGTTACACAAACTGACGTACTAAGATACGTAAAACGTGTTTCTATTTAAATGAGAACTTTTCAAGTGACAGTAATAGGGACATTAGACTGTGTTGTACATTTTCAATTGATTAGTAATTAATTTATTATATGGAACATATAAAAAAATGTTTATAAATAAAAGAGACGTTGAACAATATTATGCTGCAAACTGGAACGATTTTTAGGGTAAATACGTTCTAAAATGGTTAAATAAAGTTATGCGATAACGTTAAAGTGGCAGTAAGTGGTACATCTACCCTATGTGTTTTTTTCGAAACAGAAAAAGTGGTCTATATTTCCGCTTTCCCCATACAGTAATAATAATAAGTAGACTGCGAATCTTTATGCATTTCTGGAAAATTTAAACTAATAAAAAGGTACAAAATATATATAGTATGTAAAGGGATAGAAAATATGCAAAGTGTAGTAAAAATTATAACACTTAGGGGGTGAATCAACCTTCTACTTAAGTACCATTCTTTTAAGTTCAATTATAAATGTATGGATTTGCGTAAAAATCCGCAGTCTAATGATAGGATTGGGAGGTTCTGTTTATTTTGTACTACGTTAAATTAAATTGTATTTCAAGAGATATTAGATCTATGCGAAAGTTTTAGTCCTTAGTTTTCAATTTTCTTGTATTTATGTAGAGGGAGTTCTCTTACTACTGGACGGCACCTAATATCAGATAGTAGTTATATATTTAAAATCCGAAATGATTACGGGTCGGTAATACAGCGGAAACTAAGAAAAGCATTAAAGATAACAGAGCTGGAAACTTAAGAAAAATCATGAAGATAAGATTCAATAGTAAAATTGGAAAAAATTGGGCTTGCGAAGTGTGTGCCGATATTCCGGTGTTTTCACTTTTAACTATGTATTATCCGTTAATTATTGGATTTTAAGTGGCCCAAATAGGAGTAGCATTTGTTCAGATTAGGATTGAGATTATCTAACTAAAGTTTATAAAAAATAATCCTCTTCAAATCACCAGTTACACAATAGAAACGAATATTAATGAAGGAGCTACGAATTTTCCGAACAGGTCGATAGTATTTAAATACAAATATACAGAGGTGTGCCAATACTTCTTATAGTCACTGTATATTGGGTCACTATTGTCAACGAATAATAGAAAATCAAAAACATGGACGCTATCGAACGCAGGTGTTAATTCAAAATTCACTCTAACAAAATATATTAAGCGGATCAATTGTTAAATAAGGAAATTTTCGAATAGATTGCGAAAAAACCATTAAATATTAAACGATAATTTAATGAAGGAAATGCGGATGTAGCCAGAGTGGAAGTTACTATTTATACAGAATGTTCCATTTGAGTATTCTGTAAATTCAGAAGCATGCGGAATATACATGAAGACAGAATTTGCGAGCATAAATCAAGCGAAGCTTTGCAAGTCAACATCTATTACTCAACGTCCTGTCAACTCTTCGATTCATCCCTCAAACTTCAGTTCCTGGCTACTGCAACAGTTAACCTTCTAAACGTTGCTAAGCAAGTCTCCTGCTATACAGCATTATCCAACCGTAATAATGTAAATCCTGTACATATACGTATTTCATCTTGCTACGTTAACATATACTTACATATGCGAAATCGTTTTTGAACAAATTGGGATATACACTTTGCAATGAGATCAGTTCTGGAAGTAGTTGACAGTCAGGTAGTCGAGCTTCAAACTTGTGCGAAATATAGCGGAGCTCTGTGTGAAAGTTTGGTCAGGTGGACTAAGAATCACTCTTCGAGACAGAAGAGAGAAAATCACTTGAACATTGTACTTAGAATTACTTACAACGAAAGTTTCTCAGGCGTGCCGTCTACGAAGGATATACCGAGCTTAATTATTGTAGGAACTTTAAATTGTAACACGAAATTGTTACACGCAACACTGATTAACCCTTTCCCTACCAAGGAGGTACACCACCGTTCATAAGTCGAAGACACTTTATATATAATTTTTACTAGTTTTATAATATTGTCAGTAAAAGTACGCAGAGTGAGTCACGTAGAACTGGAAAGTGAAACGTTTTCAAAACTGTTGGTTATATCGAAAAATGCTTCAGACAAAGATATTTTGTATGCAATTTTTACTAGTTTTAATATTATCATAGTAAATATATACAGGGTGTATCACGTAAGGCTGGAAGATGAACTATTTTCAAAACTATTGGTTATATCGAAAAATGCTTCAGACAAACATATTTTGTATGCAATTTTTACTAGTTTTATGATATTATCACAGCAAAAATATACAGGGTGAGTCGCGTAAGGCTGAAAGACGAAATATTTTTAAAACTGTTGGTTATATTGAAAAATGCTTCAAACAAAATTCGAATAGTTTCGAAGGAATCATCATACGGTGATACTAGTATTTTTGTAAGTGCATATATAGAAGACATATGAAGGTCAAATTTGTTTTTTTAAATAGAATCATATGTTTTTTAATATACCAGTCGATTCAGCTCGTTTTTTTTCTATAACAAACTATTAACCTGTTTAAATCGTAAAATCATTATTTTAGGAGATATTTTAATTAATATATATTATAAATATAAGCATATGAACTTAATAAATACTTAATAAACATACTACGTGAAATAGTGATACAATCAATTGAAGCCATGGTTTTCTTAATTACTCGCGGTAGTTTTCTTTACAAAGTGATAGTCACCAACGATAATACATAAAATAGTATGGACAAAACTGTCTGGTTGTTTGAAGTTTTTTTTTGATGTAACCAACAGTTTCTAAAATGTTTGACGTCCAGTCTTGGATGACTCACCTTGTATATTATATCATATACAGAGTGTTCCAGAGTCGATGGTATAACTGAGAAAGGAGTCGTTTTACATGGCAAAATAAACCGAAAATAAAAAATAACATTTTTTCATTTGAGGCTTTCATTTTCAAGAAAATCGAATTTGAAGATTCATTGACTGCATGTACATTTTGCTAACTCCTGACTGTGTAAATATGATTCAATCTGACAGAAGGCTATTCTGTGAGCAAAAATAAAATGAAAAGAAAAAGAAACATGTTTTCGTTTGAGGCTTCGTTCTTAAGAAAATTGATTTTGAATATTTTGCAAGTACGTGTGGACTTAACTACGGCATGGTTAAACGTAAATCTACTATAAACAGATAGAGACGAATAATAGCATATCGTAAAGATAAGGGATCAACATTACGAATGATTTTAATGTTATTTATAAACAACATATGATTTGTATCAAAATTTGTTCAACACGTCGAAGTTAATTTAAAGTCGATTTTCTGGAAAACAAAGCTTCAAATAAAGAAATGTTCTTTACTTTCAATTTACTTTCTCGTGTAAAATCATCCCCTTCTCAATGGTGGGACACTCTATATTTGCTATTTATATAATTAATTTGTACTTAATTTATTGCATTTAGTTTACGTTATGGCAAGAAAGTAATAAGGCTGAATTTCAGTTGGCATACTTAACAACAATAATGTTCTCTGAATGATCGTAACAGATACATTGAAGTGTAATTTAAAAGGTTTATTCATATAAGTTACTAAATAAAGCCAGGGAAATTGCTATAAAAATGAAGCCTCGTAATGCTTTTTATTGCATGAAGTACAAAAATAATGTTATGACATGCGAATTGTTGCATTACATTCAGCCTGCTTATTAGCTAAAATTACCCTGCAACGTCAAAAATCCTAGAATTAGCCGTATCTTATATAAGATAAGCTTTTATTAAATAGTAAATTGCATAAATATCACTCAGCACAATAGAATGTATTAAAAGGTTTCATTTTTAAAGCAATTTTTGAGTTTTACGTGTGCTGCACGATAACAAAATTTCGGGTAGCCAGTGGCGTAGTCGGCTATATCATCTTAAAAAATTTTAAATATGGAGCTCCACTTGGCAAAGGGACTTCGGGATACGTCACGGAATTCTTAAAGTTTCTGTGGCATACTTTATAAGAAAATGAACCTGCTTATAACTTGAAAAATAAACCTCAACCAATATTATTCTACATGAAAATCTTATTTGTCTCAATATGTAGAATCCATCCTTTCAAAATGTTCCATATCTTTTTTTAACTCTCAATGATTTGGGCTTGTTTAACAAATTGTTGCTTCTATTATCATTCGTATATATTCTACCATAACTAGTTATGCAAAGTATCTAAATATTTGTACTGTTTCTACGATAATAGAAATAATCGTCATTTGTGCATTGACGACACTATTCATTTTAGAATGCTGTAGCGAAAGGGCTAGATATAGAAACAGAAAAAAGAATTCCACAGAATCAAATTGTAGAAATGCTTCGCAGTAGATTACAAAATTCCAAGAATCCTAAGACAGAGTCTAGCAATCTTAAGAATTTTAAGAATTATAATTACATTGTAGATCTTCATGAAAATTCGTATTATTACAAATGTGAATAAAAAAAGTGGAATTCAAATACAGCTTAGATTTAATTTAACCTTGGAAAATGTGTAAGATACACTTTACTTTGTATATTTTGTATACTCTAGCATTGTGAATGTTATACGTATCCCGTATCATTTTACATATTTAAATTTCCCATAAATGCATAAAGAACCACAGCCCACTTATAATAATTCAAGAAGTAAATATTCCATTTGAAAGAAATTTATACTCCTCTTTTCCAAAAAGTTCGTCGAAAACCTAAACTTTGCTCAGGCTAATGATTAGAGCGACGTTTCAAACGACACGGAACGATAACATTCACCTCTTCCTTTCTCGCCTCACGCAAAAAGAGTATAAAAAGGAGGAGAGAAAGAAAGGTAAAGACGAGGTCTTTATATCAAGAAGTCACGTTTGACAGAGGTATCAAGGTCGGTTTAATAGAGCGTAACAAATTGTCCCGCTAACTTCATCGAACTATCGTTTCGTCTAAAGCCCGGGTGCGAACGCATGTTCACTGGGGCTCGTATATTAATCTTGAAACTGCCAGGCCACGGGTATCGATCCGCTTGTGTTTCATTCTCTGTTCGACGCGGACTCTTTCAACCTGGAAATATTATCGCTTCTATTAAGCGTCACGCGACACCGACTTCTTCCCCCGTTGAAAGGCTCCGCTTCCGGGGACAAACTCTCGGAGAACGAGAAAGCAAGAACACAATGGGGGTTCAAGTCGTGATTTTCTTTTTACCTGCTTCAGACACGTGTCAACATGTTTGGAGGCAATTGTTCGACGCCTGGTAAATATTTATGCTGCTTTTTAAATTATTTAAAGATACAGATGTTGTATTCCGTTGAGGTTGTTGGTTTATTATATGTGATAAGTACAACGTCGAGTGAAATAAAGACGAAGTTCACTGTATAGCAGAATGTATTCGTGTTTTACAAGCGTAGTTGGGCGTCCTAAGACGGTTCGGACTGTTCTTTCGTGTCAAGGGAAAACTGTGTTTTTGGAGACTCGGAAAATAGAGAGGTAGGGGTTATCTTGGATTCGATGGTGAGGAAGGGATGAGGTAGCAGGATCAAGGTTCGGAGATGACTAACTAGGATGAAATCATCAGCTATCGATGGATTTTGGAATGTTTGCTGCTGGAGTTTGGTTTATCGTGTTTGCAAGAGGATGAGAAGGCCGCGTTGTCTTAACTAAAAATAATATAGTGCTAATGATTACGTTGGCATACAACACGGAATTAAAGGAAGAAAATGTTATCGTATAGTTTTGAGGTACAGTGGAATCCGCTTATTATGATCGCTTTATGACTTGCAATTTTTTATAAGAATAATAACTGATTGATAATATTACGCGGACGATAACAAATTATTGAACTCATTTTACTGCAAACAGTTATGACTAGACTGTGGATCTTTATGCACTTATGACAAGTCTAAATTTACAAAAAGAACAGATTTCATATAATACATAAAAATATACAAAATATTTAAAGTAAAGTACAAATTATAACATTTAGAGGATCAAACAAATATCTATTAAAGCTCACTCTATTAATTTTACTTAAGGAGATATGAATTTGCAAATTTAAGTTTTCTAAAATTACATAAACATCCGCAGTTTAATGATAACTAATATCAATCATTTTGGAAATTCCAATTTAACACTATTTTGTGCCTACCTATTTAGTAATATAGTTCTGAAAGAACTTTTTGTCCTTCATGTAAAATTGAAACGAAAAAAACAAGCATTAAGTTCAAATAACGTATCGTAAAACTCGACGAAATATCCGACCAACAAAGACGTACATAGCAATAACAGCAAAAGCCACTTAATGCAAGGATTTGGGGGACAAATCTCAAAGGAAATCGCGTGAAATAACGCCTTAAGTGCTTTCTCCGAGTTTTACTAAAAACCATAATTTTCTGTGGCTGAATCGCCTATCTGCTTCAACGGTTAACCCATTATTATCATTGCACCCACCTCTAGTTTTATTTCAACCGGCTCGAAACAAAGTGTCGAAGTAAAAGGGCCATCGATTGAAGGGGTAGAGGGTGGCCGATAGATAAACGGGATCGTTCAACTAATCAAAAGAGAGAAGGAAAGTTATGGCTGCGACCATTAGCACCTTATGGTGTCGCGGCACGCGAAACCTCCGTTTATCGACCCCCGTGAATATGAATTACTGTTTCGTCCCTTTGACAGCAGAATCCTTCATTTATTATAACAAACTCCTGTCTGTGCGTGTGATAAATTTCTTATTTTATGGATTGCGGGAGATCATAGTGGTTTAAGTCAATTTCTTAAAGTATAAATAACAATAATATTGCTGTCAATATTCTTAACTCTTGTGCAGTCTTGAGATCTTTTTCGAGCCATAGCATCCTTGTTTATTGAAAAACTAATGTAACTATGGATAAAACTATGATGAAATTTATATTAATATATTTGTTCCTCTTTCCTTAACATTATGTTAAAAGTTTAGTTTACAGATTAGTGTGATAAGTTGGCAATAAAAATTGATATACTCACGGTCTTCGGGTCTTCTTTGTCCCATTATAGCACAACACAATTTGTAGCACAGTGTGGCGGCTCTCCTGCATCCACCACTAGAGGGACATACGAAATAGGGACTTTCTTGAAAGCACTCGCTACCAACTACCTCGTCCATATATATAACGCCTTTAACCTTTCTTCAAATATCCCAACGTCTAAGGCACGACCTGGCTAGGTAGCCTTATTGATGAGTCTGTGGAGCTGTGGAGAGGGGATAGAATGGGAAAAAGGAAGGCTGTTGGCGTTTCGTCCTGGGCCTGCTAGTGGACTCATCAGTAAGGCTACCTAGCCCCAGGCCCTGCCGTAGACAATGGGATATTGGAAGGGGAAGGCTAAAGGCGGTATATATATATGGACGAGGTAGTTGGAGCGAGTGCTTTCGAGAAAGTCCTATTTCGTATGTCCCTCTAGTGGTGGGTGCAGGAGAGCCGCCACAAGTTCACTAGCCAGCAGGCCCAGGACGAAACGCAACACCCTTCCTTTCCCCCATTCTATCCCCATTCTACAGCGCCACATACAGTATGAAAATAACATACAATTGTAAATCAGTGTCTATTAATAGATCAACGAACTCAAAATACGATTCGTCTATCTTATGTGAGTAATGGGAACAAGTGGTGCATACTTGGTTTGTCTCTCCATGAAAAACATTTTATTCACAAAGCATGACAAAGTTTATGCATCGATGGATTAAACGTATTGACAGTTGTGATGACTTCGTTAATAAATAGTACCAACATTTATACTTAATACTGCTTTAATCAATTTTATAAACATGTTGCGGATAATTCTTGACTTACCTTCGTATTGTGTTATGTATTTTGGTTCTACCGACTGTGGTCCAAATTTTGTTCTACTCTTTTCTTATAGAGTTTTTTTAATATTTCATGTGAATAATATAGCAATATTTTGAGAGTCCTTGAGAGACTTAGACTCCAAGAAACTTACACTAAACTCGCCAAGCATAACAAAAATATCACCATCATCATGACTCGCGTCAATGAAAAAGTGGACTTTTCTGCAGCAAAGCACATGGAAAGCATTCCACTGGACCTTAAATATTCCATCATTGTTTTCTATGATTTTTCCGATTTTTTAGAAATCTTTTGGATTCCCTCTTCAACAAATTTTGGACTCGCTTGTTTAACAGTCGGATGGTGGATAATTTGTGGGGTAGGAAAATGGCGAAAGTGGGTAATTTCAGACCCGCATTAAATTAGTTAGCAAGAAAAGATTAGTAAAACATCGCGAGCGAGAATCGAACACCCGGGGACCCTACGATTTGTAAGCCACAATTCAATGCTCACAGCCACATTATTGTTGGATGACTAACACGACCACTCACACTGTAAACACCATAGACTCATCCTAAACCAAATGCATCTGACAAACTCTCTAATCTCAGTTCCTAGTCATCCTGTACTCCGTACCTTTCCTTAGTCACCCTCTTCCTCGATCATTGTCCTTACCATTAGTCACCCCCAACAACAGTACTTAAAAGCCTGCAAAATCATAGAACCGTCAGATTTCCGTATTCACTAGTCGAGTGTAGTAGCCGTACTAATAAAGCCTCTAAGAGTTATCTTTTACGTATTGCCAATTCTCCCGGAATCCAACATTATTTTGCTTTATATATAAGTCCCAATTTTGTACTTATAGAACATTTTACAACTTATTCCTAAAATTGTATCTTTTTATACAAATATTGATCTACTATGTTGGTATAATTATAATACTATACTACTAGTGGTGTCAGGTTACATGTCTGCAGACGTAAACACGCCAAAATTGCTAGTTGTATCGTATGGATTAAGACGAACCCACTTTCGTTGACGGATTGTTAATATTGAGACATGATTAACCGTGACGTTTATCGTACATGTAGGTAAGTATTTACATTTATATTAGAGTCGCGTAATGGCGGGGGAACTTCCTTTGTACAGAGCATTGTCTATAGCGTGCGGCTCCTTTTTCTAATTCGTGCTACCGTAAAGATAAGACGTGTTATAGAAATATACTATATATACCAGAAGAAAGTGTCTCAAATTAATAGTCCCAGTTCCAACAGTTAAAGCAATCTAACGAAGGACATTACTTATGGGATGATCTAATATAATTCCAACTTTCTAAATTTTCACCACTCTGGGTGATCCTAAGTTTCTTTGGTTGCTTTTTGCTGCTTCTGGATGACCTTAAGTGTTCCAAGGTTCTTTTAGGTACCTTTGGGTGCCCTTGGATACCTTTAGGTGGCCTGCGAAGTCCAAACACTCTTTCTGCACACTTCAAACTTTTTAAACTTTATCATTTGCTACATAGCTTCGTGAAACTTCATGCTCGTAATATTACCTTCTATTATTATAGTTTACATTTATATTAATTTTCTGTGGCAAGTAATGAGAACTTTCGGATCGAATTACTGTGTAAATATTCCACGGATTTAACGAGAAGTTGTTATGAAAATTTCTATTAGGCATCTCCATGGCGAGTTTGCGTTCATTACCTGGAAAATCGATATGCTTAACCCTGAGGTAACCTGGTAGAGTTCATTCTAGATTACCCTGAGTGGAGAAACAGATAAAGGCTGAGCGAACTTAGAACATTAGGGGTAGAATGAGGAAATTCCTGGTCGATGAAGAGTTCATTGAAAACTTAGGAATACAGTGTGCTGTATACACTTACTCAGGGGAATAGTTAGCCCAATACTCTCCCTTAATTTGCCAATAGACAGAGTGGTGAAAATCTTGAGTAAACTCCAATAATAACAGCATAATGCTAATAATTTTGGATCAAGTTTAAACATCAGTAAACTGCGAATGTTTTTGCAAATTAATAATTTTCTAAACGTAATCAAAGAAACGGTACCTAAATAGATATTAATCTTACCAGTTAATTATTATATGGCATAGTATGCTTTGTATATTTTATATAGTTTCGCATGTCATTTGTATTTTGTATCTTCTTGCACATTTAAGTTTTCCATAAATTCGTAAACGTTCGCAGCCTAGTATCGGTTGATTAAAGTTGATTTCTAGAATCCAATTGTTTTAATATTTGAACCACTTGTCAAATCTGCTAACTCCGCTAAACGAAAGGTAGGGAAATTATTGATGTAGACATACGGCCGTTTTTGAAATTCTTTTTAAGATTAAAATTCAAATAAAGACTATTTTGTCTAACAACAGATAAAATGCATAAAATAATATATCATTGGAATACGCGTTATTGCTTTTATAAGTTGCTTATGATTCCACGAACAAAAATGCTATAAAAAATTAAATATTAGTCAAGTGCTTTGACATTAAAGTTCTAAAAAAAGTAAAAAGTAGAGTTAGTCATTTTGACCTGTGAATTGTTTATTCTTCTTCAAAGGGACAAATGTTTATAACGCCTTATAATTTAATTATTTCTGTGCTATGGCCGCAAGTATGGGGTTAATTTTGAATATAATACATAAAGTTTACAAATTTAGGTCTTAAAACATTGAATAATCGTTACGAAATGTTCGCCAAGTATTTTTGGAGCATTGTAATCGTTAATAGAAATGATATTGATATTAAAGATTATATGTATACGTCATCCGTAAAAGAAACCCAGAAAAGCGTTGAGCACCCAAAATTATTTAGCATTCAAAGGGTTAAAGGTTACATAGCCATATGTCTAATTTTATGCTAATTTGTTTATAATTATACTGTTGGTCTTCAATTTTTTATCATTTATCATGATTTCAGCATTCAAAGTTTGAGATTAACGGATTTAACCTTTTAATTTTGTAAAATCGTTCATTATAACGAATCACATTAAAAAAGAAGAATTTTAATGTTATATAGGTATATGCGTATTGTAATAAAATTGTGAAAACTTCAATGTTTGAAATCATGAATAATCGGAATATTTCAGCAATTCTTTATAGAAGTCCAAGTTTTGCAAATATTTGAAGAAGATTATATACAAAATAAAGGAATAATTTAACATTGATTGTAAGGTTCAAGATGAATAATTTTTCATTAGGCAGAAACTGAAGATCAGATGATCAAAAAATTGGTGATTTTTATAAATACATAATAATGAAACTAGTTAATTGGTAGTGATAAATAAATAGATTCATGTAAAAATTACTTTAGCTGAATATATGTGTAGCGTTTTGAAAAATTATACTTATGATTAATCTTTTTACTCTGAAAAAGCAACATTTCGTATGCACTAACCTAATAAGTAGTCTACGGATGTTTGTTCCATAGCATACCTACCGAACATTTAGTTAAACATTATTTTGTAAAAAACTATAAGCGACCCTCATTTAGAAATATTCGTGTACACATTTTCTCCCGTTAGTTTATTAGGATTTACCTTTAGTAGGATCATCCGTTTAGCGCGAAAAATTTATTTCCTACAGATGGCTAGCAGCTTGTACGAGGGACAACACCCGAAGCATAAATTGCTAGCACGTTTATTACACGCAAGTCTACAGAGCCGTTTTTTGAGAGTTAGTTTTATTTCTTAATCCGCAGTACATCTGTTTTCAAGTTTCTCCGTCCTCAACGGCTAATTGCATGTGTCATAAACGTGAATTTCCAAAGGTTCTTAAACTCCGACCCGAGGACCGTCACCCTGGTCAGGTCGGGACCCAAGCCTGGCGGAAATTCCATCGAATTTGTTAAAAAATCCTACCATCGAAACTTCCACCCCCACTGACACTTCCCACTTCCTAAAAATCGCGTTTCGGACGCACGAAGTAGGGCGTGGTCAGTGTCGCTAACCCTTGATTGGATTTTGAATTTTGAGACATCAGGGGAAAAGGCAGGGCCTTGAGCTTTCCATAAGGCTGAAGATTCACGGGGAAGTCAGTCAAGAAAAACAACGTCTCAAGGCAACAGCCAAAACCGGGGTCAAAAACGATCTGCTCAGGAGAAACATTATAATCTCCTGAGTCACGGGAAACATAATCTCTCGACGGGTCGCGGATCATACTTTACAGTTTGTCACAGTCACCAATCACTAAACATAAGTGTTATCGTATTAAATAGTTTATGTGTTACAACCACGTCAATTATTCTTTCACGCACAACCCTAATATTCCTATCTCAAGAAACGGTCGTAGGGACATACGCGAGTAAGTTGCAGATTTACCATCCGGCAGAAAACAACTTCTATCGACTTCGGCTGTCGAACATCCGCATTGTTGCAGCGTGCCGCGTAAAACGTAGAAACAATGTTCATGCAAATTCATATTTATGAAAACACAATTGAAGGAATGAGGTCCAAATACGGATTAGTACTATTTTACAATCACATGTGACGTTACTAGATCATATTTGAATAAGACAACAGCATTTTTGAAACAATGGGACTTATAAATAAATACTGCGATAATAATCAATAGTTTTCGACATAATTGATCTCTGAAACCTAAATCTATAATAACGTACACATATGCATATGTTCACATATATTGAAATTCTATCATTTATTATTCTATAATCCGATTTTTATGTATTCTTCCGGTAAACAAAATTTCAATTAACTCAAAGTTTTGTTTTTAACTTGAAAACCAAGGAGTACAAGTGCCTGGTGTCAATACAGTGATAAAGAAAAAAATGGAAATAAGATGAATGCAAGTAAGGTAAAATCCATGAAATTTAGATATATGGGCATATAACTTTTAAGTCACATGGCATTATAGAAGATTAGTTTTATCAATTTTGACAGTTGAACATAATTCTTGAAAGCACCATGCTAAATTGTAATGGGCGTAAAAAACCTCTGATTTTCTACGCAATCTGTATTTTAGTTTGAAGTTTATGATGTTTCCTATGAATGAGTGGTTTATCTATACTTGTTAGTTAGTGTTAGTCAATAGTTATACCCTATAAATATAATACTCTATTATTTACTTTCCTTTTCTTTGCATATATTTGCACATTGTGCACATTATACAATGGCTGCAAAAAGTATTCGCACATACCTGAATTTTCCAATGACTCGTTTTTCAGTCGGATTCTATATTTTATTTTCATAACAGTAAATTTGTATAGTCGCATAATACTACTTTTAAATAATAAATAAATCGCTACATTCGGTACTAATTAATTGGTATTCAATTGTCAAAGTAAATGCAGTGACGTGCCAATATTTGTTGTAGTCACTGCATATATTTTTATACAATTAAATCTTCCATAGATGCATAAACATCTGCAGTTAAATCTTGTTGTCAGATTGGAATAATTTCCGCCCCCTTTTATTTCAAAGCAAATGGAATTGCGGTTATAGAGCTTCAAGAAGTCTTTCCAGCCTTCGATTTCCTAGTTTGAGGCTTTGCATCACGGTTAATATACGATATCGTGGAGAATCGTTTCCAATCAATATCAGAGTAATTTAAAGCTGTCCTCTGATTCAGTTCATGCTGTTTCTTTTCTTATGATTCCCCTCTCCTCCTCCGCTACAAATTGGAGACCGAATCCACCTTTTTCAAAATAAAAAGAATGTGAATATTTTGCCTACCTTTTTATGGGCATAATTTTTTTAATTTGAAATGAATTAAAATAGAGAAATTTGTTAGTAAAATATTTATATAATTCGTAATTTACAGATATTGTAAATGAGTGGTTATTAAGCGTTGAAATACGAGTAACTGGGATTTTTTGTCTTGCTTCGTAGCGGCTAAATATAAGCTCTGTTTAATTTAACATCTCTTTAACTGAAACTCGTCGGACTCCTACAAACGCGAAATTGAAAAACTTGCGAAAAGATTGAAGAAGCTCGAATTACATCAGCGATTAATTGCTTTTCGTTTATGCAACCTTGTCTCTATTAAGCTTGGCGAACAAAGGGTCAGAAGTTTCGTCTCAGCCTGATAATTGCTCTTTCACATCGTTTCGACATTCTCATTACACTCAGGTATCGATGCATTGTATTTTATCTTCAGTTACCAATATAAATATCATTTTAATTTCGTACTTCTGACTTGCAACTTATTCATAACCAATCGTAGATAATGTTCCGAACTTTGGAAATACAAGAAATTGTATATAATTATTTTTGTGCTAAACGCTCAACGATTATTCCATTTTATTAAAAGTATTCTACTGTTTAATATCGGAAAAAGGATTGTTTTATTGCAAAATGAATAGAATTTCGTTTTTAGTAATCGAAATCAAATGATCTGATTACAAATACTGTTTTGATGTATAGTTTGTACAATAAATATTCATATTAACAAAATCTATGGTTTATATCATTTTTTAGAAGCGTAAGAAATTCTAGATATGCGATATATCTTTCGAATTTTAAAAGCTCCAGAAATTTAAAAAATTTGATAAATCTTACAAATTCTAAATGCTTCGGAGATTTTAAAAATCCTGTAGATTTAAAAAATTCCCCAAATTCTAAAAATCTGCAAGTTCTACAGATAGCAACAATTCTAAAAATCCTGCAACGTTTATGAATTCCACGAACTCCAAATAGTTTACAATGCTTGAAAATTTTACGAGATTTGATCATTTTTAAGAAGCGTCTATTAAAACTCCAACTAAAGCCACCAAAATCACCATCTCTGATATTATTAAAAAAAATAAACAAAAGAAAACGCATCTCATAGTTGAAAAAATTCAAATTCTACGTATTTTTTAATACGCGGTCTATATAGAGTAAATACAGAAACTTCAAGAACATGAATTTTATATCGCACGGGAATTTCTGTCAATATCAATAAAAAATCGGATGCATAGAAGGGAGGGATGGTAGTTCAATCAACATTTCGACGAAGTAGTCGCGGCAAATGTCTCGAAAAAACGATTGTCTGAATCGGAGAATGAATTGGAAACGTAAGGATAGTCTGTCACGCGATAGTGTTCCTCAGAGGAGCGTCTTTAAGGGCTCCTATCATGCGAGTTTCACGGAAACGAAGAGGTGTTTCGTGTCGGCTCGCATTACTCCTTTTCAATCACGCAAATGCATTGGCGTTATCTGTCTCAGTCGATAAAAGGCTATATTCCAGCAATAAAAAAGTGATAACGTGAAAAAAGGATTTGATCCAATTACTGAAACCTCTTCGAGGCCCTTTCTGTACAACTGAAAGAAATGTTTTAGCCAAGGCTCCGTTTCAACCTATTGAACGGAGATTCAAAGCTATTTAAAAAGCATAATTAGGTATTTAACATTAACGTTGTACATATACCTACTCAATAAATCTTTCTTAGCGACGAAAGAAGTAAAAATAAAAATGAAATGCGAGAAAGTGGTTAATCGGACAATAAAAGTGTTGTCATAAAATGAAATGAACGAAAGAAATAACAATGGATATAGAATCTTAAATGAAATGTTTTCAAACTAGTCATTTGACTGGGCGTGGTACGATTAGTGTTAATAGAGAATTATTTTTGAAAAACTGTATAAGGAAATATTAAAAAACGATGTATTACTAGACTGTGGATCTTTATGTGTATTTATAGGATTTTTAAAAATGTAAAAAGATGCGCAATGTATGTAATATGCAGAAATATATCGAATATCAAAAGTGAAGTTCACTTTATTGTATTTAAAGTGTAAAACCATGAATATTTAGGTTCCACTTCTTTAATTGTATTTGGAGAAACATTAATTTGCATAAAGATCCACCGTCTATTTATTATCGGGTTGAACGGAAAGTTCGTGGCGAATTTTATATTGAAAAGGTATAGTCGAATCAGCATAGTAAAAGTCGCTAAATGAAATTTAATTTGCGACTTGTTAATAAATTGCTTTTCCAAATAAAATCCTTTCAAGTAAGTTTTAACCCCTTATCCGTATTATTAGGCTAGTTACAGGCGGAAATTTACAGTGTAGGCTTCATATATCGCATAAAAAGTTGTAAGAAAGATCGGAAATATTTCACCCCGTGACATGCATGTACATTTTGAAATTTTTTTAGATTTTTTAACCACAGAACTGAATTTTAAAAAATATTGATAACCCAATCCTTTATTGAAGTTTTTGCGTGACTGTGTTTATATCATTATGGTTACTTTTATAGTTATGATAGAAACATTTTGCTACCCCAAAAACCTTTTTTAAACTGAATTTGTACAGCTAAATTAAGGTATATTCAGTTCTAATCGTTGGATATTTAAAAAACATTGTAAAATACAATATAAATATAATGCGACTCGCACTTTCCGTTCAACCCAATACACTAAAAATACTTTGCAGTAATACTTCAAGTTATAGTATTTAATATAGATAATAATATAGAAAATAAAGATACTTTCTTTGAGAAAATTCAAGAAAAGTATAAAGTAATTACGGGCGCTACTGTAGATAAAAATGAATCACACGTATTCTAATGAAGAAAGCGGCACAAAAAGGATACGGAATGGATATGCAAATCAACAAGTAGTATAGCAACGTACCCAATAGGAATGGAGAATTTACTCGTAGACAGTATCTGGTATTAGCCGTACTTTTTAAGGTCTAACAAACAACTAAGATTTGTAGCGCGGTCGCACGCGAGACTTGAGTAACGAGCGCTATCGTTAAATTGTTGCATTCCGCAACGAGCGAGAAGAAAATTGAAGCGAGAGCTCGCCTTTCGATACGACCGCTGACGAATGTGCACGACTGACCCGTTCCCGATATTTTTGCACCTCCTATTTACGCTCGTAGCAAACAAAAGCCGAATGATACAAGTTGCAGTTTTTAACCCCCGCAACATGGGAGAACAATGCGTTTACCATTTTGTTTCCTCGTTCACTCGAACAATAGCATTATTTAAACTTTTTGTCCAATGCATCGATCGTTGTTCCTGCATATGTATGTAGGTACTGTTGAATGTAAGAATAGCCTGAGCGAGGAAATTGAATTTCGAGAAAAGTGTCTTTAAACATTTCACAATAAAACATTTCTTGTACGCAGTAAAGTTATTTTAAAGCTTTCTAGGACGTCTATAAAATGCAATATTTTTCCTTTACATTTTCATTACCATAGCATGAATCGCGTAATAATTAAATTAGCAGAATTAATTTCAATTACGATCAACTTAGGCTTCTCTTGTGTAAGATGCAAAAATTTTGTAAAAGATAACCTTGTAAAATATCCTATTCTAGCATAAAATTTGCCATAGCTTTGCCAACTTAAAATATGTGTATGTATAATGGAATAAAACTTGGTGGGTATATTTAAAAAAATGATAGGGGATGAAACAAAGTGTAGATATATATTATGGAAAATGTTTGGGAAATGTAAGATTAGGTTGTAATAAAAATAGACAGTTTACAATTAAACAAAGCATAGATATATTTTATGTAACTTATAATGTAAATAATAAATAATATATATAACGTAAATAATATAATTATGTAAATTATGTAACTTATATTCTATAACAAAAAAGACACTTCCCACTCTTTATTTCTACAATTTTTTCAAACAGACTAATACAAAACACACGAAAATTTTCAAAGTTCTCATGCAGCGTACTAATGCAACAAAATCATAAAATAATGTCTCAATACGTTATCCTTCCCATGCTCTTCTTTATACCGCTTTCAATTAAGAGTTAAGTGTCGTCCAATGTACAAAACACACAAAGACCTCCGAACTTCCTATACAATATAAAATCCTAAAATTGCGTTCCATCCTCCCCTATTAAAGTTGCAGCTGGCACACCCTCATTTCGCCAGTAATTCGCGTCAGCGAACTAGCTTCTCGAGCATCCGCGTCGCAGTACCAACGAGAGACTTCTCTCCTGTAATCACTTCCAAGTGTTTCCAAGTGACGCGGAGGGTTTGCTTTCGTCGGTATTCTTGGCTAGACGAAAGGCATCGTTCACCCCCCTGCGAACCACCCCTGTGGGAGTTTACGTATGCCGGACGTAGTTCCGCGCCGATTCATCAAACTGGTCCTTCTCCTTATCGTTCCTCGCCATTTAAGAAAAGAGCGCCGCAACCACGGCAGAAAAGGAAGAATCGGTGAAAAGAAGAAGGCGTGAGGGGATAGTCACCCCCTACAGAGGTGTCTTCGGGAAAGAACAGCCGGAGATTGGAGTCTGTCACTAAGCCAACTATCGGTTCCCCTCTCACGTGTGTTTCGTGCTACCCGATCGCTGCAATCCAACATCCGCCACCCTCTCCTGGCTCAGTCTCTTCTTCTCACCTACATAGAAAATTGCCAGCAAGACGCGCAGGAAATATAATAGAAACAGAGCTGGGAGATCGGAAAGAGAGCTTATTGGCTGACGGACGATCGACGGAGGTGTCCTTTTGGTCTGCAGAGTTGTCTGTGTGTCTTCGGCGTGATCGTGTTGCGGGAATTTAGCGAGGGGTGAATGGCGGAGTTTGGGGATAAGTCTGTGGAAAATGGAAGTGTATGATCGTATCGTTAAGGGGTGGTTAGTGGTAGAAAGTTTGAGAGAAGAATATAAGGGCGCTGATTTACCAGACTCCTTTCACGGAAACTGTGTTAGGCATTTTTGAGTGAGAATAGATTTTTCGTATCAAAGTTTAGCTACAAGAAAGTAGTATAGGTGCATACAAAAATTAACACGTTCATAATCCATGTTCTTAGTGCAAAAGTGCTGTTGTATAACTGCAAAACCCAATACAGAAATTTTTAAGGCAACACGGAGCAAAATTAGTTAATAAAAATGTTCCCAAAAGTAAAAATCGGCTTCGAGAAATAATTAAATTATTGTGTAAAAGAATTCCACTTACACATTGCGGAAATCTAATAGTATCAATGCTACAATACTTCAAAGCAATCATATGTGGACATAGAAATATTAAAAAAATATTAAGTAAAGTATCATTCATCTCTTTGTAGATTTATTTTCCCCATTATTTTCTTTTCAATAATAAATTAATATTTTCATTCTTTTCTTTTCCTCATATATTTCATACGAGCTTTATTTAATTTTCCCGTTTTCCCATTTACTTACTTTTTTTTTGGATCAGCACTTCGCAACTCAAAACCTTTAGTGTTCATAGTTAGTTCTCGTGTTTGAATGAAAACATTTTGCCAGGAGTAGTACTGTACATACGTAACAGATCGTGGTTAACACTAACGTCGATTGTATAATACAGTGTTCTGTTTATCTTGAGCATATGTATGTCCTAATCGCGTGCTTTGCATGATTGATGACGGATGACAGAATCCTGTCTGACATCTGATTATGTCCTGTTAAACGTTTGAATGTACGCACATCTTGCGATACCTCCATAATGTATGTTTCATGGTTGCCAACCATAGTTTGATTGACGTCTGATTAAGTACCTTTTTTCATCAATGTCTACGTCATTTTGCGAAACGATTGAATGTGGTCTCTGTGATCGATGACGGCCAGCGGCTCTCTCTGTGACGTTTATATTCATAGTTCGACATCTAAATGTTCTACGATGTGTAAATAATGTTCGTATGGAAGCTTGAGTAATTGATTCTACTTTCCCTATTAATTGCGCCATTTTTTAGACATATTTTGATGAAAGGGTACAATCTGTTATAACTTACCTTAATAAATCTAATAATGAAAGGGAATAATTTTCCGGATATCGATGGTTATATCATTCAAAAGCTTCCAAATTTCTAAATGTCAAATCTGTAATAATTTCCTTGTAATCGAACGTTCTTTCTTAAAGCCAGAAAAGTTACAAATTTAAAGTTTCAAATATTTCAAGAATTATAAACAGGAGACTTTTCAATGGCTTTGGTGTGATTATAACAGCTGAAATCTTGAACGTTTCAAAAATCCTTTTTAAAAGATAACAGAAAATAGAACCAACATTATTTAACGCAACATTTCACTTGCAATTTTTTCGGTCAATTCGTATCGTCGAATTCTTGTTTTAGCATTATAATTATCAAAGAATATTGTATTAATTATCTAATTGAGGGAGTGAATGGAAAAGTGGCCTAAGTGCACTTTTTGAAAAATTTGCGATAAGTATACGAGATGGTAACAAAGATGCGCATTTACATATAAAAAAAAAATAACATAAGTTTATTTTATTGTTATTGCGACATTTATTGAGTTCTAATATAAGATTTAAGGAAGGAAACAAAACTATCGATTAAAGGAAAAGTGAAAAGCGTAGATGGAGGAAAGATATTGAAAAAAAAGATCCATGGTTACATTTTCAAACTATTCCTGAGTATGCTTGGTAATTTTTGTCATTCTTTAGAAATATTAAGATTTTTTAAAACGAAGTGTAACTTTACGCATTGTTAACGCAAAATGAACATTTTGTCACCTGGACCACTTTTCCACTCAGTCCTTCAATTACTCTAATTTTTTCGTCACTATTTTTTTCTTTCACTTAAATTCTGTGACTTTATGAAGTCTGAAAAACTTGCAGATACATTGACCCCTGCCTTAAAACCACGAGTCATATTTGTGATGCAAATTATAGACAAAGCTTTATAACAAAATTGAATTTAACATATTTAATTTTCTCTGGAACCTTTTTGATCACTACAGCAAATAATAATACTGTATAATACTTTCAAAATTTCGTTTAATACATCGTTGAAGAAAGTCATTTCTTTTGCTAGCACGTGCAGCTACTGACAAATTCGTAGGGCAATGGGTTAAAGCAACATCGATCCTTAAAGGGTTAACGTTTTAACTTCAACCACAAAGTTTGATTCTAAAACATCCGCAACATAGTTCACAATTTCCACCCCGAAGTGTACTAAACGGAACTGCATTTCACCTAAAATTTACGCAACAATAGGTGTCGTCGGGGTAGTTTTAGGAGGGTGTAGGGGCTGAACTACGTTTCGTCCCCCGGGGTACATATTGTCAGTTCCAGTGTCGGGGTTCGCTACTTGTAGACTCTGTAATTTCCGGCTGCCACTCGACCCGTTCTTATTTCCCGTCACGTTCACTGGCCACGCCGCTTTTCTCGCCGGCCCTCGCTCGTCCTTCAGGTGTAATGGAGCCGAGAAACAGATAATTACCCCCTTGGCCCTCTTTACCCCCAAAGAATCGGCCCTCGACCTCGCAGATATCAGCTAGTGGTTTTTCGTTCCACGAAACCCACTATTCACTGCAAAATGAAAGCTGCGACTCGCAGGGGATGGAAGTTCACGCGTGGGGGTTGTCTTAACCCTCATATATTGCTTTGAGTGAAATTGAAATGAAAATTGGCGAAGAAGCTTTAATAATTTCCTTTATAAAGTATGTTAAGTGTAACTTTAGCCATCTTTCATTGCGTTCGAAGGTGCACGTTCAATTTTGTGAGTAGCTGTATGTCGATGTGAATCCTATATTTTCATCTGCTTTTTATGAAATATAAATATATTATTGAAATTATAATAATTTCCATTTTAATGAGAAACTTCAAGGAAATGTGCAAAACTAAAAAAAAAAAGTAACCGATATAAACGATAAGTTTATACTGTGTAATCACTAATAAACTCTTATGTCCCCTGTGAGTGCAAAGGGTTAAACAGAGAATTTATGAATGATGTGCTTTTAGTCACGATTAAGTCTTTCAATATTGATTAAAATGACGACGCGCTGGAATTACAAATGATTTTAAACAGCGTAAAACGTAGAAGAAGGATTTATGAATATTATGCGCTTCCATTATAAGTTAGGAGAGTACAAAACAATCTTGAAACTCATCTCTTAAGAGCTTTTGGTTTAAAGAGCTTTTGTTGTTCACGTGTCGTCACTGGTTTAATAGTTTATACTTTTCAACGCGCTGGTACGTGGTCAACAGTAAAATGGTTAAAATATGAATATTTAATGAAATTCATAAAGTTATAAATAAATTGCGGATGTTTATGCATTTATGGCAAATTTAAATGTTCGAAAAGGTACAGGATATCGATGACAAATAAAAATATTCAAAATAGACAAAGTAAAATAAACACTATTATGTTTGGAGGATGAAATATCACGCTATTTAAGTCTGGGTTCTTTAGTTTTATTTATAACGATATGAATTTGCATAAACGTCCGCAGTCTATTTCGATAATCAGATGACAAACTGTGATACGGCCAATTTTTGTCAAAACTGAGGTATGTGCTTTTTCTTGTGTAAATTTGCTCTTAAGAAACGATATCGATGAATTAACTAAATCTGAATTAATAACCATTTTTTACAATCACTAATGAAAGAAATTCTATTCTATATGAATATCATAATCTTTCACAGCTAAACAACCTTTGAAATTGCTATATTGTAAAATTAAGAAAACTGCACATGTCACATTTTGCCATTTGATCACAGATATATAAACATAACTAAAAGAATTAAATTTAAATAGAGACTTCTTGCGCTCTCGGAATGTCATAATTTGTACTTTGTTTTGGATATTCTCTCATCTTGTTGTGTATTAGGTACATATAAATGATTTCATTCCATCACCATTATTATCACAACTTATATACATCGTTGTAGTCATTATTTCAATTTATTTACGTATACTTTTTACTGAAAACATTTAAAAAATAACTGTAAGGGTGTAATTTAATTGGTACCTGGTGTATGTTTCCACGAAAGAGGAAATTCTGTTAGTAGAATCAGATAAAAAATAAGTGCAATTTATTATTCTTTAAAAAGCGATATTGAAATTTTACTGTGCGAATAAATTAAAGTTTTTGGATACACAAGACACAACAAAAAATTTCACCACACTTAAATGTAATTTTTAATTGGATTGTACAAGAACGATGCACATAGAGAACTACTATATTACGTACAGCAATTTAAACGAAGAAGAAGCAATTTTTAGCTCATTTCGTTGTAAAAAATTGCGTACTCCTATTGTACCTACAAATGGCGGATTGTATACACGTTAATGGCGATAGAAACAATTACAAATAGAACAATCGGTCTTATTTGCCTTCGCACAACAAAATCGCAACAATGCAATCATTAAATATCAATGAATATTCTTTGGCTAGTGTTCGTAATACAAAAATAAACTCTCTCACTCCTGTTTGTAAATAAGCACAATAAATTATACGTCATGTAAGAATACGTGTACCTAAATATAATACAGCTATAATGGTAACTAAAAGTAAACAGAAATAAATAAATGTAAAATAGTTTTTTACGATTTCACTGTGCTAACATTTAGAGTCTTGCCAATTGCAATAGCTTAGAATTTTTTATACTTTTGGTTCCAAATTATACGAAACAAGTTAAAGTTTCTCATTCAAATGTTCTAAGATAATCTAAAATTGAAGATGCGCCATTTAAAACAGACTTCTTGTTATATAATATTAACTAAGCATTAATAAAAATAAAATCTGTGAATCAATATTCTTTTTTTTTTTTTGAGTTCCGGCAGTAAAAAGCTGTTCAGCGATTCTATTAGGTTGATACATATGAAATTTCGCTCTTCCAAAGTAAAAAGGTTAAACATAAGTAAATTCTTCGAAACACTACACATATACTATTTAATTCAAATAGGTTTTACATAATTCTATACACTTTTTTCGACAATCATTTAGTTTCACTATCATATATTTATAAAATTCACCAATTTCAGATTATCTTATCTTCCTCCTAGGTGTAAAAAATGATTAATTTTAAATTTTCCAAATCGATATTGAACTATTTCTCTGTTTACATAATCTTCTTTGAATTCCAGTCTCAATAGTTTTCATGGTACGTTTGCCAAATTTGGACTTCCATAAAGAACTACTTAAATATTTCGACTATTCATGACATTAAATACCGAAGTTTCCATAGTTTTATTATGCAGGGTGTTTCGAAACACGTGGACGTAACTTCAAGGGTAGATATAGTACACTAAAATAAGAAAAACAGTTCGTATAAACGTATGCCCGATATGACGACGTTTTCGAATTATAGTTGTTTTTATCTTCCAGCAATTGCTATGACTTTATTGACTGCATCCTTCAATTGTTTATGAGTAACGTTTCTTATCCCATGTACTATCTTCTCGTCTCCTCTGTAAACACTAATATAATATAATAACTAAACTGCGGATCATTATACAAATTTATATATTGATAAACGAAGTTCGAGAAATGGACCCTAAATTGAGGATTGTATTTTACCTTGAATATTTTGTATATATTTATTTATTTGATACATTCTGTGCTTCTTTGTACTTTGAAATTTTCTGTAAATGCATAAAAATCTGCAGTATAATATTAATATTGTTGGTTGGTACATACGTTAATAACGCTGACGAGCGACGCAACCAAAGTTGGGAATAAATAGTTGTGTGTGTATTGTATAGATGTGTATGTCTCTAGTATTAGGAATTGAAGGAGAAGGAGCGAAATCAGTATTGCGAATGTTATCAACGAGCAAAAATATAAAGAAACGTTGTGTGCGAATTCGTCAATTTCATTTTTCATTGTCAGTATATGTGCAGCAATATATGTGAACGTTTTTTTGTGAAAATCTTTCTGTGTCATTATTTCCACAAATACAATATAATAATACAATAATATAATGTAAGAACAACAGTTTATATGAAAATAGTCAAAAAACAAGTATTATACAAAAATGGTTATAATTCGGAAACAAGATCATATCAGAGATATGTCTATATCAACATTTTTTCTTATTTCTGTAAGAAAAAAAAATCCCTGTAACATACACATATTTACACTGCAGCTAATTTCTTCTTCTTTAATGCGATTCATTCCAATTAACAAGTTTACAGAATTAAGAAAGTAATATCCATCCCATAATCTCAAACTTCGAAAAAGCGTCATTTCATATGTATCAACCTAATGCAAATTACTACTTCATAAACTTTTTATGGTTGGTAAACTGAAAAATTCTAGCAAAAGTCTTACACCGTTGTGTATTTTCGATAAAATTTTCTTACGTAAGTAATTGAAAATTGGTTTTGCAGCTATGAAACGGCCGGCACACGTGCCAGGAGCAGTTGTAGCTTAATAAGAAGGCAGACCTGAGGGCGACGATCAATTGGAGATCGTTCGATCGTTCGGGTAGAACTCGGCGATACACTTACGGAATTCTCCAAGGGGAAAGAAAAGTGGCGTGTTTCAGGGTCGTAGGTGTGGGGTAAGTAGTGGGGTCACATGTGTATGGCGGCCGCGCACAGGTATTCTTACGTGTCTACGTATTTTATGTCCTTAAAAGCAGCCTCTTATCCTGCCTCCTTTGCGCAGGGGACACTGAGACACTCTAAGAGCACCGAAACTTATCCTGGCTTTCTATTATTTATACTTTTCGCTCTAATGGCTAAGACGCGATGCGCCTTCACCCTGTGTGGCCTCGTTAATTCGACGTTCTTATTAACGAGTTAATTATAAAGATACATAGAAGATAATTTGCTATTGAAACGCATGTAACGCATACAAGTTCTATTATTTTTATTTATTAATTTTTTTTTGTATATTTGGCAAAATTTTTTGGAGCGATTGAGAGAGAAAATTTATTGTAGAGGAAGTGGTCGAAATATGGGCTAGGGTCTAAATATAGGCTGGTTAAAGAATAGAACTTATTAAGTGCTGCTCTGTGTCAGGAACGGTGCAGTACTACGATTGAAGAATGGATAAAGTTGTACAAAAGAAATAGTAACCATCGTTTATTGTATTAACGTGCTCTGTCGCAAACAGTGTCACTGTTACGAATTTCGTGATTGTAAAGGTTTTCACAGGTATGTTTGTTTCACTTTTCTAATAATTTTCTATCGAAGTAAGAATTAATTTGCTAAGAGCACTATATTGCTAACATTGAGTGCCTTTTTTACCTACTTTCAACAAAAAGAACAGTTTTTAAAAAAAAACAATAGTTTTCGTTTTTATTTTAGATTATTCTATGAGTGACCCATATTTGGACCACATTTAAAGAAATAAAAATTTTCTCTGTTACTTTAAGTTTGTGATTTGTAGCAAACATTACTTTTGTTCAACATATTTCAATTGTACATCAGAAAGCTAACATATGATAGATATAGATTGCTATAAAAATGATTAGGTATCTTCAACGATTTAGAAAACAAATGCTAAAATAAAAGTGGTAGCCCATATTTGGACCACTTCCTTTACTTAGATTATAATTTAAGAATTCCTATTGTTATATTAAATGCTATTCAATAAATTATTTGAGTATATTTTGTAATAGATCATAAATAAATTTAAATTATAGTTTAAATCTACTATTTGATACTAATATCGTAGTTTAAATTTACTACTTACATTTATTACCATAATTTAAATCTTGTAATAAAAGTTATTAGAACTTTTAACATACTTTAACAACTTTTAATAAATTCTAAATATCTACCGAAACTATTAAAATTTGTTACTTTAAGCTATTATTATATGTTAAATTTTTACTTGAATCTGCTACAAAAATTGACTATTCAAATTTGCAATTGAAATTTATTACTGTAATGCTGATATTTAAATCTACTATTTAATATTAATATTATAATGTAAATTGACTACCGTAATATAACTCTAGTAATAAAATTTACTATTTCAATTTGCCACTTAAATTTACTATTTATTATTGCAGTTTAAACCTTTTACTTAAGCATACTATTTAATCCTACAACTGTATTTTAAATTGGCTAATTAACCTGCAAATTAAATCTAGTATTTCAAATAATTTAAATTTCTGTCTTAAATCTATTATTAACATCTATTATTGAAATCGATTGATAGAATCTACTAAGTATTACAATTTACTATCTAAACTTACTATTAGAAGTGGCTACTGTAATTTAAGTATGCTATTTAGATCTACCTATCTAATTTAAATCTACCATTGTAATATGTTTTCACGACTACGTAACTCAATATTCCTTTTTATTTATTTACCGCATTCATTTACTTATTATTCGTACAACTATTTTTACTCTTGGAAACGTTGAATGAAGTTGAAAAGCACTTCCCCAATTTTTCCTCATTTGCATTTTCTTATTTCGATCGCTTATTTTATGTCTAGACATAGTTATACCCTTAAACTCAGTTTATTTTCAAATATAGTTTCAAAGTCTCTTTTGCAAATGACGGATCTATTCGTTTGTAGCTTAATTTTCGGAGGAACGAGATTATGCCACCACGCAAAAGTTCCTTTTGCCTTTAACTGATTGCCTCGAGAACCGGTAGCGGTTCTGCTCTAATCCTATGCACACAAGGTAATATGATTTCGTTTGAATAGAATAAATTTACAGCCGTAGAATTCTGATCAGTTAATTTTGAAGCCTCCAGTACAATTTAGTAGGTACATTAGTATATGGATAATTATATATAATTCAAGGTTTCAATCATATTCCATTTAATATTCAGAAGTTTCAAAAAACTAAAAGTTGAAGCTGTTATACGAAGCCACAGAACAAGTGCAAACGGAAATAGCGTAACGAGCGGTAATAGTAGCATTAGTGATGAGTAATAATAACATTAACAAATAGTATTTGAGGGATTGGAAGTAGGAATAGAGAGAAGCGAAAGTGTAAGAAAGTGTATGAGTGAGATTAAGTAACAAAATTTAGATCTAAAACTGAGTCCATTTATTGGCATAATTGCTGAAATAAAGATTATTATTATTATTGTTATTATTGAAGCTATTATAATATTTTTAAAAACTGGAGAAAAGTCTTAGAAAATAAAGGTAAAAAATATAACTTTAGAAAATTACCAGAAATGGAATAAATCTTACATATTGAAACAAAAGAAAAAAAATGAAATTGAGGCAGGGACTACCTACACCTTTTTTCAAGTAATAACTTCATTATAATAGTTCTACGTTTACTTATTTTTTAACGGTCAGAATTGAGACCTTCTATTCCAATTTTAAAATCCTCAGCTGTTCACAATAGTTCCAATTTTTCCAATATTTTAATAGTTAAAATTTCTTCAAGTGCTCACAACAGTTCTATTTTTTAACAATATTTCAATAACTATAATTCGAGTTACCTACACCCTTTTCAAATAGTCATCCCCTCATGATAATTTTAATTTTACCAATTCCTTAGTAGTCAGGTACAATTAATTTGTCAAACACTCACCTAATTATAGTAATTTTAACTAAATCAATCGCTTACTAACAAAATATATTACAAACGCCTCTTAATACAATTTTCCAAACAAAATTTTACTCTATCGTACACCGCAAAGCCCCGCCAAAAATTCGTAAAAAATCCTCTTCGGTGGCCTTACGAGGTCGTTTCGTTACCCAGTGTACCGGAGACCTGGTGTACCAGGTCTCAGAGGTTACGAGCCTCGTACGTGCAGTCTAGAGATCACTTATGCCTGTGGAAAGGAAGTAGAGGGAGAAAAAAAGGACAGGGGGTGGAGAAAGGGAATATTGGGGCGGCTGTGCAGTTTCTAGCCACGCCACTTAGCGGGTCGCGTTAGCGTTGTCTCGTTAGTGCTTCTCGTACCGACAAAACCGTCCCGGTAATTACTTCGCCAATTACTTCGAAATATTTCACCTCTATATTTCCTAAATACTTTCTTCCCTCAATCCTTTCCATCCCTGTTTGGTGCAACTGCAGTCTCCTTCTATAGTTTTCCTGTTTTCAACCCCTACCGCGACTACTGGATTTCCTTTTCTCGTTTCACTTTGCGATACCATTCTGAAAATTAATCTGTTACGGCGACCCTCCTACGCTTACCGCCAGAGGGACGTAAAGAGAAATTAAACCATCTCGTAAGTGCTCACCAGGAACTACCTTGTCCACATATTTATATACTGCCTTTAACCCTGTGACTGCGAAAGGCTCCATAGATTTTCTATAATACAACATATGTAGATTAATTTACCGACTTATTATTTCATAACAACATTCGACGATTCAAGTTAACAATAATCTAACATTTCATTATTTTGAATGTGAGATTAATTTATTTGTAAGTAATTGTTTACATACATAAGCTATGTGTGCAATTTCTAATTATCGAATTATGCAAATATCGCGCCGCAGTCAAAGGGTTAACCTGACCTCCAATATCCCAATGTTTAAGACACAGGCCTGCTACGTAGCCTTACTGATGAGTTTACTACATACTAGGTCCACAATGAAACTCACAGGGGAATTTTTTCTATTGTCAGACACTTATGGTTTTCTCTAATATTACATTTACGGACCCCGTCAATTTGACAGATTTCACGTTTCATGCTTAAAGATATAGAGATCGTAAATATTATTTTTCAGTAATTTATGTTGACCTTAATTGATACGATAACATGAATACGTATTCTGCATTACCTCACTCCCCCTCAACCTTCTAATTTTGAATATTTGTATAAAGTATACCTACTTCTCCGGAATTCTGTCAAATTATACGACCAATGTCCGTAAGCCTAGTGTTAAATGAATGAGAAGAAATTATATTTTATTGTATCTATTTTGCATTAATTTTAAACTAACATTATTAAAATGATAAATAAAGGAACGAAATGAGCAATATTATCATGGTATGATTTTAAATTAACGTTAAACTTTGGTATACGTTTTCAAAGAAACTTTGAGTGGCCACTATTATCGGATGCAGCAAAGATTTGTAACATAATTTAGGAGAAGTGCAAAATAACTTGCAATGCTTACTATGTATAATTATTTGAACAATCCGAAGTATCGGCACACGCGTCGCAAGCCCATTCTCTGTAATTCGAACGTTAAATCTAGTCTTCATCGTAAGTTTCTAAGCAAACCACGAAAACTGTTTTATCGTTTATGTTCTTTGGTAAGAATGTTCTAGTTTTATTTATCTTTTCTAGTCCAGTTATCTTCTTAGTCTTTTTTTAAAATTTTTTTTCTTGTTCTTTAATGTAGTCGTACGCTTTATTAATTTCCTTAAATGGATTAGAATGTTCCGTTTCCCATATTCCACTTTTACATTTTCCGTCTATATATAAATTAACATGTACTACATTACTTATAAATATACATACCTGAACATAAACCAATATAACATAAAAACATATAATATAAACATCATATTATCGTTAACATTTGAATAAAATTAAAATTAAAATTAACATTTCTTTACACAAATTTATTCATAAAAAGTAAATTTTATCACTCTCTTTTTAATACTTAAACTAACTTACAACTTACAGTTAATTACATACATATAAATTACAAAAAAATTACTAGTATTTTTTTATTACATTTTATTAATATCACATTAATTACAACTATCTGTTACCTAACCATACCAAACCCCATTGTCTATTCTATATTGCCCTATTTGTTCTTTAATGTTTTTTTCAGTTTTCACGGTATTACTGATCTGTAACTACATATTTTGAATTTCAAATATATATTAGGTTGTTCAAAAAGTCCCTTTTCGTGTTTTCGGCTCTGTTAGGCAAAATGATGCTGCGAAGCTGCAAAAAAAGTGGCATCGAGGCCATTCTGAAAGATAGAGGAGGGTAAAAGTACATCAATTTCGCACTGTTTAACAAATTGCACAGTGCATTAAATTTTCGGCACTTAATATTTAATACGAAAACCAATGGAACTTTTGGGATAACCTAATATATCTAGACACGTCCGGTGATAGGGGAACTCCCCTACCCTTCTTTTTCCTTATCTCCCGCTTCTTTACAGTGCCACACTGTTATTATGTACGCATCCATTTTTAATAATGCGTCCATTCATTGTTGAATGCATTAGGTTGAAATATAAAATCGTTCTATTTTCCTAGGACTATTTTTCAAGCTCCAGAAATTCTTCAAGGGACTCTTCAGCTGTCAGAAAAATGGAAGAAGATCATCGATCAAAATGGGCGTATACATGACTGGTTAAGCTTATTTCTAAATTCACAAATGAATGGCTTTAAAAACACGAATAAAACGGGAAGGATATACAGTACTGTACGCGTACGAGATGTTGGCACATTACCATACAAGCTGAGACGGCACGAAGAAAGGGGAACCTTTCGCTCGTTCCACTCAATACTCTCTAAGAAATCCAGATTATAGGTTCTTAACACATTCACGACGCGACCGGCGAGTATCGGGACATACGCTTAGCTGAACAACGCATATAATCTTGAAATGCCTAGAGCTGAGTACCACAAGGATCTGTCAATTGCATATATATGTGAATACAAAAAATATTGCATCTTATAATCATTTATTATTTCAAATTTACAAAGATTGTTTATTAAAAAACGTACGCAAGATTGTATATTACAAATCTTTTCCTCTAGATTATCTTACCTAGTAGGCGCCAAGGGTAGGTCGGGTTTTTTTCCCCAGGCAGGGTAGATATAAGTAGAGTAAATGTACCACGTACTGCCACTTTAAGGTTCGCGCGTAACTTTATTTAACTATTTTAGAACGTCGTTAGCATAAAGATCGTTCCAGTTTGGAGCATAATATTGTTCAACCGCTCTTTTATTTATGAACATTTTTTTTATATGTTTAATATAATAAATTCATTTACTACGTAATTGAAAATGTACAACAAAGTCCAATGTCATTCGTATTGTCGCTTGGAAACTTTTCATTTAAATCGAAACATGTTTTACATATATTAACGCGTCAGTTTATGTAACAGATATAAGATATATAGCAAACGTATCGCCTTACTGAATTATCACACGTTCCATACTTTATAATTATATTGGTCAGGTTTTAATGTTCAACGGCACATTTATCTCCTAATATTTTGTTTTAAATATTAAGTGTAAACGAATATATACAGTGTCTGTGTGTTGCTACGCAAACCGAAGTCCAAATTTAGTACGATAATTTCTTGACTTACGATTCTTTAGAGTTAGACTAAGATTAGTTCTTCTCAACTGTTTTATCAAAACTTCGAAACCGAAAATGGTATATTTTCAGATTGTCACAGATTTATGCATTGTACGTGGCAGATGTAGAGAATTTAGAGAAAGGGGAAAGTGGAAGTATAGAGATGCAAATGATGGTTGAGTGAGCGTTGAAATGGGGCGCAGAAACGTTTGACACGTGGCAACATGTATGTGTATGTAATAGCTGCGGTTAATTAATTGAATTACAGCGACGTTAATGCGGCAGTTTTCACAGGACCAAGCTAAACCAGCAGTCGGCAGATCGATAATGTAGCGACACGCGTCGACGATTCTTTTAATTGAATTTCCCACCCCCCTGATGAATGAGAATTTTCGATTCGTTTAGTTTTTGCCCGTATTTTGTCACACTGTTTCATTGTTAATATCGTTGCGCATCGCTGTGCAATATAATTCGTTAGTGGTATTATTAAAGGTATCAATAGATATTAAAATCACAGTTTGTTTTATTGTATGTAATATTAGATTCCTGTATATGATATTCATTTGTCCGAGGTAAAAATGATATTTAGAAAACACTACACATATATTTAGGTACAATAATTTTTACATAATTCTATTCACAATTTTTGGAACGATTAACTAATTTCGTTATTATATATTTATAAAAAATCACCAATTCTAAGATTATCTGAACTTCCCTCTAACATTCTATCCAATGATAAATTATTAATATTAAACTTTGCAAATTATTCCTCTATTTATATAATCTTTTTTAAATCCCGGTTTCAATAGCTTTTGTGGTATATTTGCTTTTATATTTCCACAAAGAATTTCTTAAATATTCCAATTACTCATGATGTCAAATACCGAAGTTTTCGTAATTTTATTGTAATACACACATATCTGTATTACAGCTAATTTCTTCTTCTCTAACTGTGGTTAGGTAGTTTCTATGTGTTAATCTCAAATATTGGAAAAAACGACATTTCATATGCACCAACCCAATAATTCTTGCCACTTAATAGATTTTTTATCCATGTTAATTTATTACGATGATTATAAACGCTCCATTTATGAAGTAGACTAAATAGTGTAACTTATTAAAGTGAGTGTAGAAATTAATATTTTAAAAACGAAAATTAAATATTTCTAAGGTACTTTGCAATCGCAACAGAAACAAGCTATATCTTTGAAACGTTACAGCTGTAAAAAAAATGTTACAGGGAAAAGTTAAATGGCTTAGACTGGAGCCTCTTCTCATATTAACTTTATGCACTTTTATGCATTAGTGCGTCTAAAAGCAACTGATCTATTTCTTATACTATGTACTATACTTTTCAATGCACAAATCGATGTATTTTTCTTGTCTTTACAATGAGAATTTCTGCATTAAAGCTACTGGATTAGAAGTTATTGCAATTTAAAGATTCCTTAATTCAATACATTAAACAGCGAACCTTAGAAGAAACATGAAAAATCACTGAAGGAGTCTTAATTCATATTTTAAAAAACATAAGAGGTAGATAAAGAGAGTGTTTAGATTGCAATGGAAGGTCATTCGAATATTTGTTGTAGAGTCAGTATTGAACGATATCAAGTAATACGTGTTAATTAATTTCAGTAAGTAAATGGTCTGAGAAAATTTTATATTGCAACAACTTCTAAACTAGTAGCTTTATGGTGTATGTCATTCTATACTTTCTTTTCAGAGAAGAGAAAAGCTCATCGATTCGAGTATGTAAAAGTATGGAGTACGATATAAAGGATAGATGCAGTTGAATCCTCTACATGCATTAATGCATAAAAAATGCATAAAATTAATACCAGAGCACGCATCATTTTAAACCATTTAACTTTGCCCCATGACATTTTTTCTATCTACAAACGTTTCAAAAATACAGCTTGGTTTCGTTGCGTGGGACACTTTGCACAAAGTTCATACAACAATTTGTGAGCATAAATACGTGTATGAATATTAAATACTGGGTGTTCCACTTAAAACGGGACATCTCATTAGTTTATAGTGTTTTTTTTTTGTTAATAATTTTGTTATAATGTATCAGTAATTATTTTCTGGAGCTATAATAATACAAGAAACATTGCATATGCCACTGAAATGGCGTTAAAGGATGCAAATGACACAAAAAGCAGAATCTGATATTGATTTTGATAGAAATTATAGCATATAGCATATTCTATAATTAATAGCATATATATACATACACGTCCCAATTAGTGCCACTTTAAGCTTATCGCGCAATTTCATTTAATTATTTTAGAAATTGTTTAACCTAATAATCGCACCAATTCGAAGCATAATATTGCTTAACATTTCTTTTGTTTATGAAACCCTATTTAATATATTAAATATGACGGATTAATTAGTAATTAATTCCAAACGTACAGCGAAGTCCAATATCATTATTATTATTATATTATGGAAATAATTCTTACATATATTAGCAGTTTGTATAACAGATATAAAATGAATTGTAAAATTATCGCTTTTAGTGTATTATGACAATCTCCATACTTTCTACTTACATTAGTGGCGTTTTTCGTGCTCGAACAGCACATTTGTATTCTAACATTTGTTTTTATATATTAAGTACGAACAAATATGCAATGTGTATATGTTGTTATATAAAATGAAGTTCAAATTTAGTATTAAAATTTGTGTATCCATCATTCTCCATATATTATTTGCCTATAAAATAAAGTAGTTAAAGCGGAAATCATAGGGACACTGACAGTTATTAGAATATTTACTCTAGTATATAATGAAAGTTAGTTACGCGATTTGTTTTCAATAGAGCTCCTTATATATAAATACTAATTTAATATTGCATTAATATTAATATACGTAAAGAAGATGCAAATTATATTCTTGGGAAACATTCATATAATACATTCGCCAATATTCTTTGTTTAATATTAATATATTATTACACACATAATAATTGGTTAAGATTTTAAAGATATATTCCACGATTTAAATTCTCCCTTCTGTATTATATTAGGGTACATGTCCCAATTACTGCCACATTAAGCTTATCGTGAAACTTCAATTCACTATTTTAGAAATTATCTAACCTAATAATCGTTCCAGTTTGGAGCACAACATTAGTTGATATCTCTTTTATTTATGCTGATTTCTTTGTACGTTAAATACGATGTATTAATTACTAATTCATTGAAAATATATAACAAAGTCTAATATCCCTATTACTGTCATTTGAAAAGTTGCCACTTAAATGGAAATAATCCTAATGTATATTAGTAATTCAGTTCGTACGACGGATAGAATATAAATCGTAAACGCATCGCCATCACTGCATTAAACAAATGTCCATACTTTTTACTTACAGTACATTAGTCGCGTTTTTATGCCCGAACGACACATTCACCTCGTAATATTTATTTTTAAATGTTAAATGTAAACATATATACAATGTCCGTATGTTGTTACATAAAAATCTAGTGCAAATTTAGTATTGCAATATCTTTAGTCTTCACTTTTCATACGTTCGTTCGCTATTAAATAAAATAATTAAAGTGACGATTATAGGAACACTGACAAAAATTGGGATGTCTACCCTATTAAGTTTACAAATAATCGATGTGAAGGTAATAAAAGAACTAAAACAGAAAATCTAGAAAAATTCATACAATATATTTCATATTTTCTACAAATTTTGTAATATTGTTTATATATCAATAAACATAATAATTTACTGAAACTCTCAAAAAAATTGAATAAAAAGAGCTCTTTTCATCACAAAACTCCTTTTATAATATTTGAGAATTTACTACCGCGATTATTTACGAAAAAATAAGCTACATTTTCCTAATATCTTTAATACTTGTAACATTCAAAGAAATCTTGAACATAATATTCATCTAAAATTTTCGAAAACCTTCACAGAGTTCGCACCCTTGAAAAATTCGCAGCCGTTAACGGGAACAATTTTCGCATGCGCGAGCCCAACACTTTGAAAAATCCGTGGCTCTCGACGTTTAGCAAAATTTTTACGGCACACACCGGCGCGGCGTATATTCGTAAAGTGGCGGTGTGCACGGCAATTAAATTTTTAGTGCGCGCAGCTCGACGCGTTCAAAAGGAAATGGAGACCGGAAACGCCTGGCTGGCGCCTTCTTTTCGCGCAATCGCTACAAATTATTATTAGCGCCATGTGTGCAGTAGTAGGTGAATTTTCAGAATAACCGCGAACGTTTAACCGTTGGCTTGGCAAACACGAGGAGACGAACGAGACCGGTTGGCAATTCCGCGGCGCAAGAAGCTCGAGGGTGAAAATCCGCGGAGGAAATCAGTAAAGTTGAAGAGTCAACGTAAAGGAATGGGAAAATTACTTGAAAAAGGCGACGAACCACTTTGCGCCACCGTTTCTCTGCGAAAGAGCGATGATGCTCGCAGAGTGGTCTTTGGGATTATCACTTGTTGAGTTTTCGAAGCGATAGGAAGCTGAAGGAGAGGATTGCCGGCGATGGAAAGATGGTGAAGCTGAAGAATCGATGGAGGTAGAATTGATGCTCAATATTGTAGAGTGGAGATTTGAAATTAAATTCTGTTTCTTCGATTTCTTTGATTTCAATCGTTCAAAAGATAGTTTGAATCGTTTCAAGGTTACTTGTGCACCACTTAAGGACGTTGCAAGGTTATTTGAAAGGTATTTAATATCATGGAAGACGACTTAAGGTGGATTTCAGGCTATTAAACCTATAACGTGGGTATTGGAAGGCAAAAGCTTCATATGAAATTAAATTTCATAGTAGCTATTTTATAATATACAAACAGATGAAAATCACAGGGGAAGAACCTGAGTCACATTTTCGTAATTTTAGAGGAGAACATTTTTAAAGTTCAAGGGGTTCTAAATCAGACTGTATATATTTATAAAATTGTTTTGGTAATTTCTTTTCCAATTTATGCAGGTGCTTCATTTATGTTCTTATGAAAAGCAAACATTTAGTATAAAATTGGAGCTACAACTTATACCTACGTATTAATTTTTCTTCCTCTTCCACTTAAGAAATTGTTTAAAAAAGAGACATCACAAATCGGCCAAAAATAATCCAAAGATCGTAGTAGGATTAAATATTTTAAAGTACATTTTACTTCAAATATTCAGCATATTTTTGCACATCAAATGCGTTCTGTAGTTTTTTTTACGTATATAAGGTTTTATGAATGCATAAAGGTCAGCAGTATGGCCATTCAGGTGACTTGAGAGAGATTTAAGGCCATCGAAAGCGTCGTGAAAGTGATCTAAGAATATTGGGGGTGACTTAAAGGTCACTTAAATCATTTGAAGAGCATTTTATCGAACATTTGAAGTCATTCGGCCAGTAATAATGTAAATATTCGCATAAATAAATATTCAATAAATGCTTTCCACCGTCATGGAGACTTCATGCAGGGGTTGTTGATTCGATTTACGGGAAATTAAGTGTGGCACGAAGCCACGAGGGTAAGAATTAACCCCCGACCGTAGATCACTCGAGACGATATGTTTTTCACGGGTGAGATCGTCGAAAAAAAGGGGAGGAAATCCGAAGGGTGGAAATAGGGGAACGGAATATCCGCAGGGGTATTAAATATGGATGGCGAGGAGGTTACATTACGCACCTTCCCTTTATTCAAGCTACTATCTTGGAATTTCTTAGAGAGACAATTTTTCAGTCCAACGAGACAAATTTTATCCTCTGTCTTCTTTAAGTCGCCGTTATGTGGCCATTCTTGCCATCGGCTAATGGGGTTAGGGTGTCTCGGTGGAATTCGAAACTTCAAACTTCCATGTTGCCTTATTTAAATTCTAATATTCCGGGAACTTTAATCTCGCACCAATTTTTCACGATTTTTTTAAATTTCGTCTCCTTTTTAGCTTCGTATTTTGTGTCACGAACAAAATTTTATTGTTTGCAACGAACAACCTACTTCTACGTCAAAATCTTACGTAATGGTTCGTACAAATTTTAATAATCTCCCACGCATAATTGCGTGGCATCCTTAAGAAACTCTATCAAATTTCCTTTGTTTTCACTGGTCATAATGGATACGTACCTATGGCTTAATGTATACATGTTATATGTCCACTTATGGTTAAGTTTGAGTTATGACATGCATTAAATAGATGTTGATCGTCTCCTGTGTTATATAAACATGATATACATCTATCTATGTTACAAAATAATACAAAATTTTTCTCTACAACTGTTAACTATTTTCAATAGGAACAAAGTCATAACTCAGTCCAGTTACTAGAATAATGGTACAGTAAAAACCTAAAGTCAGTTAAAAATAGCTTCGATCAGTTAAAACTAGTTTTGGTTAGTTAACTCTAGAATTAACTGAATGGTGTTAGTTAAAACTAGTTCTCACTGGACAAAGCGTTTCAATCAGTAGATCTATTCTCAGTGTTCATTAGTCAAGACTAGAACTGATTGAAATCAGCCTGTCAAAACTGCTTCTTTAAGATCAAATAATTTGGAATGAAAAAAACGTTTAAAGCACTCCAGCAGAGTTGTGTTGTCGACTTGTAATTTAAGTTACTCATGCACATGTTATAGTCAAACTCTAAAATCAGTGAATACTCACTGAGTTTTACCCGAACCCAACCCGAACCTATCTCTAACCTAACATAGCCGAATGATTTTGAGGTAATACTCGTATTGATTGCCAGCATTTAATTAATTCTAGAATTTACTACGCAGAACTAATATTGATGAGAGCTTTTAGTTAAAATTAGTTTTAGCGAACTTTAGTGAAAAGGTAACTCCTCGTGGATTTCAATTACTTTGAAATATGTTGTCAAGAGCATCATTTTAAACAACTTTAGGCGGTCGGCTTTAGTTTCCGAAATATTCGTAAAATACTGTCGGTAATATACAGGGTATTTCGAAAATCGCGACCCGACCGGTCAAAGAGCGATTCTACATGCAAAAATAAGCCGAAAAGAAAAGAAGAATTATTATTATATATAATACATACATACAAAATCTTTACTACTTTAATAGAGTAATCTTAGAAAGTATAAAACAGTATTAAATTTTCATTCCAAATATTCTCTCATGCCTATTGCAGTTTTAAAGATACATGAGTGAATAGGAAATCAGTTAAATACACATAAGCGATATTTTCAGCTTGAAGGATTGAATTGTCGCCGATAAAAGAATAGGTCGCAACATCTTCTACGGTCCCTAATAAACCTACAAAGCATAAAAATAATCAAAATTTTTGTGTTACTTAATGTACCTTGTAGTTAAATATTTAAATCCAATTTTCTAAAAAAACGAAGCCTCGCATGCGAAAACGTTACATGATTAATTCAATTTATTTCTTCGCATAGAATCAACCTGTGCCCAATCGTATCACCGGTTACTGTATCAAACGGATGACCGTGATAAAACAACACAATTTTCCTTCTAACATGAACAAAGTAGTGTAAAATAAATATCAGTTAAAACATATCATTGCCTTGCATTATTATATTTTCTCTTATTTTAGTGCAGTTTGTCTGCAACCGTTGCCATTGCAGATAGGTCAAGAATTTATGTTTCTTGTTTTGAGTCATCCACTTTAAACAGTTGTATCGCAATTATTTTTCTCTTGGTTTGTAAATGAAAATGAGGAATACAGGTACATATCACGCGGGGATGAAAGGGGGAGAAAAAAAGCGGAAATTCGGGTGGTGAAGCACAGCACAGGGTAGAAACAGCGAAGTTTCGTATGGAAATTAAGGGCTGAAACGGTAATTCTAATACTCGGGTGCAGTGTGCAAATTACGGTTGAATTATTTGTATTTTACTATAAATCTCCACACAGAAGAAATTATACTAGCTGTCCAACGTTTGTATTTTACATACTATGCAAATTCAACATTTTAAACAAAGATAGGTATTCTTTATGTATAATAATTCGCGGAAATTTCGATTTCACTGCGTAAATTATTCTCTTCTTTATGCAAATTCATTTTAATACAATGTATGTTACATATTATGACGTGAATTAATAAATTATTGGAAAAACGATGTACTTATACGATTGGTGTTGAACCACCAGATTATCGATTGCTATGGTTATAGGATGAATTAGAGAGGATTTGGAAATATTTCAACAGCTTGGGCAATCTGATCAATCGACTCTGACATGTTCTCCATAATATCGAGAGATCAGATTAAATTTTCTAATTATCCTGTTTACAGACCTGTATTGCTATTCATGATTACTATTCCAGACGCCATTTTACCATTTCCAGATTACCATTTTCAGACACAGACTTCACAAAAATTAATTTAACAATCAATTTTACTTACAGCGACCACACAAAGTATTGTTATAATACATATTTGTATTTCTTTGTGGTTGTTGACATTTTTATATTCATAGAAGAATACTAATTATTAATAACAAAAATCGGAAATAGGAGACACTACAGGAGATGTTATACCAATTTTTACAATCGCATAAAATGTGATGAAGAAATTGGAAATATTCTAGTCAGTGGAATACATGTTTGGGAACTTTTTCAGATATTTTGCCAACAAAACCAACGTATGAAAATTTCAGAAGCGCTGATCTTTTATCAAAACTTTCGAACGACTACGTTTACATTTTTCTAGTTAGTTTTACAGTTATAGTTGAAGAATCTCACTAACCCCAAATGTCTTGTTTTAACTGAACTTGAATCGCTACATTAATATTCAAAAATATCGTTAGAACGAAGCATTAGCATATTGCGACACGAATTTATGCGGGGACTTCATGTATTACATACCTTTTTTACATATTTAAATTTTCCATAAATGCGTAAACATCCGCGGTCTACCAATAGCGTAAGAATACGCAATCTCATTTTACGATAGTAATAAAAATTTGTCGAGCAAAAATATAGCAAAGTATTATGAATAGTTAGATCGAATCTTTACTGATTCGAAAGCGTTTGCGGCTCGATTGTCGCACAGCTTTCAGCAAAAACTTGCAAACAGAGCCAATGTAAATGCATCTCGAATTTTATTATCGACATGCAGTTCACTTGTTTGTACGTTTCCATGCATCTAATTCTCCACGTCTCCAGGTCCTTTCTTGCTTCGAGTAACGGTAGCCGTTGGGTTACACGACCGTCACATTTGAGCAAAAAAGCCGCCCAAGTTTCTATTATGTTCCGGCAACTGTGCATAGCTGCCACTCGTAATTTATACGAGTTCCACCTCGCGCTACCATCGAAAGCATTGCACTACCTGTTTCGCTATGAACATCCGCGCGAAACATTCCAGGTTATTGTCTTTTATAATCTAGAACAAATCTTAAGCGTTGCTTTAGTAATTTTCCTTCGGTCGATAACGAATATGAATTGAAGCGTTTCAATGGAAAATAGTGTAAACTCCAAAAATTACATTTTTCGGGACGAAGAAAAAATTGATCCGACTTGTAATTACTATGGAATCTGTTTATTATGATAACTTTGGGACTTGCGATTTCTGATAAGAATTACTGGCTTATATCATTACGCGGAGGATAAAAAATGGTCATTATTGATTTCTTTTTATTGTGAACAGAGTTATGACTAGACTGCGGATCTTTATGCACTTATGGCAAATTTAAATTTGCAAAAAGAACAGATTTAATATGATATATAGAAATATAAACTTGAAACTTTTGAACTTAAACTTTTGAGTCTTCAAACTCTTTAACCCTTTAGCGATACGTTTCGTGTAACGTGGAAATTCTACCTTCTTTTCATGAGAACTGATTAATAATTATTTAAAATCGAAACTATTATATATTCATGATTATGAGAACGCGTAGTTAGTCTATATGTTGTAACACTTAAGTGTTTTACTTAAATTTAAAAGTGTGCACCTGTGTGCTTAATTATTTTTTAACAATGAGTTCACATGATGAAATCAGAATTAGTGCACTTGTTACAAAATTGAAATAAATGATAACAGTATGAAAAATTTTCCTAGCTATTTGTTTTTAAATTTATACTTTTATTATTTAAAGGCTCAGAATTTAAAATTTGATTACTTTGTAAACAAAACAATGTTTGGAATTAAAAATATATTTATATTAATTTTTAGTTCATTATTATTCTAAAATGTGTTAAAATTAAAAATATGGTTCTTATTTTACTTAAATTGTACTTTAAATAACAGAAGCGAATTTTTCTTTCTTCATGCCAAGGATACTCTTCATTAAACAAAAAACTGTCATCTTTGCATGACGAGTATACTCGACATAAACTTGGAAAAGGTTAAGCGGTGAATTAAGTAATTAGCTTGATTTGTTGAAATACATAAATCTCTTCCATTTGTGTGAGCAAAATAGAAGAACACATTTTGAAACCCTTAGAATTTTTAGGACTTTTTATTGTTTAAGCTTTTAAACTTTTTCAACACGTGACGGTGAGATTTTTAAGCTTTTGAAGATTTCCTTCAGAGATGCAGAATTTTTAAGTTTTTAATTTTTTTAATGGACGATCTTTTATATCTTGAAGACTATAATTTTCGAAGCCTTTTTAATTGTCAATCTTTTACACTTTGCATACCAGAGTTTTAAGTTTTAACATTTTTGGAGTCTTCGAGTCTCGAAGATTTTATGTTATTTGAGTGTTTAACGAAGAGATTTCTTAGCTTTTCGATCTCCGAAATTTAGGATTTTTGAGCTTTTGATCTTCTTAATCGTCAATTTTTTTACATTTTAAATCCCAGAGTTATTCAAGTTTTAGAATTCTTTAGAACTTTCGAGTCTCCAAGTTTTTGAATCTTTTGCATGACGGATATTCCGATTTTTGAGGTTCTAGATCTCTAAAATTGTGAATTTTATGTTCCTTCAGATCTTTAAATCTGAATTCTAAGCTTTTTATGTCTTTTGAACGTTCGAGTTTACTGAGTCTTAACAACTCAGAAGCATTTAATTTCTTTAAAGTTTTAGAACAGCACTATTCCATATTCCAGAAAAAGCCATTGTCAGAATTACCTGAATATGCTGTCAAAGACATAAATTAAATCTTCAGAAAGCATAACGAGAATCAATCACTGTGTTTGTAACTGTGCTTGTCTAAGAACAAAAAGAAAGCCTGGATTCACTAAAATGCGAGTTCGATTTTCTCGAAGCGTGTGAATATTTGAACGGAAGAATTCTCGCAGCACCGTTCTATCGTTTCCCGAAACGAAGGCAACTACGTGAAATTTTTACTAAGTTACTGCATGCACGCAACGCTCCAATTGTTTTCCTATTGTTCCATCCTCGACAAGATTATCTCGTCTTTCTCCTACAGGAATGAGTGCGAGAAGCCGATTAGAAACGGACAATTTCCGCGTTCCAATCTTCTGGGCGATATTTACGCTTTGGAGATTGCTCCCCGAAGAAATTCCCCCTAAGACCAGCGATCGCGATTGTTTCAGTTTTCATCGATTAGGAATCAACGGGATTGAAGGTTCTCGGATAATTTGAACATTTTTTCTATGATTTCGAAGTTTGTATTTTTAAATCCATTGAAGATTTGCCTCGGAACATTTTCAAATTTTGGGTACATATTTCCGGAAAAAATTAAGGATGAGACACTCGAATTCTCGAAACTTCGAAACACTTCGAAATTAAAAAAATTACGTATTCTCGAAACTTGAACTTTTATGCTACTTTCATGATTTGAAACTATCGAAACATTGGTAAGTAATAATTTCTATAAATAACGAGAATATTGCGATGATACAAATTTATTTAATGGAGTTTTATTTAATTTTAATTAATTAATTATTTATTTAATTTTATGAAATTTATGCTTAGATTTGACACTCACTTTAGTCGATACGATTTCACCAACTCATTACAATCGTTAATAAGAAGGAAACATGAAACGTAGAAATGAAAATTAATAATTACCTCACGAAGTTGTTTCGTTCATCAGTTTCATTTAATTAGATTCAACAAATGATTCGATTTTGTAAAAGGTATTTATTAGAATCTGAATTCTTTTCTCTCAGAGTTTCGAAAATTTCGGGTCGAGGGTTTCGAGGCCTCGCAACGTTTCGCATTTGAGTTTCACAAATCAAGAAAGTAGGTTTCGACTCATCTCTAGAAAAAAATGGGGGTTAAGTCATCTTTATGGTGTATGGATGTCAAATTAAGGAATGACAATATAAGTAAGATCACTCCAATAGATTACAAAGGTTTTCCTCCTTCTTCTCCACATTAACCATATGATAACATACACATACAAACATAATTTAAACTTAATTAATTACAACTGTATAATATAATACAATACAAGATAAGATAATACTATCTATACTATAATTAAATAAAACAATAAACAGTCGAATAATATCCATAAAATTAACAAAATTAATAATAACTTTTCACATAAAACAAAACTATCATGTTATTTAATACCTTAAAATAAATCAAAATTGACATGAAGTACAATTGAAACACAAATCTAATTATCTCTACGTCCTACCACTCCTATTTGGTTATTCCCCTTTGCATTATTTTTCTTAAAGGATGAAAATGTAGGAACTAATTTTAAAAAGTAGATTAGTTAGAAAAAATCAATGAAGATATCATAAGTATATATTGGCTTAAATAGAAGGATTGTGGATTATTATTTTATTTACATTTAGGTATATTGTTTTCTCTTTTTTTTTAGAAACTGTAGAAATTAATTTTCATTTATATCGATTATTTTCTGGATAATTAATGCAGATATAAAAATAGAAAACTGCTAACGAATTATTTAACAAAATGAAACAGAATTATCTCATGGAAAACTCACAAGTTTTTCGTTCATTCCAACAGATTACAGATTTTTATGCACATATTGGAAATCTAAATGTGCAAAATAGTGCAAAAAGGTTAACAAAAGATATAATATCCAAAATAAGGAATACATAAAAATAATTAAAGTTCGAGAAGTCTACTAAAATGTTACTTTCTTTAAATCTACACCACGTAATAATAAATCCATTTTTTTATTAATTCGACCTGGGATAAAATCGATGCACAAATGACACCTGAAGAAATATTAATTAAACGTAATGGTATTTTTATAGGAAGAATTAATCCATTATCAATACCTAATAACCGAGAATGTTAAATTCGATATGAAATCATTAAAAGTGGACATATAACATGTGTGCATTAAGCTATCGATATTACATTCATCACGGGTTTCCATTTCTTGATAAAAAAATTCTTCAAATCCCTGTAGTATTCCGACACTCTCACCTACTTCTACAAACCCACCTCTTTTTCAACCCCAAATTCACCATCCAGCGACCACTATCGAGGTAAGAACAAAAAGAGCCGCACTTACTCATCTTAAAGCTCCTTTAAAGGGGATATTCCTTTCCGAAAGCGTCCGAAAATGAACCTTTCTGCAGTTGCGCGCAGTCAACTCTGCACTCAAGAACGATCATCCCCATTCCCTCTTCTAATTCGAGTCCCTATCTCTTTTCTACATTACACCGTTTTGCTTCTTCGAGCTTAGAGTTGCAGAATTTACCGAGCTGAGGGGTAGAATGAAGTCAGCACGGTGCAGTTCCTCCACGACTGGCCGTTTTCCGCCATTTAACCCTTCGCTGCGGGCGTTTGCTCGAGGCCACAAGCGTTTTCCAGCGTTTCGGGGGAGACTCGCGCGTGAAATACGGCAAATGGGACAACCGAAAGAATGTCGTTGCCCTCTGATTCTTATATCTACAGTAAATAACTCTTCTCTTGCATAATCAGGAGAAGTTACTCGTAAACCTTTTGATCTCATTTGTCTTTCCGTAGACTCTTGATGCAAGCAGACGGAGTTTCAGTTTTAGGAAAGTCAAATTTTCTTCTTCTTATTGTGTCCTCTCGTTTGCTTATCCTTGGCAAAGTACTCCGATCTTCGGGGGTTCAGCAACTTCCGTAGGTTGATTCTATTTGGGTTAATCTTACTTTGGTAGCCAAAGAAGATGCCAGTGGTTTGCTTTTTCTGTATTTAGTTTAAGGTAGTTTCTAATGTAGTTTTGTTTTGGACTATTATAGGTGGATACTTGTTTTTGGGGTAACTGAGGAGAGGTGATTTAACCACTTGAATTGTGATGACTAGACTGCGGATATTTATGCGTTTATAGGAAATTTAAATATATAAAAAGATACAGAATGCAAATGGAATTAAAAAATACAGAAAAGGTTGAAAGTAAAATGCAAATTATAGTAGTTAGAGTGTAGAACGTCTTTCTATTTAGATCTTGTTTCTTTACTTTTATTTGTAAAAATATGAATTTGCATAAAAATCCACACTCTAGTAATGACGAGTCCTATTTGTGATGAATTAATAGGTTAATGCGATCAAAATATTCTGTATTTAGAATTGTGTTTAATTTCGATCTTAACTGTCGCTTCAGTATACTAGATTGAAGATTATTAGATACAAGCTAGTTATAATGTTACGGCGTTTCGCATTGCACGTAGTATTAATCATAAAAAAATCGAATTTCGAAGCAGACAACAAAAAAATTTATTAAATAATAAGGTAAATGTCACACTATGCTGATAAAACTCCTGAAAGTTTTTTTTTATCAAATGTGCAAAATAATTATGGAATTCAATAATCTTTGTTTCATTTGAAAGCTAATACGATATATCAATGGTAATTAAAGCAATTAATGTTGGAATTATGTAGATGTATTTATATTAATGGAAATATGAAAATGTGCAAATGTCCCAGCAAATAGGACAACCTAAGCATGTCTTGGTATCTAAAAATATCATACAAAATTCAACTTTTGTAATAAGAAACATTAATTTTCCTGCAAGGTTAAGCATTTTATTTACATGTAAATGTATATACATATATTATTGTACTAACGCATTATTGTAACATGTAAATGACAAATACAATGTAATATTCTCTTAACAAATTAAAGAGATTTGTTAACAAAACCTTGAGAAGTTCTTCAAAATACATTATAGGTATGTTATGCATTAGTTACAGTATAATTTATGACTGATCATATTTAGTTTCATATAATAATTATTTTAATTCATGTTACTAAATATTTATAATTCACGATACTAAATGTTTTTTTTGTAACTACGTTAAAATTGCATTTCGCCATGCAATCACAAATTCACAGTAAGAGCCAAAGTAAGTATACACCTAAGAAAAATGTAATTGAGTGAAATACCTAAGTATTGCATAATAATAATATAATTATAGTATTATAGTATAATTGCGATGGAATTTGCAGTAAATAAATTGTACCATAATCTTACATTTGTAAACTGGATACTCAGTTTCGGTTATCATCGTATTTTAGATATTTTTTATACTTCCACATTTCTCACAGTTCTAATGAGAATCAAAAATGAGTAAACACTTTACAGAAATGAAATTATAGTATAATTATAGCATTAGTTATGATGTAAATAAACTTACAGTACAAATATAGTATTATGTATACCAAATAAATAAATATTGTATAATAGTAGTACAATTATAGTATCGCTTGCGATAAATAAATTATAGTACTATTACGATACAATTTACGGTGGACAAATCTGTACCCCAGAGCCAGACTGGCGTAAGTCATGTATTGCAAATTCACAGTAGAGCGAAAATAAGAATTAAAGCCACCTATGTTACATAAGACAAACATTGTGTTTGGAGTAATTCACACAATTAAATTTTCATTATGCATTATGTAACATATGTACATTCTTGTAGTCCAAATAAAATTAAAAGAGAACAATAAGATGGTGTGTATAACACAATTTTGACAAAAATTGACTTGGGTTAGTCTGGTCCTCAGGTACAGAAATTATATCATAATTGTGTATATTTACTTTTGACTCTCACTGTACATTCTGTATTCACTCATTTATTCACTTTCTTACTTTCTAATTATATGTATGTCGACACCCTTTAACAATACGTTATGAATCTAAACGAATGCCCTGAATTTCTATTTTCATTACGGAAAAGTAAATAATAGATATTTTTAAACGTTTCAATATTTCGTACACTTAAAAAAGTGTATAGGAATCTCTGACGATAATTCGCATCGAGATTGTGTCGCGGAATCAAGCCCTGCGGACCTGAAATCCCGAATATTCCGCGATGACATTTGCGTCGACTGTAATATATTTCCTCGTCGTCGTCGTCGTCGCGACGACACATACCACCAACGGTGTGCCGTTAAACGGGACGTGTTATTAATTTCCCTTCGAGAAACGTTTCCTTCGAGCGAACCAACGGTGATGTGTGTAAAAAAAAATTTGCATCGATATTGCGATAGAAAACGGGTCGTTGGATTCTAACATGGCTGACGGTGTTAACTTTCTTGTTACTATTATTCAGCTTATTTTACCGGTTATATCAAGATTGTTTTAACTTTGCGAAAGTATTTTTATTCCCTTGATAAGGAGGAAAGGAAACCGGGTATAAATATTTGCGTTCAGTTGAGTTTCTTTTGGTAAAGGGCGATTCTCTCTCTCAAAGTTTTCTTGTGTTAATGGGGAAAGTACGAATCGATGAAGGTATAAGGCTAACCGAGGTTTCATTTAGTGGGCAATTTCTGTGTAACTCTTTGACAAAGTTTCTTGCAGTTGGATCCGCCTAACATGAAGAATTTTTAACTGTTTCTCTGCAAGTAGCATATTAAAAATAAATTTCGAACTGTAGTAAAAATAGTAGTTGAAAATTGCGAAAATATTTTACATATTTCAACCTGCTAATCAAGAAGGTTATCGATAAAGAACACTTCCTATGTGTGAAATCACAAATTCAGAAAGACGAATTAGCTAGCCTTATTCGCAAGGAATGTTCGGCAATTTGGGGATTAAAAAAAATCAGAAATTTTGCACAAATGTTGTTCAAATGATTGTACAGAAATGAATTTCTTATGTTCAAAAAAGAAATGCAATCTGATCGAAGCTCGATATTTAGTTTATTTCAATACTCGAAACGGTAGTATCTCGAAGGTGAAAATATGTGACTTATGTAGTTTTGCCTTACAACTATAAATATACATATACAATAAGTGAAGTAATAATATTATGAAAATCGTAGATCATAATAAAAAAATTAGTGTTTCAAATAGGAGAGATTAGAAGACTATAGCGAGTGCTTTCCAAAATTTTGATTTAATAATTGTAGACTTTTAAAAATATCCGCATACATTACAACACATTAGGGTAGATGTCCCAATTACTGTCAGCGTCCCTATAACCGACACTATAATCATTTTATTTAATAGCAAAGTAATGTACGAAGAATCGTAAATAAACAAATTTTGATACCAAATATGGACTTCGGTTTACGTATAACATATAGACTTTGTATATTCGTTTACGCTTAATATTTGAAACGAAATATTATATTAGGAGATAAATGTGCTATTGAACATTACAACATGACCAATGTAATTAGAAAGTATGGGACGTGTCATAATTCAGTAAAGGCGATACGTTTACTATACATCTTGTATCTGTTACACAGAATTGAATTACTAATATACGTAACAATTGTTTCTATTTAATTGTTTCTTTTGAAGTGGCAATAATAGGGACATTGGACTTTGTTGTATATTTTCAATCGATTAGTAATTAATTTATTTGATTCAACATATAAAAAGATATTTATAAATAATCAGAGATGTTGAATAATATTATGCTTCGAACTGGAACGATTTTTAACCTTGTGAAGAAAAATCCTATCATGCGCCTTACTTTTCAAATCTTTACAAGAATTACTGTAAATTTTTACTTGTATGCAATTCAAATCTAACAAATATGAGTACAATTTAACATACCAAAATAACCGTCAATTACGTCACACATATGAACTGCGTAAAAACGCTATTTTTTAAATGCGTAACGATGTTGTCGGGGGATCGCTCATATGCGACATTGGTAGCTAACATGTTAAACAATTATATGGGGTCCTACAGTCCCCACCATACCATATATGTGATAAAACAACAACCACACCAGTTAAAAGTTATCTCGTTGTCGCTGCTTACGGGGGTATATCATCCAGACGGCCTATAAATATATATAGGTAAATTTTAAGTTTCTTTCCTGACATAAGTACTAAGCAGAATAACAAAAGGTTTTCAAGTAATATTAAGCAACATCTTACGTTTATTTTCCTGCAAGATTTATTATTTTAAAAGTGAGGAAGTTAAATAACGTCATTTGCCGATGAGTTTAGTAAAACTTTGATAGATGGCATTCGGCAGATCTCAGGAACAATTCACTTGATTGACTTGAAATTTGTATACATTATTCATTATAAAGGTACCTAAAGTGTAGCGTACGATTTTTTAATCATTCTGAAAAATAAGGAACATGTAACCTTCTGGTAAAAAAGGAATTGTTTATACTAAAGAGATTCAAATTTACGTGCTTGGAACATTCTTTCAAATTAAGATATAAAGAAAATCGTGCGCTACGTTATAGATAATCCTATAATTTATAACTTACTCAAATTTCAAATTAATCGGATGAATAGTTTTTGCTGGGCGCCAGGCCAAAGAACATCGTTTCGGGAACAATGCGATTAAAGTTTCAAGTTTCCATTTGACGTGATATATACTGTAACTTTCCCAATTATTCGAATTTCAAAAAAACCATTTTAACACAATATTCTAGACATATGTAACATTAATAAAATGTACGAAAAAGAATATTTAGCTTTTTAAAACCGTCTGGGTGATGTGCCCCCTTAACAGATTAGCAATAGAAACATAATCAGAGATACTACATCAATGTTTACTCCATCAGAAAGAAATAAGGTACAAAGGAAAATCATATTTGCCCACACCCCGAAAATCATAAAATCATACGGTTGAAAAAGTGACTTTATGGGATGGGTATCATCGTGAAATGAAAATTCCCCAAGGCGTGGCTTAATCTAAGCTCGTCAAGGTTCACCATCGAACGAAGGAAATATCACTTTACAGCGGTGCTTACCGTGACGGCGAGGCGTGAATCGCATGGAGAGATCGGCGGAGGAAACGAACGGAACCTCCAGTTAACTTCGTGAAAGATGGCGAGGGCGTTGAGGAGAGAAGGATAGCGGTGTTGAAATTCGTTTCTTTTGACGAGCGAACACAACGGCAGGATCGTAAACATCGGAAGAGGGCGAGCTGCAAAGGATTCGCTGGCGTATCATTCGACAGCTGGTTCGAGGGCTTTTGTGAAAAGGGCTTGGATGCGGGCGTAAAAGCGACGCCGATGCTCGTCGACGACATCGTACCTTGATTGAAGTGGGCTAGAAGAAGAAAAGGAAGAAAAGGTAGAAGAAGGGGTAGTTGAATATTTAAACCGGGAACAGAAGATCACTCTGAAACGCGTATTTTTTATGAATGATTGATCGAATCTTCGTTTACGAGTTGCTGCGAGGAACGACACCAAAGATAAGCAGTCAGAGGAACTCTACGAACTTATGAGTTTATTGCCGTCGTGGGTTTAAATTGTAAAGTTTTTGAGCGTTCGAGTGTTGATGTTATGAATAGAAAGCGTGGACGTGATGCTGAAGGTAAAAAGTTTGGGGTAAAGAGAAAGGGGTGCCATAGGAGACAGTGTTAGTAGTAGATGCTCATATGATTGATTTTTTTATTGGTGCAAGGGAAACTGTTCAAAAGTGATTCAGGGTGAAGAGGATACTTTAGGAAATGCAGTTAACATTGGGTGCTCGACTGCCTAGCATTTTATTAGAGCTGCCAGGTAAATTTTTCGAAATTAGTTAGACAAGAAAGGAGCTTTGGGAAATGGGATTCGTATTAGATGCTCACATGTTTGGCGCTGTTATGGATTTAAGGGAAACTTTTCAAAACTGGTTTGGTATGAAAGGGGTGCGTTACGAGAAAAAAATATTGCCTAATTTTTTAGGAGTGATAGATCAATTTTTCAAAATCGTTTAAAAATAAAAAGGGAACGCTCACTTGCTTCATTTTTTTAAAGGACGAAAGTGAATTTTTTTAAACTGGTTTAGGGTGGAGAAGGTGCTTTGTAGATAAGGTCAGTACTGAGTGCTTACTTGCTTGGTTTTTTACAGATATAATAGAAACTTTCCTAAACTGGTTTGGGGTTTAGAGAGTACTTTGAAAGATAGGATCAGTATTGAGTGTACACTTCCTTGACTTTTTAAAGGTGGAAGGTGAATTTTCAAAGTTTACTATGTAAGACGATCGAAGTAAACTTATAATCAAAGTGCGTTTAAAATTGATATATGTAATGGATGTCCCAGATTTTTCCACACAGTTTTGTTAGTATATTTTGTAACCATAAATAAGCAACAAATGTTATATAAGTGTAGGTCATTTGAAGCTTCATTAAAAAGTTGTGATAAAAATATTGAATCGATGTGGAAGTAATAATTCTTAACAATTCTAATGATTTCTTGATAAGTTTTAAAATCATTCACGTTGAACTACACGTACTGAACTAAAGTCATACTGTAGAAAAAATAAGATACTACACGATAAAATAACGGTAGTGTTGGATTCCAGGAGAGTTGAGAACACGTAGAAGGTAACTCTTAGAGGGTTTATTAATATGGCTACTACACTCGACTAGTGAATACGGAAATCTGACGGTTCTATGATTTTGCGGGCTTTTAAGTACTGTTGTTGGGGGTGACTAATCGTAAGGACAATGATCGAGGAAGAGGGTGACTAAGGAAAGGTACGGAGTACAGGATGACTAGGAACTGAGATTAGAGTGTTTGTCAGATGCATTTGGTTTAGGATGAGTCTATGGTGTTTACAGTGTGAGTGGTCGTGTCGGTCATTCAACAGTAGTATGATACTGTCATGTTCCAGAAACGACATTTCCAGTTATCAAACCTAAATACCATATATTTATTGAAATAAAGTGAAATCAAAATGAATTTCGTAAAGTAACAAATTCATCTTTCTAACGCCATCTGTATTATATCGACAAGAACAGTGAACGTTTTAAAATGGAATATTAATAACAATTAATGATTATATTAGTTACCAACTTATCCTTGTCTCGTATTATATTTTCCTTTGTATTTCATATTTTTGTTATAATTTTTTAATACGACATCAAACGGTCTATTTTCGTACAACATTTTTTGTTTATTTACGATCATAGAACATATTGATAAAGTTTTGCGGAGAAAACCTGGACACCCTGTACATTTAATATTGTATAATGGTTCGCAAAGTTGACCAAACGTTTTATATACTTTAGCAAAACACGAAACTCAAAATACAATCTTTGTACAGTCTACGTTTTCGCAATCATGTATTAAATAACATACTTAGTATACCGTTAATTCATAATTCACAACAAAGTAGGGGAAAGTTGGACAAGACGAGGTAGTTCCGTAATATAGAATTCTCGATTCCATAGCTTTCGTGCTGCTACTTTATTGATAATAGTACAAAAATTTCCTAAACGCAACGCATGCATATTGGAAACCTAATTGAGGACGGTGAGATATTTTTGCAGAGCAAAGCAAAAACAAAGAATGTACAAAGATCGCGGCCACCCACTAATAAGCAAAATATATCTTTACATTTCCATTTTATTAATTATACAACTGACTATAAATCCTAAAAACAAAGAAGTTAAACGAATACAAAGAATCTAGAATAAAGATTACAATACTAAAAATGTAACACTCTTGCATCATAGTAATTTTCTGTCTCAAAGAAAAATTCTATCCAATACTTTTTACGATTAAATGTTTTTTCGTTAACACCTTTTTAAAGAATCACACTGAAATCAAGGAAAGAATCGTTCGACCAACCAGTTGGATTCCAACAAAATACGGGAAGAAAAGATGAAGTAGAAGAAAAAAGTGTGGAGGGGCGCGTAACGAGCAAGAAAACCGAAGGAAAACGATTATAGGGAAATTCCGAGCGGCGCAATTAGGCGGCTCGGTTGCGATTGTTTCCGAGCGAGGTGCAATCTGCAAAGGAGACGAGAGGCAACCCCGGCTGGAGGGGTTGAAGCGTCTCGAGATCTGTGGGTTGATTATCTCGGAGGTATGAGGCGACGCGACGCACCCTGGGATCCTGTGTAGCCCTACAGGAGCCACAGGAAATTGCTATGCGGCTGGTGGCTTCCAGGTGATTGGCAGTGGCCACTAGTCGCATCCCTAATCGCCGATTACAGGACAACGCGGAATATTCTCTCTTTCGTTTCAATTTTTTATTAATTTTTTGTGATGTGAGAATATCCATAGTAATCCCAAATGAGCAGTAAGATGGGTTTTGAGAATTTAATCACTTTTTCTGATAGACATATTTTCATATACGATTATACTTTACGATACAGTGGATTTCGCTTATTATGATTACTTTGGGACTTGCAATTTATTATAAAAATAATCGACAATAAAAAATATACAAAATATTTAAAGTAAAGTACAACGTACAACATTTAGAGGATTAAACAAATCTCTATTAACGTCCATTATTTCAATTTTACTTAAGGAGATATGAATTTGCATAAATAACAGCAGTCCAGTTATCACATTTGTATATACATAGTTTAATGGATATACTATCATTTTTAAGAACATTCAAATTGTCATAAGCTTGTCTCTCTAGCTTCTCCTTTATTTTATTTACATATTTTCTAATAATTCGTACAGTGCATTCGTATAAAAGATTACGGATATGCTTCGCCTAAAAATAAGATTTAAAGAAAAGGTTTATTTAATACGAATTTGTTAAGTATTCTTGTTTTATCTCTAAATGTAATTATCACAGGTGACACTAATAATCAAAGTTTGATTACAATAGGCGGATTATTTTTAATTAGTTCTATATAGTGTTTTGGGATCGACTGATTATCATAAAAATAGGCGATTGACAATATTCTAGGACCTTCATATGACATCGAGTATGAAAAATTCACAAAAACTGCATAAAGAATATAATTAGTGTGTGTGTGTGTGTGTGTGTGTGTGTGAGAGAGAGAAATTGAATAAAACCATCAGAGGATTAATCATGAAAAATTTATTTGAACAAGTGCTCTGTTTACAATACATTTCTGTAAATTAGGTTATCATAAAAGATGAGCTACATTCAAATTCTTCTTACGCTTGTATTAGGTACTGACATTAAATCGACTAATCAGTAAACATGTTCCTTGGAGCCTCAATATGAACATATCTTATTAAATCGTATTTACATTTATTATTTTCCATTTGTTTACGTTTTAGAAATTTATTCTGATTTATTCGAACCGACAATTGTGAGACATTACGCCATTTTCTTGGAACAATAGCTTCGTACACTGAAGCAGATACAATTGGAATGATTTTAATTCATGGCGAGGCTGGAATGAACTGTGTACAAACCTTCCAATTATACGCAGAGAGACACCCTGAGAGAAATCATCCTTCTCCACAAAGCTTCGACCGCATAGTAATGTTATTTTATCGAATAGGTAATGTGAAACCACTCAAACGGAAACAATCGGAAACTGTTACTGTAGAAGATTCAGCAACTATTGTAATGCCTGCAGTAAGAAACGATTCCACTACAAGTTGTCGAAAAATTGTACGCACTTCTGGCATCTCAAAATCAAGTGTGAGTAGGGATGGCAAAAAATGAGAAAACATCGATATGTCGATATAAGAGTACCAACGGCTAACTACTATCGACGTTCGTCGATACATCGACAAGAAAACATCGATATTTGATGTTTCTTGTTATTATTGTTTAAAATAGAGGGATTGTAATGAATTTCGAAAAATTTTGACTTTAGGATTTAATTTTAGTATTTCTTTGATTTATCTCAATATTCATTAGGTAAAAAAGATTACTGATTACGAAATAGCAGACCGTGTGATTACGTCTGTAGTTAATAAATTTGAAACAAAGATATCATCGATAAGCGGTGCTTCGTTTATTCTAAAAACTCAGAGTTGAACTTTTAATGCCCAGAACGAACCATCTTTTAGCTTCGATACTATCGATCGTCAAGCATCAATGGTTTCGATGGTATCGATTTCCAAAGATTGATAGTAAAAACATTGATGTATCATTGTCATACCCAAGTGCGAAAGGAGTATTGCAACGTAACAAGGTTCATCCGTACCACATTTCCTTACATCAAAAACTTTCTGGTAACGACTTTGAAAATCGGATTAATGTTTGTCAATGGGCACTAAAGCAAATACAAAGAAATAAAGATACATTTTATAACATTCTCTTTACTGATGAATCCACTATCGCTTACAACGGTGAGCTCAATACATTTGTATTATTCGAATATTGGAAATCCGAGCATCCATAGAGCGTAAATTTATGATGCGGTATAATTGGCGACAGCGTCATTGGACTCTTTTCCATCGATGGCACTTTGAATGGCCAAAAATATGCAAATTTTTTAACTGATGAGTTACCGGGATTGTTAGAAGATGTGCCCATATTTCAAATATCTGAAATGTGGTTTCAACATGACGGATATCCGGCTCACCATGATATTAACAAGCACGTGAAGTATTGCACGCAAAATTTCTACAACGTTGGATCGAACTATTCGGTGGCCTGCACGTTCCCCAGATTTTACTTCCTTAGTCTTTTTTCATGGGGTACAATTACATATCATTATTAATATCTGTTTTTATCAGCTATAAAATGGAGAATCGGTTTTATGCATTTTGTTCCTCTCCACTAGTGTCAATTTCTTGTCTCTATCATTTTACAAATTATATCCTTAAACTATCTTATTCTATTGTCTGTCATAATGATAAATGTAAATACATCTCTTATATTTGTTTTTTTTTATTTTTATTTTATCTTATCTATGCTATAGTATATTTGTATCGTCCCGTTACCACTTATTCTCCTGCGGATTTTCCCTATCTTTCATCCTTGAATTCTTTGCTTCTTGCTTCCCTTTTTCTTCTCTCTCTAACCTCTCTAACCTTCCAGCCACACTCTCTGACCTTCGTCCCTTCAGCACCTCCTCAAATGTCAGCTATAGGGTATACTTAATAGTCTGCAATGATATTTCGACAACACTAAATTGTATGAAAGAACGCATTAGGAATGCGTATATGCTAATATCAATACGTAACTCATTAAGAAGATCAGAAAATCATTCATTATGCGCTTAGAGAAATGTATCGGGGTCAATGGATTTCATGTTAACCATTTGTTAAAATAAATTTTCCAATATTAATTTTCTTGTCGTAGTTATTTCACTAGTTACTTCCCTTGTACGATGAATTACAACATTCTTAACAGAGAATTCAGAAACCGGCTCTGCTTGGCTCTGTAAAGGTGGTAGAATACTTCCACGAGAACACCAGTATCGTTTGCTGATCAGTATGCAGAAGGTGGAGTGGAAGATGTAGCTTCAACCTCTCTTTCCTCCCACCAGGTTCTTCCATGCTCCATGGGGAGGGAGTTTAAAATTTCCCGGGGGATACAGGTCGGGGTTAGATGGACCGATGATAGGGGAGAAGCAGGCAGAGGAACGATGAAAAACGACGAAACTCGCGATACGTGCGTGATTCACGAACATGGGCGACTCCTGTCCCCGGAACTTTCCGGTTGAAACAATTACCAATGGCAGTGGAGAGCAGATTTTATGCAATACGAACTGCACATAGCAAGAGAGTAAATGTGCCGACATTTCTAGCGACTTCAGAAATGTAGATTTGCTTGGTACTAGGTTCAAAGTAGAAAGATCTGTAGATTTTTCCAAAAATGGGGTAGAACGAAAGTTATCCGATACTTGAAGTCAGATTACGAAAAGTATTTGCAGTTCACTGTATTCGTATCTGTCGCCAGTGCTTCAAAGGTCGTTATTCAGGATGGATATGGATGAAATTTTAATAATTATGATATTGCTTTCCAAAAAAGAAGAAGAAAAGAAGATATTGGATACAGCTGTTATTTTTTTTGTTTACTTTATTTTTTCTTCTGTGTTTAAGTTTAAGTTCTGAGTTTTTAGTACTAATTTAGAGTTTCTGATTAATATCCGTTTTTGTGCAGCTGTTGTTTTATTCTCTATTATTATATATATGGCAAAGAGTTATCCTGTTGATCAATAAATTAAATTAATTGATTAATTACAAAAACTTCGTATGGAAGGAATGTTGAGCACATTTTTCACGGATGTTAGGAAATCTGAAAAAGATAAATCTCCAGTTCGTATTGAAATTCAATGTTTGTAACGAATTTCTCTGTATTAAAACTCATTGCATTTTAACTGTGCCTCGCCTTTGTGTTTATCAAATAATTTGTGGATGTTTGGTCGCCAAGAAAGTTGCTCGCAGTGTGAATGCATGCATTTGTTCATAGGCATTAAAATGGTTGCAAAGAGCAGCGAGTCATCTGTGTGCCGCTCGCACTTTCGTGGTTGCCATGAATTCGGTGGTCATATATTTTCATAAACTTCGTGATGGCCGGCGACTGGTCGACTGTGTATAAAGGGCCTACATCTTCCAACACCTTGGGCATTCTAGGGTTAACCCCTTGACGCCGAGCTCAGTACTTTAGACACTTTACGTACGGTCGACCAGTCGCAAGTGGCCACAAAGATTATGAAAATATATGAATGATTACATACTAGTCGTTGTTTGCTCTTGACGACCATCGAGTCTATGATGACCACGAATATACAAGCGACACACAAGCGACTAGTGATTAGACTGATACCGATACTATAGATAATATTCAAACAAATCAACACTAAAATACTGAATGGAAAGTAATGAACGGTATCCATATTTTAGGTACTCGATATCAACTTTTGATGTTGATACTTTTTGAAACGATATCAAACCAGTACTCTGCCGAATAAATACCTGTTTGATATTCAGTAAAACCACAGACGAAGTATAGAACAGCCCTATCATCTTATGGGACTTCCTGTCACATGGTCTGAACTACCGATAACATAAAAGATCAGAGTTTTCGGAAGAATATTTTCCTTTTTATTTCCTAAAAGGGTGCAGAAACGCTTGTAACGTATTTTAATGTGCAAAATGTATAAGCTGACGCAAAGCTATAGATTGTATGTAATCGAAAAGGTAAAAATAAAAATGGTAAGTGGGGCTATGTGTTCCGAAAACCGACTAACAGAAAAATACGTTGGATGATAGGTCTATTCCATACCTTGTCCGTGATAAAACTGTCGATATTCATTCGATACTTTACCAAAAGATTGATAATTGTCTAATATTATTTCGAAAGTAACAGTATACGAGTTCTACAAATAATGTGGGCTTCTCGAATAGTACATTGAAATAATGAAAGAAATTCATAAATGTGCGTAAAGCAGAATCGATGAATACATAAAACGCTGATCCAGTGAAGTCTAATGAAAAAAACAATAAAATATCGATAGTTTCTTGTAGGTATCGAATAGGTATCGATATTTTTTTATACCTACGTCCTTTAATACTACTCAATACGAAATTGAAATTTATAGATTGGCATCGATAGTATCAATATGGTATCAGTTCTAACACCAGCTGTGACCATTCTAATGCATTTCTTCAAATGCATGTATCCACACGTCGAGCAACACTCTTGGCGACCTAACGTCAACAAATTATTTGATAAACACAAAGGCGAGGCATAGATAAAAAGACAATAAGTTTTCATACAGAAAATTCATTACAAAAATTAAATTTTAAAAGCAATTTGGGATTTATCTTTTTCAGATTTTCCAACATCAATAAAAAAAACTGTGCTGAACATTTCATTCATTTGACATTCTTGTAATAACGGATGTACTCAGTACTTTCTTCTTTTTTTGGAAAGCAATTTGATAGTTATTAACATTTCTTCCATATCTGTTTCATATGGTGTATTTTGTATCTTTGGAATACTGACGATAGGTACGAATGTGTAGTCGAGTTTGGTCGCTTAATTTGGTCACCGAATTTGGTTTCCTGAATGTTGGTCTTTCGATGACCTGGTCGCCGGCGACTGGTCGATCGTGTGTAAAGAGCCTTCAGATTGTCCAAAACCGTGTTGTAACCACATCAAAGTTAGGCGCTAATTCCAAAAAATGAAACCGATATTAACTCGTTTGCTTAAATCACTAAACACAACCACTTTCTGAATCAAAATCGGATCATTGGTAGCTAACAGAGATTAGTTTATGAAGAAAAGTAACACGTAGAATTTTGTGGACATTCTTTGACCCACTCTTATGTGTCCTACGGTTAGAGAAAGTAGTTCAAATATGGGCTACAACTTTTAGATACTTTACCGTTTATTGTCTAACCCGTTGAAAATGCTTAAACGTTGACATATCACTGTATGTCTACAGCATGTTAGCTTTCTAATGTAGAATTGAAATGTGTTGAACGAAAGTAATGTTTGCTATAAATTACAAATTTAACGTAACAGTGACAATTTTCATTTTTGCAAGGGTGATCCAAATATGAGCCACACATAAAATAATCTAAGATAAAAATGAAAATTATTGCTTGTTTTCAGAAAATTGTTCTTTTTATTGAAAGTGGATAAAAAAGCTCTCAATGTTAGCAATAAAGTGTTCTTAGCAAATTAATTCTTACTTTAGTAAATAATTATTGGAACAATTAAATGAACATATATACTAAAATTTCAATATTAGATCGGTAACCTGAAGAATAATTCAAGCGGTCATTGCAAAATTGAACAATTTCATTTTCGGCAAATAACGACATTTTCGTTGATTTTTAAATGTAATGTATTTTATGTAGTTTAATGTAAAAAACCAGCAGCTGCAATGATTAAATATTGACATAATGAAACTAACTAAATAGTTTTTCAATGGTTTTACATCTAAAAAATAGTCAGTTTCGAAGATTCATTTTTTATACCAAAAGATTTCAAGCAATGGTCAATTTTTGAATCGATCCCTTCAATCTGAGTGTTAATGGCTAATATGAAAAATACGTAATTGCTTTACACATAATAACAATGGATCCTACTACAATGTACAATAAAAGTCTTTCCAATTTTCTAAATTTAAACGAATTGTATTTACAAAAAACTACCGAGAGTTGCTGTTGAAAGATCCTTCAGCTCTACAGATTTCATTGTCAGCCTGTGTTCTTTAAACACTAGTGAAAACTAAACACTTTAAACTCCGTTTAAAACTAGTGAAATAAATTCAACTATCAAACTCCGGTATAAATACTTTAACTTTCATCTTTCACGTCCACTATGGATAAATCGTCCAATCATCATCCGCAATGTACTTCCAAAGTGTAAATTCTAAATTCGCCTTTATCTCTACTACCGATAAATTATGAAATTCACATTTAGCGCACGATACTAATCGATATGGAATGAGTTCTGGTCGTGATCATGAGCAATAACGGAGACTTAAAGTGAACGACTTTTGTCTCGCGAGGATGGGATGAAAATGGAGGACGCAAATTAATGGAGATTCGCGTAGTGGAGTATTCTGTAGTTCTTTCGTGGCGTCTTCTGGCAGCGAGTTGCCAGGAAGCCGGCAAAAAGCGGAAAAAGTGTTAAGCGCGTAGAAGTAGCTATAGCTGATGAAAGTAATGGTCCTTGGAAAGAGGAAGCGGGTTTAAGGATCCTCTCTAACGTCCACGGGTCTATACGTTACCATATCTCTGGAACAGTAACATACTTTCCCGCTAATGTATTATACTTCCACGACGTTGCGCCATTTTTGTCCGCTGTTACCCCTTGAAATTTTCATCGATCACTAAGGAAAACACCCCCTTGGAACCATTCACTTTCGCGTTGAACTCGCTGCACGAGAAAATGTGTGGATCGGAATACAACAATTTGGCTGTTTATTGCCCTTGAAGATTTAAAAGGTTATAGGTACAGTGGCTACAAAAAGTATTCGTACACAGCCACGTTTTTCATTCAACCGGTTTTTTAATCAGCCTATATATTCCAATTTGACTACAATCAATGTTTATAGTCAAATAAGGCTAGTATCAAATCATACGAAAATTAATTTAGTTAGGCCTAATTAATTAGTCCTTAAGTGAGAAAATAAATACGTTGGTGTACGAATACATCTTGTAGTCACTGTATGTTAGGCTATAATTTGCGACAATAGATAGTTTCATGTAATAATTCAATAAATGAGTAATAATTAAATTGTTGTCCAGTTCTATTCGCATTTTGCTAATTATATTATATTATATATAATATTATATATGTTACCCTCAGTTCACTCATCACATTGGACGTAGTATCTCACTCGTACCCTTAAAGAATTGTAAGCTGAAAATGCTCAGATACAATTACAAACAATAACGATTCTTTAATGCAAAAATCACAATTTCCATATTTATGCATTTCATATTTGGGCATACAGTTTTAATACGCAAATATTCAATATTCATTGAAATTATTATATTAATCGAAATTGAACAGTGGCGAACTTTAGACTGATTATTAAATTAGTGCGTCATAGCTTGTCACACATACCTCCAAAATGGGCATTGATTTTTACGCAATATAATTCATTTCTAAGAAAAAATATCTTGGTTACATGCTTGTTAAACAGACTGCACTACCCTGTTCAAAAAGTTACACAACTAGTCAAATAAAACCCAAATTATTCCAATACGAATCAATTTCTCTTAATCACTTTCGAAGTAATCCTCATTACTTACAATACGTTTTTCCATTCATTAAAACATTGTTCGAACAAAGTTTCTAGTGTGGCTTTCAACTCGTTCAGCGAGTTTCGGTTTGTCGCATGAATCGATTTAGAGCGACGTCCCCGCAGAGATTTCTTTAATAAGGAAAATATGTTGAAGTCGCATGATGTTTGATTAGATGAGTACAATACTTGCGAGATGAGTTTCGTTGAATTTTTAACTGAAAGCTTGCAAACAAGCATGGAGGTGTGAGTAAGCATATGTGAGTAAACATCGATGAATTTGGAGAATATTAAAAGTTGCTGCTAGCTCAAATCTTGTTTCACATGAAACATGTATTTTCAACAAATTATTCGATCGACTTTGAGTAGAAAATGTACAGGTGTCAACATCAGATGTACAAATTTAACGAACTTGTCCTGAAACATTTTGAACCGAATAGCATATTTAATTAAAATAACTTTATCATGATTATATACATTTTCCATCAGCGACTAATTAGGTTCCTTATTACATATTTATAAAAATCACAAATTTCAGGATTGCCTGAATTTCCTCCTGACCCCGGTGAAAAATTATTAATCTCAAATTTTGCAAATCAATGTTGAACTATTTTTCTGTTTAAATATATACATTTACGTTATTAAACATTATTATTATGTTATTACAAGAATTATTAAATCACAAATTTGATTATTAGATCGGTGCATAATTTGTATCGTATTTTTGGGTATAATTTAATTCATCAAAATTTTTTAAAGATGTTTGCAAAATATGTATGATTATAAACAAAACACCCAATAATAAATAAATAATTCAATGCAAGTTTTACTTAAATTAGTATAGTGACTATTAGGAAATGTTGAAAATATTAATAAGAAATACATCAGAAATTATGCAACGACCTAATATAATCATTTAAATTTTACATATATATATTATTTTTGTATAGTTGTGTAATAAAAGTTGCATCTCTATGTGTAATTATTTTTTCATTATACCTTTAAAATTACTTCTTTTGCAATTATTCAAGTTAACATCTAATGTATATCCTATTAAAAAATTGGATTTCATTTTTCTATATTGCTATGCCAAAGTTTCGAACAATTATTTCTAACATGTAAGGTGTACAAATTCATATCAATTTGTATTCCGTATAAAAGAAAAATAATACACATAATTCCTTGTGCAGCATTAATCGTGCGCGCGAATAATTTGAGAAACTATTATACAAAAAGAGAATAAAAATGTCAAATTATATTTTACCTTTACAAATATGAAATAATCCAAGAATTTAATTTTTAATATCATAGCTATCTATTTGAACTTGAATTAAAAATAGTTGATATTTTTATTTAAAAAGATATTTGGCTTTATGTTTGAAAAAGTAAATATTAATACCAAGGTGTACCAAAGTAAAATAAGAAACCAGAAAATTGTGCAGCTTGATTGCGTCGAAAGTGTAACTTAACCCGCTTCTTATCAGCGGGAGTAAGCGAGTTATAAAAAAAAATTGCAACCACCCTTACTCTAAATGTAAAGGCTTTACGAGACATCGACGCGATGGCTCTTTATTTATCTCGGCCGTAACATGCAACATAATATCAGCCTAACCTGTCGAATCGAGTACTAAAAATACTCGTAAAACCACCCTCTTAAGACAGAAGCTCTTCTCGTGTGTCAAAATCGAGTTTCAAAAACATAACTCTTGCGTAAACTGTTCTGACAATTTAACTGTACGAGGATCTTTAAATACATTATATCTGAATAGCTGACAAAAATTATACGCAGAAAGTTTTATCGATAATTCAATCATTGTCAATAATTGCATTTAAGGAAATCACCAGATTATACAATTTTCTGGAATTTTATTTTACCTAAAATTTCCTGGAATTTTAGCGTATGCATCTACAGTTTTCTGGTATTATACTTTACTTAAATTTTCTGAAATTTTACTATACCAACAGTTTTTTTAATTTTAGTTTATTCAATTTCTGGATTATATAAAGCGTTTGTTGTAGTTGCAGAAAACTACACAACACACTATATATGTATACCCGGAAAATTATTTAGAGAATGTTGTTTCCATTAATTAATTGTCAATGTGTGTGTGCTCGAAAGATTATCTAGAGAATGTTGTTTTAATCATTTAATCGCCAAAGTTCTTGCAATTATCAATATTAAATATGTATGGCAGGTACATGTTTTTTTCCAAATCTTAGGTCTATAAAAATTCAGTAAATATTATATATTTGAGTAAAAATCATTCAAAGAAATTGTTAAACATATTCTTGTGATAATCTTCATGTTAATAACTAATGAACAAATACCTAAATAACGTAAATTCTAGAGGCAGTAAAACATTTCCTTTCTCGCTATTAAATTTCCTTCGTTCTCTTCGATTGCAAATTGTAATGATTTAATTGCCTTAAAATATACTACCTAAAATCCTTCTCCTACGACATTCAGAACAGAAACGAAAAACGAAGACTGAAAAAATTCATAGCAAAATAGTCGAATGTTTACACAAGGGAGGATAAGGCGGACAAATAGCAAAAAGTTCGGCCAGCCGTCGAGCGAAAATATCGTGCCACGTGTTACCCTGAAAAATTAATCGTTGCTGAAGTCTCCAGGGAGAGACTGTGGCTGCCACCCCTTTTCCTCCCTTCGCCCTATTCCGTCCGAGCCAGTCCTGGAGGACGAGTTAGCCCGTAAATTCTGGTGAACGCGACGCATCGTCCAGCCAGCATGAAAATTAATGACAGGGGCGTGACAGAGGGTGGTACCTCCGGCAAGTAACCCTCCAAGACTGAGGGGGTGGTGTTGGCGCGGCAATAATGCAAACAGACACGCGATAATCCGCGATGGCTCGTTAACAGCGACGAGGAGCACGTAAGTCATACGTGTGTTCCTGCCACGCGCCCCTTGATGAGGGTTGCTTACATGTATCCACCTCCCCCCCTTGCCACCCCTAAATGGAATCTGTGATACGTGGTAAGCAGATAAATAATTATTCTTACCTTTTTTTATTTCTTCTTCTGCTTCTTCTTTTCTTTCTTTTTTGAAAGGAAAATGATTTGGCATGGCATACGAAAGTAAAACGTTGATTAAGATTGAGGTATTAGTAGAGTTAAGTGGAGAATGAATGTTTATATATAAACGCATTTGAGGGCAATTTAAATGTACAAAAAGAGACGCGGATAATTAGAGCTTGTTTATAATATTAGTTATAGCAAATAAATAAGTATTGGATAATAATAATATAATTGTGGTATTACTTACAGAAAATATATTATAGATACAATATATTATACAATATACAACGAATAAATTCTACCATAATCTAACTTTTGTAAATTGGATACTAAATTTGGCACTCATCGTATTTTGGATATTTTTAATACTTTCACATATCATACAGTTTACAATTACAAATATTATATAATAGTAGTACAATAACAGTATTACTTACGATAAATAAATTACAATATAATTAGGATATAATTTACGTTGAACAAATTTCATTAGCATAATATCATTTTTATAAAGTTTATACTTTCTTTTGACTTTCACAGTACAAATTTGCACAAATATTTGAACTCCAGTAATGGTTATAATTGAATCCAACATTAGTCGAAATGTAGCATAAAATGCACCCAAATTAAGAGTGCATCTTGATTAGACATGTGTGATATTATTTAGTTAGTTTTTGTTTAACATTACTGTAATTATCATATGCCTCACCTAATCTAATAATTATTATGTAACATATAATATATAATAAGTACACTGCAGATTTTTAGTCAAATTCATCTTTTTATAAGCACAATTAATCACATTGGTTCCTCATCTTCTGAGTATAACAATGTGCGGTTTACATTAAATGTTTTATGTAATTTTTGCATATTATGTGCATTGTATAATTTTTGGCAAACTTAGAATTTCTATAAATGTCTGATAGTAAGTGTAAATAGTGTAGTATCATAGTTTTGTAGGACTTTAGTTTTAAGAACAGGAAAAGGGTCGTAAAAGAGAGAGAGCGCTGACGGAGAAAAGTCAGACCCAACGACCAAGTGATCGGCCGATGCGTCGCCGATGCTTCTAATAATAAGAGCGTGGTGGGAAAAAAGAAAAGGGCCAGCAAGGATTTCTTCCCTAGCGGAAAGTGGTCAGAGTTGTAAAGAGAGTCCAGAGTGTTGTTACGAGTCGAGACAGAGAGAGAGAGGGAGTAGTTGCGTTTTAATCTAGACACAGTTTTGTAACCTTATATAATCTTTAGTCCTAATAAATTATATATTCTTATACTTAACACTACAATGGTATTCCTCTTCTTCTGTGACAATTAATTAAACAACTGAAAGTTCGAGGACATTAATTTAGTTACGATTTTTCTCTCTAGAATACTAATGAATTTATTCTCATATATGTAAACAACGATGAGAAGCAAGTAAATAAGTCATATGCGTGTTACTGCAACCCTTGACGAGGGTTGCTTATGTGTTTCCAGCCCCAACTCCGACAATTGGACACGAAGTGGCCGGAAACCGTTGCTACTTCGTCTTTCCTCGCTAGCCACTGAGTTTTAAGAGTTTTTTAACGGACCAGGAAATGTGTAGTTTATACCACGCCTTGCAACCAGTATTGGCTAAGAGGAGGGAATTCTCTCTATTTTCTTCGTGGCTTCGAAAAGGTTAAAAAGGGTTAGGGGTGGATGTAAAAGGATGGTAAAGTTGGACTACCGCTAAGGAATTCTTTTTGCGTTGAAGCGCTTTATTAGTTGTTTATAAATACGCTGCGGATCTTTTTGCATTTATAGGAACTTTAAACGTGTATAGATCTACGGAATGCAAATAGTATGCAAAAATATACAAAATATTGGAAGCGAAGTACAAATTATAATGTTTAGAGGGTCTTAGTTGTTTAGTTTAATTTATAAAGATATTAATTTACATGAACATCCGTAGTCTATTTGTAAACATTACAAATACAAGTGAACACTTTTAAAATGGTTAATTATTAAATTATCAGGAATTAGTTATTTTAGAAACTGGAATATGAAATATACAAACTGGAATATAATGGAATATATACATTTTCTTCAAAATACATATCTACCTATAACAGGGAAACTACAATATGCAAAAAAGTATAGAAATTGTAGGAAAGTTTGTATCCAGCAGTTGAATATACTAAAAGTTTTGAGTCTTGAAGAATTTCTTGGACCAATTTTTCCCTGAGAAAAATGAAAACCATTTGCAAACTGCAATTATAAAGCGAGAAGTTAGCGGAGAAACGTTATACGGGAAATTATTCAATAAAATGATAATTAAACTACGAATCTTTATGCATTTAAATGAGTAAAAGGTACAGAATGCAAATAATATGCAAAATTATACAAAATATCCGAAGCAAAGTGCATTTCATATTTGGAAGATGAAATGAATCGGTATTTCGATTCTATTTCTTCGTCTATATTTATGCAAATTCATATTTTTATATATATAGATGAAGAAATGGAAATACTTTTAGGAAATTTGAATATGGAAAAAATTCATCCAAAATAAAGTAGACGTTCGAATTTTGAAGGAGTGAAATAAATCTTTCTGAGGGGTCCATTTAACTAATTGCATTTGTACAAATATAAATCTGCATAAAAATCCGCATTATACTGATGACAATATTAAATATTCGAATATGCACTGTTACAGATTTGCTAAGCACCACAAGTAAATATGAGTGTCTTGATTTTTCAAGAAAGTAAAGTTGGGGAATCAACATTACTTCGCTTTACTGTAATTGGAGGTAGTTAAGGTGGATTTGGCTAACCTGTTTCGATGTTAGGTCTATGATTGTGCTTTTAGCAATTAGCCCGGGAAACGATCGATTCAAGCGGAAACAGTCTTGGAACAAGGGTTCAAGGATAACGCCGGAAGATTCATCGGTCGGCTTGGAAGGACTTAGTGCAGGCGTTAAAGCAAACCGTACTTAGAATCGAGCTGAAATCAATACTGCAAGACTTGAATTACTATGGCTGCTATAGCGAATGCGTTAATTAATTTACACAGCACAAATACACCATTAACTTCAAATCTATGCCCTGAAAAAAGGTAGCAGTGCTTTATGCCAATCTACTTTCCTTAAAATTTTAATCGAACAATGCTTAACTTTTCATACGAGGGAATATTTTTATAGAAAATCTAATTTGCTTCAGGATTTGTATACATTTACTTAATGACAATATTAATAGTAATTATTTAATAGTAATACAAATAGTAAGTAGTAGAAATAATATATATGCTTCGTTTCTTGAAATTAAAGCCCCTCCTTAGCTCATTTGCATACGTAAGCAATGAATAGATTAATGTTCTTGGTCTCGTGTTTTGAGATATTCAAAGTTGAAGCTTTTATTGTTTGTCAAACTGTGATATTGATGAAAGGTCTGTACAATCGAAATTATATAAGCTTCATTTTTAATACAGAATAAAACGACGCCAAAGAGAACGGTTACTTTACTTTCAGTAAAAAATAACAGAGCTTTTGATTATATCCTTTGTTATATGTGTCATATTATATTAAATGCTTCAGCTTAACGTGTAGATATTTAATTAGTTGAACGTTAGAAACGTATGCGAATGCTTTCATGTATGAGTGCATATACACTCACAACAGTCATTGAAGTCTATATAGTCATTTTAAATTCCAAATATTTACATATTTTAGGATACATTTTAGAAGAATACAAATTATGTGAAAATTTATAAAATATAAAATTCAAAGTAATAAAAATTTCTAGATGTCGTTTCATAAAGGTAGGCTGATTTAGCATATGAATAAAAGTGCTCCTGAACTTAATTTAATATTATTTCGATTATGTCAAACAAATTATAGAACGTCACAGTTGCGCCAGAAGGTCTAACAAAGTATAAACATAGCTGTAATGATAATTTTTGTGTACTTCAATACACCTATGAAGACCTGCATGAGAGTGTGTTTTTAGTTCATATATATATTTCTTTTATACAACAGTGGAAAAAACATACTTACTTTTCTAGAATCTATCAAAGTTTAAATAATAAACAAATCGATATTCTCGAATTTGTCGAAACTCTTGTATTTTTTATGTACTTGAAATTTAGAAGTGTATATGTATACTTTTACGATTGACTGCATTTAATCCCTTGCCTTATAATTTTTGCAACAGCTACTCATAGTGTCACGTTCGTAACAAATATCCGTGACCATTTCTTGTCCTCCAGAAAGAATGACGGATTTTTGACAATAACGTGAAAATAACCAGGCATTTGCGAACAATGAGAAGACCCCCCCAAATCCAATGCCATAAACTAGGAATAATCCAGCACGCAACATTTGAAAAGGGATGAATCCCCGAAACTGTAGGCTTCAAAGATTTTGGCCATTGAAAGTGTCGCGTCTGATTTATGTCCAACGTCTTCGTGGACAGAAAATGATTTTTGGTTAAATTGGATTTTTTGGACATAACATTTCAAGGAGATAACCTGGGGACAGTTCGGTATTTTTGTTTCCTACTCCAACAACCTTGAAGACGAGATGTAGAAAATACCCAATCGTAAATTTTAAAAAGATCAAGTTTGGGCAACGGAAACAGTCTAAGAAAAAACACCAGTGTTCGATTATTAAAATTCGATATAAAGTTAGGATTATCCATAGTAACGAAATCCTCAATTCCAAGGTTAATTCCTCGAGCGATTTGACTTGAAAGAGGGGACCATAAATAAATTTGTAACAGTTGCATTAACTATCTATTATTAATACAAAACATTGAAACATTATAGGCAGTTTCAATTTGGTAGTCATTAACGTCGTCAATTAAAATTACAGTTAAAGTTAAAATTAGTTTTCACCATAACTATGGTATAACATTATATTGTATTTAAATTATAAGTTGTACCACGAGTATGACTCGTTATAAGGCGATGGATTAATGTTCTCATCTAAATTTGAATTTGTTTAATTCTTGACAATTCACCCTAACTGTTCAGGATAAAAAAAAAAGAAAATTGTAGAATCGCAGAAGCAGGGAAGAGACAACTATATGTTGGATTCGATTACAGTTTTTACTTCGTTACTAACTGCGCCACGTTTCGTCCGTCTATCCGTACTGTCCTGGACGTTTCTCGTGAATGTCGCAGCTGAAACCGAACGGGGGAAAGAAATCGAAGCATGGAAATTCGTTGGTTAGTTCCAATCTCTACAGCAATGCTTTTCGTGAAACCTTGACATCAGGGGTTGGAAGATCGAATTTTTAATTTGTATAATTCGCCTGGAGAAATTGAATATTTTGGACGCACATTTTTTATTAGTATTTTGAATATCAAAGGAATTATATGTTGGAAGAATATTAAAAATCGTAATGATATTCCTCCTTGATTAAAAGCATAAACTTCCAGATCGAAGAATTCACCCTTTCTGTTCCTTATATTTTCCGTTCCTTCGTTTCATTCTTGTTTTCTTCGCATAATTTGTATCTTTGTTTATTATAACCCTTGACTTCCTAATTTTGTAGTTGTTGAAAAGATCGAGTTGGCTATTTACTACTTTTAAAAGAATTCACTTCCACCAAAATACAATTATAAAGATACGTACAGTGGCTACAAAAAGTACCTACGCATCGCTGTATTTATTTTCGCATTTAGGTATTAATTAGTTAGATCCAAATATTAAATTTATATTATTCAATAATAATAATATAGTGTATTAAATTTCGTAACATTAACAGTAAAACTACCAAAGCGGTTACAATGATCAATTCTTAGTTTCTCATAAAAACTTTGGCATTTTTCATTCCTGCACTTTTCCAAATTTGTCGTGATTTTTAGTAAAAAGAACGAATAAATTGATTTCATGTAAATATTTTACAATTTTTCGAAACGTTGTTTCCGAATGTTACGTCCGTTGCGGAAATTTATCTCTTTACATTTTAATAGCTTCCTTAGAATTTCTCTTGCATCCGCAACAATTAAGCGATTACTCTGCACCACATATTGGAAATATGAATTTGCATAGAGACGAAGAAACTGCAAAGACAAACTCAAAATAAATTGTAATCCTATGTTCAGTAGTCTTATGTGAACTACTGTGGCTTACGAAAGTGTTCGAACGCTATATTATGAAGAAATTCTGCTAATCTATAAGTATGACTGTTTATGATTGCTTGTAACCTCTAAAATTCATTGCTAACGAAAATTTATATGTATGTAAGGTATATCAGATTGTACTCTATCACTCTGTTGCAAAAAGGTCCCAGGAAAAATTGTATTAAAAAAAATTAAAAAATGCTGAAATCTTCGAGACTTGATTTCACCTTCTTAAAGAAATTTCCTGTGGACAAAAAAATTCGTATATATGTACGCTATTATGCCCTACATGCTCACGATCTTTTATTGAAATCAGACATTTGGGTTAGGAGAATTTCCTTATAATGTAGTGTTCGAACACCTTCGTGAGCCACTGCACGTTTTCACTGTCTTAATGTCAAATACGACGGAAAGTTCTGGCAAGAGCATACTATTGTCACGCAACATATCCCTGCCTTAAATTGTAATATAGAAATATTGTGTAATATATGTTTTCAATTCCTCTTGATGTCCTCTACGATATTGTAAAGACGACTCATCTACCTATAGTCAGCATAAACCAAACTCCGAAGCCAGCTGATAACTAAGCAAAAGACCCCCTCCATAAGCCAAAAGAAAACATGTATAAGAACCACCTCTTCTCATAATAAAGTCAGTCTCTGCTTCACCATAAAATATTAACGTTTATTAAAAATCCTTTCATAGCTCTATCTACGAATCGCGGTCTGTTTGTAGAATTTAGAAGAGTAAAACGCTTTGTGCCGAGAAGCCTTACTAACTATTTTCTTTAGATAAATTTGTTATTCTATTTAATTAATAACGAATCACGTATTCGTTAAGTAGCGTCATCCTCATTTCTGAGATCACGCAAATTTCCCGTGACAATATGATGAAATAAAAGTTATGTTTTCCTATTTGTTTAACCCAAGGTGACCTTGATTTTGTTATGAAAACAACCTGTTTTTGAAATTTTTTTATTGACACCTATTGCACACCTTATACCGTTCAACTTGTGTTCTAAACTTCTTTTTGTCAGATGGCGGCTAAGTGGATAAAAAATCGTGTGTCACATTAGAGGTAACATCATGTATATCACTTTAAATACCCATCTATCATTGGATAATAATTTTTTTGGTTGATAGTTCTAGTATTAAATAGTATTCTTATGCTACTATGTATACAAATTTATCGTCCGGAAATTGAAATATAGAATGTAATAAAAAATAAAATAATTTATAATCATTATAGGTCACACATATTTTCTTTATCGGTGCAAACGATAATATTCGTGAATTGTATAAAGAGTTAACCATTTCGCAGTTTAATATGAGACAGGCACGGGCAAGCTGTTAGATATGATCTTATGAATTTCACATCTTAGATTGTATTATACGTAACATAATTTTTAAGATGTATTACGTATCACGAAGTAAAAATACACGTATCCTTTATATTTGGCAATCAAAATACCACGAATGTTACAATAGAAAAAATAAACATTTTTTTATATCGCTTTTCCCTCATTCGTCGTTATTTTATTACAATGTTACCCCAACTTTTGTTTGGCAAATTATAGCTCCCTACAATGTTCATCATTTTATAACCTCTATCGTATATTTATTTTCAAGATTTTTGAAAGTAATTTCAATTAATGTTTCGCAAATATTCCACAAGTATCCTTTTCAAAATTGTTTAACCGCAATTTCTCTAGCACCAAAACCATCATCTGAAATTTATCGTTGAAACGAGCTGAAACTAAAAATAGTTACGTGACCGCTTCGGTAAATTTTTGCACGATGATTCTACCTTCGTTGTGTATTGTATCTTAGCGAAACGTGATGTGGGAAACTGTTTTGCGAATTTTCAATTTTGAAGTTAGCCAGCTGGCTTGGAAGTTGAGGGAAGGGAAGGGGTCCGAATAGTCAGAAGTGGAAATGGTGAAGAGGGTGGGTATCGCGGCAAATCTCGAGCTTCTTCGAACGTATCCGGCCTTCGAATTACACTCGTCGCGTGGATCCGCGAAAAAAGGCAAACGCCGGATATCCGGCTGAATCCTAAGCGATTGGAAACGCTGAAAATTGAAACGACGTAAGCGCACACGGTGAGAATTCGAAAAGGATTCCCAATTTAGACGATCAAAGGGGAGCTTTTAAATTGGAGAAACCCTGATTGTAATTAAATGTAGATTCTGCGTGTGATTGAATACGCAAATAGTTTAGAATTTCTTCCAATTTCTAGTGGAATTTATCGAACAGAATTTCTTTTATATTAATTTGAAAATGATATTAATTGAGTCGATCGAAAGGGTGACTTTAAATTGTAGAAATCCAGATTTTAATTAAATGTATTAGGTCAATCGAAAAGTTCCGTCCGTTTTTTTACAAAAAGTAAAGCTTTGTTTAAAAAATAAAATGAAAAAGTACATTAATCAAAATATTGTCCATCGTTAGCGATGACTTTGCCCCATCTTTCGGGGAGCAAGCGAATTCCGCGGCGAAAGAGTGAGTCATCTTTGGAGGCTATCCAGTCAGAGGTCTATTTTTCGACATCTTCATAGGAATTAAAGCGTTCATCAGCAAGTGCGTGTGCCATGGACCGAAATAGGTGATAGTCGGAAGGGGCACAGTCTGGCGAATAAGGCGCATAGGGTAGCATTTCCCAGCGAAGTGCTTCTAACGTTTCTTTGACTAGTTTTGTGACGTGGGGCCGAGCGTTGTCACGAAGCAAAATCACTTTATGCTGTCTCGTTTCATATTCTGGTCGTTTTTCGTGTAATGTACGGCTCAAACGGATAATTTGTTCTGGGTACAGATCCCTTGTGACTGTTTGACCAGATTTTAACAGCTCATGGTATATCACACCTTTATGATCCCACCAAAGACAAAGTAAAGCCTTCTTTCCGTGGATATTCCGCTTTGGCATCAATTTTGAGGGTTGGCCGGGGTCACAAATGGTTTTTCGACGTTTGGGATTGTCAAAATAAATCCATTTTTCATCCCCAGTGATGATGCGATGCAGAAACCCCTTTTATTGTTACCTACCAAGCAGAAATTCGCAGATGGTTTTTCGCTTTTCAATGACTCTTTGCTTCAGTTCATATGGGACCCACTTCCCTTCCTTGTAGACCTTCCCCAAGGCTTTTAAACGATCGCAAATGACAGATTGGGCACAATTTAACGCTTCTGCAATTTTTTTTTGCGTTTGACATGGATCTTCATCCTCCAATGCCTGCAATTCTTCGTCTTCGAATATTCGTGGCCGTCCAGAACGCTCTTTGTCCTCCACATTAAAATCACCATTTTTAAAGCGTCTAAACCATTCTCTACAGGTTTTATCTGAAGGAGCACTATCGCCATAAATTTCTACACACATTGGATGTGCTTCAGCTGCAGTTTTCTTCCAATTGAAACAGAACATTAACACTTCGCGCAAATGTCGCTTATATGGCATTTCGACATATTCAATGCAGTAAAAAACAATGTTATTGATGCTAGCATATATCTTTATATATTGAATTTTATTGAAAGATGTCAAAACTAAAAAGTTAACCTTACTTTAGACATTATAGTTAACGACAGTTCTAGCTACGACTACTCGACGCTAGATGGACGGAACTTTCCGATTGACCTAATAGATTCTGTGTGTGATCGAATACGCAAATAGTTTTTAATTTCTTCCAATTTGTAGTGAAATTTATGTAACAGAATTTCTTTTATATTAATTTGAAAAGGACTTTAATTGAATCGATCAGAAGGGTGCTTTTAAATCGTAGAAATCCAAATTTTAATTAGATGTAGATTTTGTGTGTGATTAAATACGCAAATATTTTTGAATTTCTTCCAATTTCTAATGGAATTTATCGAGCAGACTCAGTTGTATATTAATTTGAAAAGGGCCTTGATTAAGACAATTAAAGGGGTGCCTTCAAGTTGGAAGAACCATAATTATAATTAATTGAAGATTCTATGTTTGCTCGAATACGCAAGTAGTTTAGAATTTCCTTCAACTTCTAGTGGAATTTATCCTACAAGATTAGTTGTATGTTAATTCAAAGAGAATTTCCAATTGGGTCGATCAAAAGGGAGGTTTTAAATCGAAGAAATCTGATTGCAATTAAATGTAGATTCTGTGTACGATTGAATACGCAAATGGTTTACAATTACTTCCAATATCATGTGGAACTTATTGTACAAAATTAGTTATATATTAATTATAATCACTAGACGTGAAATTACGAATTTAATAATACAATCGATATGAAGATAACATTATTTAAATTCAAGTTTATTAATTAATCTTTTCGCTATCTATCGCAATGGTAAAAAGTGGAATTTAATAACGAAAAGTACATCAAAAGAATTGTAAATAAAATACTGCACCAAAATACATTGCTTCTCAATCATCTGAATAAGTTAATTAAATATATAGCTTAACTACAGTGATGTGTCAATACTTTTTCTAGTTACCGTGTTTCATAGCCACGAATAAAATGTTTACTCGAATTTACAAAAACTCATTGACATTTCTCATTGAACAGTCGGATATTTTATTAACAATATGATTGATTTTATTGAAGGAAGTTCGGCGAAACGTTCTTCTTTGATTGTATGGCAAAATTTTGATGAAATCCATCAACGGTTGCCCGTGTGTCATCCTTGTTCGCTATTATTTCAACGCCCTTTCCAATTTCTCTGCGGCTCGTTGGAAAATAAAAGCGGTACAGAGGTGGTCGAGTAGAAAAACGACGACGCGAAGGGAAGAACGGAAGCAAATATTGTCAACGCATCGGCGACGAAGAGAAATAGAAAACCGCGAAACCGAACGAGAAAAATCGAGCCTGGAGGAACGAAGCCCGCGGGATTCGGAGAATCGAATTACGCGATACGGGCCATAAAATAAATAGAGGAATATTCATTCCATCCCGAGGAATACCCTCTCCTCTGTCTACTTTGCTCTTCTTCGTTCTGCGCTCCATCCTTTTTATTTTTCATTTCTTTATCGCCAGTTCTGAGTTTCGCGTTAATTGGCCAATTAGATTAATCGATTCGGAGACACTTGATGCGTGACACGTGGTTCCTTTTGTTTTAGAGTTTTGCAAGGTGAGACTTTCGTATAAAATTTGAGGCTGGAAATAGGTATAAGGGTATGGGATATAATTATAGTAGACTATCGTATAACGCGAATTCTTATAACTCGCCAAAGATATTGCGATTATTGTTTTCATATAACGCGATTCCTTGTACAACGCGCTATACTAAATAATTAAGTGATGAAATGCGGGAATCTTGTGTTCAAAATTTAAAGTTGTTTCTGCTGAGCACAACATTGCTATTTTCATTGCTACCGATGTCTTCTGATTCGTTAAATTATTTTGTTTGTAGATCTTATAAGGAATACAAAATATTTTTTACATATATCAGTAATATGTATTCTTTTTAATAAATGACGTATGCATGCTATTTATTTGAAAATAACTGTTCCCATCGGTAAAATACAGAAAAGAATTGATGTGACGATAGTCACTCGAAATATGTTACTTTATATTGCAAAAATAAAACAATTTTCTCGTATAACATAATTTCCTATAACGCGGATTCGTAAAACGTGTAACGTACACATATTAACTGCGTTATACGAGAGTTTACTGTATAATAGAATCGCAGTCGCAACAGAATTCAGACAAATTGCAAGAATATTTCTAAAAGAAGTCTTTAAGACTTGGTCTTTGAAAATTATTTCAATTCAGATAATTAGGAAAATTGTAGGAGAGTATTTCTAAAAATAGTACTTAAGTGGCTGTAAAATTTTCAATTAATATCATATCCCAGTTAAACAAATAAAATGTAAAAAGTTAAATTCGTAATTAGAAAATTACAAGAATGCTCTTAAAGAGAAACACTTAGAATTATTCAGCATTTAGTCAAATTATTGAGAATTAACTATATTTACAATAAAAAAAACGAAGTATTTTAATAAATGATGTTGAGTAAATTGCAGAAGAATACTTATAAAACTAATAATTAAGAAATAGTCGAATTTTTAATTAGTATCGTTACACAATTGAACTCCTAAAGAACTAAATTCATAATTACAGAAAATCATGAGAATATATTTAATTGAAATCGGTGAGAATTATCTAAATTATTAAAAATTAACCAGATTTTCAACAGAAAATTACAAAGATATGCTTCAAATTAAAATAAATTAAATAATAAAAAATTCTCAGAAATTTTAATAGGAAGAATTGGAACTTGATTAATTTGTTAAGTAGGTGTGCAGAAATAATAAAACCCTTCATTTCAATATCACGTGTATAATACAAAGAACGGCAATGCGATATGCGAGTAGTGTGAAATCAAAATAGTATTAAAAACGGAGCAAAAAATGCGACAAAGATCGGGAATCTAGAGAAGCACAAATTTCCTAACGGTGCAATCATGCACTTTATTTATCACAGCTGGCAACAGGTTGCTTCTGGGCTGTTTCTCATATAAATCTGTTCTCCATTCATTCGTTATCAGTGCCTTGTTATCTATCGAATAACGAGCGAACGAATTTAATTGTTCGCAAAGCTATTTCTTGTTCAACCTTTATCTTGCACTAATTTAAATTGGAATAAATTCTTCAAGAAGAAATAAAATCTAATAGGATTCAGAATATCTTACAATTGTTAATTTAGAATAATTGTTAGATGATTTAAGTTTCGGAACTATTTAAACTTTCTTTTTGATAATTCTGAATAAATCGAAATACACGTGAAAGAAAATGAAAAAGATTCTAACACAAGTTGATGAAATTGCAATAAAAATAATAGATTGCTGTAACTATGCTCACACTAATTCTAAAGAAAATTAGAAAAAAATGGAGATCAAGTAAAGAATTTCCAATGCTACTATGTACTTAGAATTCAATGAAAGTTAACAACGATCCAATTATGAACAAATTAAACATGATAAACTAGATTAATTATATTCAATTAGTAACTTTGAAGAAAAAGTTACAAGTTGTTAGCAAAAATTGAAGATAAGTAAAAGGGCTTTAATATTGTCTATTCAGAATTCGATAAAAATTTGAAAAATCCAATAAACATCATAAATTGCATATGATATTAATTATCTTCAATTAATGATTCTAGAGAGAATATTAACAAAAATTGGGAATGAACAAATAATCTTCAATACCGTCTATTAAGAATTTAATAAAAGTTAATACCAATCCAATAAATGTCATAGACTATATTAATTATGTTGAACAAAAAATTCTAAAGAAAGATTGGAAACAATACGAGAGAAAATTAAAAACGTTCCAATCTGAACCAATAAAACTTCTTGAAAATAAAGAATCTCGAACTCTAAACCATTCAAAAAACTTCCAAATTGTTGATAAAATGAAACGCCTTAAATTTACAAATATTCTTTCAGTATCCTTAAAATAATTGGGAAAGAATTCTGACATGTTTTACCAGTTTCAAATTGTATCAATTATATTTTAACAAACGGTGTTTGTGTTTTTCCTTAAGGAATAAAAACAAGAAAGTCTTGTAGTATGTCTTGAGAAGGATTTAACTCTAAAGTACGAGAAGCCGCAATGGCGGCTTTTAAAGTCGTGTAACAAACCCGAAGCGGGGTTTACGGCCCAGATCGAGGCCACTCGGTATATTATATTTCCCCGTGACGTACAGTTATGATATTTCTCCTATTTTTTGTATTTTTTTTCGCGTGACGTACGAGTACTTCTGGCTTATCGCGTCGCGGCGATATTTTCCACCATTTCCCGTGGCTTACACCGCGTTTGTCGCAGATCTAGCTTCTATCTAACGGATGTCCGGAAGAAACGTGTTGCAATGATTAAAAGCTGTCCCGATAAAACCTTGTTACGAAGCTCAGAAACGCTTCCTCCTGTAGGCAAGATTACACGGACATCGTAAAACCTCTGCAAACGCTTTACGAGCCTGATGAAATACAAAGGTGAAGTTACGTTTGAGCCTTTGCCTTCGTTGGAGATATTAGGCTGCATAGAAATTAGACTACACTTGGGGGAACGCCAATTTATACTGGGGGGAATGCAAACTTTAGTGAACGCGTATAATATATAAAGTTGTACAAAAATATCTCAAATAAGATGCAAAGTAGTTGGAGGGTGAAACCAGTGACTAGCTACATGATAAATCACTTATAGGAAACATAAATTGCGCACCTGGCTAGATTTAGACCAAATTTATAGAAGAAATGGATCAAAAGTTTACCAAATCGGATGATTGAAATAGTAAAATATATATGGGAATCTACTCATTATTAACGGTCGGAAAAAAGTGATACTTTTGATTAGTTATGGATATTTTTTTAATTACCAAAGATATTGTCTTATAATTTTGTTCAAGTGATATTGCATTATTTTGATTTAAATTGGGCATTTGTTTAATTTACAAAGGTATTAATTAACAATAAATGGTTTTATTTCACATGTGATGCTTCTTAATATAAATATAAAATTAGGCACTCATTCCAGAAGTTTTCATGGTGTCTTACAATTATGTCTACCAATATACAGTATACACATAAGTATAGATTTAGATTTTAGAGATCAACTATGTCGAAGACAGTTGATTATCACAATATTTACTTACAATCCCCATCGTTTTAAAAGCGGAATTGTCTTATTCTGATCTAAACTTGTAATGTCATATGTGAGAACGAATAAATGAATGAGAATGAATAGTCTATCCTATGTTTCGCCAATAGTGAAACTGATATCTGTCTAAGTTCCACTTCCTCAACCCTTAACTGCTATACCTATTAAAAGTTACGAAGTCACTATTAGAGGTCTGAGAGATCGCTAATATTTACTGTGTTATCATTGACATAAAAGTGGCGAATAAAAAATCACAATCAATTGTTTTTATTATCTACATGAATAATGAAAGCCCATGTTCGATTTTATTAATTGAACATTATACTATAATTGAAAAGTATTCACAGTAACAAGCTTGTAAAACTATAAGTAAATCTATCTAATACTAGTGGTCTCACAGACCAACAACAGTAGTTAAGGGTTAAATGTGTTTATAAAAATATGAATTTTCATAAACATCTGTAGTGTAATTATACATGTTATGTACATTGATAATGATAGAATACTAATTTGAAAAAAGTAAGTATTATCCATATTAATAATTAGTATTATTAAACGAGGTTTGATCAAAAAGTCCGTGCAATTTTTGTTTACTTGAAAAGTATCTTTATTCATCAGTGTTTATGTTGCTTTCTTCAAAGTAATTGTCATTCAACCAAACACATTTATTCCAAATCATTTTCCAGTTTTCAAAACATTTGTGGAATTAATTTGTTGGTATAGTCTTCAATGATTCAAAGATTTTTGTTTTACATCTTCAATAATCGCAAGACAATATCCTTTTGTGATTTTTTCTATTCTTAGGCAGCGAAATTATATTGTGGCACAATTATGGTATTATAATATTTTTGGACAAAAATTCTCGAACAGGCAACGCCATTGAGAGTTTAAAATATAAAAACTAACTAGCTTATTATATTACGTTTATATTTATGCTTATTATATTATGTAAAATATAAAAGTTTACTACTTATTATATTATATAATTTTATTTATTCCCATCCACTGCTGTAATTTTGTATTCATCTTAAATAAGATTGGTATTCCAAATGCAGTCAATCATGGAAGTCTGTATAGACATTTTAAATTTTAAATATTTACAGATTATAGGATCTATTTTGGGACAATAAAAATGGCGCGAAAGTTCATGAAATATAAAATTACACGTAGGAAAGATTCATAGATGACGTTTTATAAAGGAAGCTTCGCTAATTACATGAGTAAAATTGCTTCTAAAGTGAAGGTTGTTATGTGACTTTATTTATGCTAAACAGATTATAAAACGCCGCAGATGTATCAGAGAATCTAATAAAGTATAAATACAGTTAAAAGAATAAGTTTTGTATACTGTAATATACACACGTGAATCCTCGTGAAATCGTACGTTTGATTTATGTATACTGTATCATAAGCAACAAGGAAAAATACTACTATTTTTGACAATTTGTTTAATTTTAATCGATAAATAAGTGACTATTCTTGAAACGATAGAAACTTCTGTATTTTTTTAAATATTTGAAATTTAGAGGTGTATGTAGACTTTGAGACTGACTGTATGTTATGACTACTCCAATAATACGTATAAAGTAAAAATATTTTGCACTGGTGAAACAATTTTATTATGGCACCCTTATGGTCAAATTTTCGGTACTCTCGTGCAATTCAATTCCTGCCGTCGCAGGAATAAATTTTTTAAAAAAAAGGCGATACAATAGAAATCGTAACGCATGAATGACACCGATGACGTCATTGTGTCCGGCAGTTTTGTGGAATAAATTTGGACGTTTTCGATGCTGCTTCTGGCTTCATAAATATTTGCAGAAGGTGGATATTACGTTTCACTTCGTGAGCAAATATTGAACCGTCGAAAAAATCTAGAATTTTTCAAACAATTTCATAAATATCGTTGCAGACAATCGAAATGTATTTCTTTTCTATCCATCTTTGGGGTCTACTTAATTTTTTCTAATTCAGGTTAATATTACCGGTGGAAATGTTCAATTTAACTAATTGACGCGTGAAAGTATATCGCTCGTGAATTGTTCTGTATCTAATGCATCAAATTGCATATTAACGTAAATACCCTTGTATATCGCATATTGATATTTTCCATCGCATTTGCTCAAACCAGCATCATTAAACGGCTATTAATTACCATTCGCTCAGCAGCAAACATAGCGTAGACCATTCCAAACCATTGACTTTACCCTTTTCTACTTCTGTATAATTCTAAACAGTTAATTAACTAGTAATACTGAGCGCAATGCAAAACTGAAATAAAGTAAAACCAACGATCAATGTAATACAGAGAAAGATACAAGTCATTTATTATTCTTTGCAAAGAAAGAATCCTTGTACAGTGATTCAATTCAAACCATTAATAATTATTTTTCTGCATTTATGGAAAACTTGAACTTACGAAAAATTAGAGAAAGCGCATAACACGCAAAGACATACAAAATATTCAAAGAAAAGTACATATTATTTAATTTGGAGGGAGAAATAATCCTTTAGTAAAATTCCATTTCTTTAGTTCTGTTAATACAAATACGAATTTGCATAAAAATCCGCAGCCTATGTATTATATTGTTAGTTACACGTAGTAATACAACCAAATCGTTTTGTAAACAATTTAATGTCAGGTAATTTCTTTTTTCCCCGTAAAAAGTTTGATTTTTGACACATACAATATTTCCTATGAATACTTTTCAATTATCATGAAAACCAGATCCAAATTAAATAATCCGCCCCTTGCCTCAAATAGTTATAATGAAATAAAACATGACGGATAAAACAACGATTTGATGAAATTTTACGAAGAAAAAATCTTCATGGTTTCTAACGCCAGTAATTCAACATTACAACGATTAATTATCAGTAAAAGTGCATCTAATAAGAAAAAAAAGAAAAAACCAAAATCCACCGTCTTGTAAAATAAAATAAAATGAATAAGAATTGGTTACAATAATTAAAAAGATACAAATTACTCGTAGCTCTTGACAAAGAAATGGGCCTCGTTACCTCTTACAGCGCCACTAACGCAGTGTGCTACGATTAATAATTCGCCACGAAGACGTCAGCGAAGAAAGGGAAACCCGTGTTCCGTTGGAACATTAATTTCCGCCGGCGAATGAAAATATACAGCTACCAAATGAACGTGAAAAAATGGAAGCCTTGGCACCAACCAAAGAGATATGATAAAATAAATAACCAAGAACAAAGAAGAAGAAGAAAGTACAGAAAAAGAAAAGAAAGTCAGCTTTGGCGGCTGTCTAATATCGAAGATATATGAAGCCAGGAGCGTACAAAGGTTGAAAACGTGCCTGCTGTGACGATCGTGTAAAACCAGTCGCTGGAAGCTAGCTTCCCAGAGGTTGGCTGACTGCCTGGTCCTGTGGCCTATCGTTTATTAATTAACCGACTTAATTAATAATTCAATAACCGCCAACGCCACCCCACACACACACACACGATAAAACGACCACACCCCTTTCGTACCTACCCCTTCCAATATTCTGTTGTGGATATATAGAACCACGCGTAAACCGGAGCTGGCAAAGCTCACTGAAATTCGTCGACAAGTCTATATTATAGCGATCGACAGTTCAAATGGTATGGCAACGGATTCCGTGCTTGGAATGGGGGTTAGAGCATTGGGTGCCTCGGTGTTGGCCTAGTTTGACTGCTATTGAAGGTTCTCCTTTGCTAGTAGGAAAATGTAAACGATGCTTACGTTAAATTTATTTAATTTGTTGTAATTATTTAGTTTGGCATTGATCGTTCGATGGATTCCGGTTGTCGCAATGAATCAATTTTTTAAGGCAAGCTATAATCCTCTTGAAATGGGAATCTGTTATTAATAGGCTGCGGATTTTTATGTATTTCTTGGGAAATTAAAAGTGTAAAAATGTATAGAATAGAAATAATCTGCAAGGTTATTAATTTGTAAAAACAAAGGTTTGATCCGTTGCTCGGTAAATTAATTAATTAATTAATTAAAATACTGTACAAAATGTACAGGCTCTCGAGTAAGTGGAGGAATAATTGACACAAGAAGCATTTTTAACTAACACAAGAATTTGGTAGTTCATATATGAGTTTGGCAGTAATTTTTCTTCCTACGTCTGAAAACCATATTTTTAATTAAAAAAAAAAAGAAAAAAAAAGGGGATGGTATTTAAAGAATAGAAGGCAAATTATGACATTTAGGAGGTTAAGCAATCTCCACTTTAGACTCTATTTCTTCAAACTTATTTATAATAATATGAATCTGCATCTGCAATATGATTTCAAATTTTTATCCTTCATCAATTTGTTTGGAACTTTATTGCTGGAAGTTCTAAATCTGCAATAATACTTCGAGTTGTGGTTTGTGCATTAAGTTCTATCTTGTTTTTCAATTAACCATTGTCTGAAACATTACAGATAAACACATTAAGTGCTGCATGATACGTCGGCGTGTCACGCGATATTTTACTTTTTATTACTACCTAACAAGGAGATAGATACAGCAGTGATTACGAGCTAAATGTATACATATATGTAAATCATATAATGTAGCCAAATAATATTATATTGGACTATGAAAGAAGTTTTCAAGACATTATACTTACATGTTGGCACCTGGAGCGAGAAAAGTAACATTCTGGCATGGCACTCAACGTGTTAAACTAGTCAAAGCATTTCTATAATTTGTGCTCTGCATTATTAGTATAAAACTTACTATTAATAGGAAATAGCTTTGAAATACTCCACAGAATTATTTCTTCGCCATAAACAAATTAAAGCTTGTATATCTATATAAATTTACAAAATTCTTGTTTTCCAATTTCAAATTTTAACCATTTTATAATTATTATCGACATTAGTACAACAAACTTGTTGAAATACGTAAATACGTCCTAATTGCGTGAGTGAAATAGAAAGCCATACCGTTATCGAAGGCTTAAGACTTAAATCAAATTACCAAAGCTACCTAATGTATATAGTGCCATGAAAGACTTTTTACTAAACGCTTTGTGTTATAAAATACTTTTATAGGTGGGCGATATAAATTACAAAGGATCAGAGTTTAGATTGAACGCAAGTTCCAGTCGAAAATGCGGAAGTCAGTGATGCTGACAGAGCGCGTGACTTTGGTTAAGCGAAGTTGCAAGCACCTGCGTGACGATCGAACACACCGGTTTTAGGGTGAAAAGTTTCTTGTTACCATGTTTGTCGAGGCCTTTGCACGACAGCGTACCCTGTTAAGATTTTGAGATTCGCGTTTGTTGCCTCAAGCTTTTCCGCTGTTTAAAACACTTCACACCGTGGCACATTATGCCCTGTGTTTACCCTGGTAAATTTTGTAAAAACTCAAAATTGTTCGCGAATATTTTCTGCAAAATATTCAAAATTCTGCTACAAACAAAATGATATAAGTACAAGTTTTAGTGTAAAATTATTTTTGAGGATGAATACTAAGTTGATTAGAACATTAATGAATTTTATTTTCTTTAAGATATTCAAAATTCTGCTATAAAAATTATACAAGTATAAATTTTAGTATAAACTTAAACTCGTGATTGACTACTAGATTAATCGGAAGATTAATAGATTTTGTAAACAGTGACAATTAGTGCCGATGATTATGTTTTGGAAGTAGGGCTACAAAATTAAAAAAAAATTTTGGTATGAAAATATTAAAATAATGATGGGTTTAACAAAAAATTAAAGTATTATATTTTAGTAGAAACTTTTTCTTGAATTTGGGTCAATATCATAAAAAATATGTGGAAGATATTCTTACATTATAAAATTTTGAGAAATTCTGTTACAAACTAAGAATTTATTAGGAAATAAGAAATTACAAGTATCTTATGTTTAAGAATTTTTAGTATAAGTTACAAAAATATTGAAAACATTTTTATGCTACAAAATTTAGGAAAATTTTATTAATAGTCAAGAACATTTTTGAGAAATAAAAAACTGCAAGAATTTTAGATCCGAATTACATAAAAAATATATAAAAAATATTCTTACATTAAAAAATTTTAAGAAATTCTGTTAAAAAATAAAGTGTTGCAAGGATTTTAAGTCCAAGTTGTTAAGGTACTAAAAATATTCTTACATTATAAAATTCATTAAAATTTTATCTGGAATTATGGTTTCCTTAAGAAATATTTAGAAGCTATACAAATTTCAATTCCAAATGATAAAAATACTTAAAATATTATATTACAAAACTCTTATATTACATGACTCGAAAACAACAATTACCTAAAAATACATTAACAGTACTGAACATTCGTGTAACAACGGTTGTTTCTATCTAATATGCATACTGAATTACTGTATCATGCACAGTTACACGTACACATATGGGCAGAAGTTACTTGATCGGATAATTGAACAATTTTCCAGTCCAGAATCGGTTGCTAGCGTCGATGAAAATTATCGTTATTAATTGTGAGACAGCGGTAGAGGATGCAAATATTTGTTTGCCCCGACCACCGCTGATTACTAATCCCATTCAAACAAGGTTACTCTTCCAGAACCGTAAGTAAAGTTTATGCTGGCGTTAACACACACCCGGATTAATTAACGTGAAATTAGATAGAAAGTCTGACCACGTTATTCAAGGCAAAACGAAGAGTTTCCTGCAAGAAGGAGTTCAAATTCCAAACTTTGGTACACACAAGGGAGCATCTCTAACTGATAATTATTGATTTTGATGAAACTTTGGTAAACGATGATTCAGAAAGGTAAAATATTAACCCTTTTACTGCGGAGAACATGTACAATATATAGGGTAAATGTACCAATTACTGCCACTTTAAGGTTATCGCGTGACTTTATTTAACTATTTTAGAACGTGTTTAACATAAAGATCGTTGCAATTTGGAGCATAATATTGTTCAGCGTATCTTTTATTTATGAACATTTTTTTATACGTTGAACATAATCAATTAATTGCTACGTAATTGAAAATGTACAACAAAATCCAATGTTCCCGTTACTATCACATGAAAAATTCTTATTTAAATAGAAACACGTTTTACATATATTAGCACGTCAGTTTGTGTAACAGATATAAAATGTATACTAACCGTATTGCCTTTACTGGATTATTACACGTTTCATACTTTATAATTACATTGGTCACGTTCTAGAGATATAAAATTTGTTATCAAATTATCGAGTTTCTGCAATGTTCCATACCACATGCTATTCTATATTATCTACGTTTACCCTAAATGTAGTGCTGAAAATTTTAGTATGCTGTATACGTAGCGTAGGGTTAGTAAAAGGGAAGGTGAGATTGCCAGTGACGAAACGCAGTCTCATCGTTTAAACCCTCCCTGATTCTTGAAACCTAGCCTTACTGTGCCTATTTTTTAGCAGGCTAACAAAAGTATGTATAGAATGAGTGGTGAGAGTCTCGGAAAGGGAAAGAATTTTTCCTTTCTTTTTTTTTGTTTTTATATAAGGTTTTACGTCGCATCAACATCGAGGTCACTAGCGATGAGCTTCCACAATGACTTTAGATTTTGTGAAAGAGGTTGGTTTCGTTAAGGAATTCAATAGTACTTCTTGCATACTTTTCAGACGTAAGGGCAGTATTCGAATTGATTTTAAATTTGAGACGCTGGGCGGAAAATTTTTGGCAGTCATATAGAAGGTGGTGTACTGTGAGTGGAGCTTCGCAACAGGAGGGAGGGTCTGCTTTCTTTATGAGAAATTCATGTGTCATCTTGCAGTAACCAGTTCTCAGACGAGAAAGAACAGTCCTTTCTTTTCTGCTCATGTGACCACGTGGGATATCTTGCGAAAAATTTGTGACTACGGTATGGATTTTTGTTGGTTTCGATTTCCAAATATCATTCCATTCTTCTTTAATTTTTTCCTTTTCGTAATGGATAATTTCTTGAAGTGGGATAGGTCTTGGTTGTTGTTCGGTATGGAGGATGACTGCTTCTTTGGCCCTCAAATCTGCTTGTGTGTACCTAGATATTCCTTGATGCGAGGGGATCCATATAATAGATATCTTCTTGTTGGTAGAGATAAGTTCCGTGTAAAGTATTAAGGTGTTTCTAATAATTTCGTTTTTGTTTCTTTTAGCGGTGTTTGTTAAGGGTTGAATTACGCTCATATATATAAGTTTAATATATATAAGTTTAAGAGCGTCGTGTACTGCATAGGCTTTGGCGGTAAAAATGGATGTTTATATAGGTAGACATTTCTTAATCATATTATCGTCTGTAATAATGGCGTATCCTACTCCTTGCTTAGATTTAGATGCATGGGTGAAGAATTTTTTACAAGATGTGTATGTTTTGTTAAGTTCTAGGAACTTGGTCTTACGTTCAAGGTTTGATCTACGGTTCTTGCAGCAGTCGGCAAGTGTTGTGTCTATTTCCGAAGTTTTGGAACGCCAGGGAGGAATTTTTTCTTGCTTCCGTTCTATAATAATTGATTTTTGCGTCGAAATTGAGGGGAGGTATTTTCTTATTCTAACATATAGTGGTGATGGCAGCTTTGGTTTTTTTGCGTATAGTTCATAGTATCTGTTTCCGAATATATAGTTATAGGTCGGATTGCTGGGAGTAGAAAGCATTTTAAGTGCGTACTTTATACTTAAGCATTTTCTTCTCTGCTCAAGTGACATTTCACCAGCTTTAAATAGTACACCACTAATAGGGCATGTGCGGAATAATCCCATAGTTAATCGCAGTGCTGCATTATGAATGGGGTCAATCATTTTTAAAATATGCGGTTTCGCTGAATTGTATAAAGTACAGCCATAATCAATCTTGGATCTGATTAAACCTTGGTATGTTTTGAGTAGGACTTCTTGGTCGGAGCTCCAGTTGTGGCTGGCTAGCATTTTGTTTAATCTTTTTAGGCAGGAATATTTTAAGTGTTTCATGTGGGAGATTTAAGATAGCCGCCTATCAAAAATTAATCCAAGGAGTCTGATATTGTCAACAAATTTGTTTTCATTCGTTCCCATAAATAATGTTGGCGTATCTTGACGGAGATTATTGGAAAATAAGATGCATTGGGTTTTCTGATGTGAAAATTTGAGACCAGACCTGTAGGACCTTTCTTGCAAATTATCTATGGGTGTTTGCAGGATTTCTTTTAGGGTGGGTATATTTTTCCCACTGCACGTTAGGGTGAGATCGTCAGCAAATAGATGAGCATTTACGGGTGATCTTATGCCGCTTGTTATGTCGTAGATTCCGAGCAAGAATAGTGTAACACTGAGCACCGAGCCCTGATGTACACCGTTTTCGATTTCCATCGGATCAGATAGCGTGTTATTAATTTTCACTTGAATAGATCTGTTCGATAGGAAGTTAATGATAAAGCATAGGACCGTTAATGTTAAATTCTAAGAGAGAGTTTATGATTTTCGGCCTCCAGATCATGTCGTACGCCTTCTCTATATCCAAGCATACTGCAGTGAGGGACTCGTTGTTTTGAAAAGCGTCACATATATTTGTATGCACATTAGTAAGTACGTCCATTGTAAAGCGATATTCATGAAATCCACATTGGGTTGGAAACAGAAGATTATTACTTTCAAGGAACCAACGGAGTCTTCTAGTGATAATTTTTTTGGATAATTTACACATATTATTAGTTAGGGCAATTGGGCGATAACTCTCTTGTTTATATTTGTTTTTGTCAGGTTTGAGAACTGGGACGACTATAGCTTCCCTCCAGTTGTCGGGAAAAACTTCACGGGTCCATATGCAGTTGTATATTTGGAGTAGATAGCTTTTCCCAGCCATAGGGAGGTTTTTTAGTAATCTATTAGGAATATTATCCGTGCCAGGCATTGAGTCTTTCGTTAATTGAAGGCAGTTGGTTAATTCGTTCATAGATATATTACAGTTTATTACTGGATCTATTGCCTTTTCATCGCTGCGGCAAAGCTTCTCTTTTATTTCGTTTTCACGTACAATAATATTTGAAAGAAAGGCTGTGGGGTAATTACTATTACTGGAATTTAATTTAAATTTCTTGGCGAGTGTGTTGGCAATTTCCTTTGCGTTAGTCACTACCTGATTCTGATCCGTTTTGAGGTATTGAATTCCAAAATATGAGTTATTCCCATTTATGTGTTTGATTTTTTGCCACACTTGTTTAATGGAAGTTTGGTTTGTTATAGATGAAACATATACATTCCAAGATTGTTTCTTACTTTCTTTGCTTATCCTGCGAAATTTGTCACGGTATTTCTTATACTCTATTAGATTTTCGGTAGAGGGATTCTTCTGTTGAAAGCGTGATGACTATTCTTTAACGCACTTTCGCATTCTTTATTCCACCAGGAGGTCGTACGTTTTTTAAGGGTTTTTGGAATTTTTATTGCACTAGAATCGGAAGCCTCTTTTGCTGCGTTGGTGATAATTAATTCCAAGTCACTGACAATATCGTTGATTTTAGTAGGATTAATTTCATAATTGCTTATTAGAATGAGGGCTTTGTTGATTTGGTTTTGATATATTTCCTAGTCAATTTTATCCAAATTTCACTTAGAAGTTTGCAAAGGTTGACAATATATGGTATTGTCTTTGTAGGTTACATTGAGTGGGAAATGATCGCTATCGTATAGGTCGTCTATCACACTCCATTCTATGCGTTGAGCTAGTTTGCAATCGCAGATAATCAAGTCGATTGCACTAAATGAGCCATTACTTGCATTAAAGTGTGTAGGGTGTCCTGTGTTTAACAAAATTAAGTTTGGGTCTTGTAATAATTTCACGATTATCTTTCCACGGGTGTCAATCCTGGATGGCCCCCACAGAAGGTTGTGACTGTTGAAATCCCCGGTTACAATTGCTGGTGAAGGGATTTGTTCTATTAAATTTTGTACATTTTGAAGATGAAGCGGTTGGCTATTTGGTAAATAAACATTGCAAACATTGATTTTCTTCGGAAAATGGATGGTTACTGCAATTGCTACCAGGTTTGTTTTTAGTGCAATTTCTGTGGCTGAATATTTATTTGAAATTGCAATACCTACTCCACCACTGGCGAAGTTATTGTTTTCTCTGTTTTTGACAAGGAGACTGTAATTTTTCAGTGATGGGTTATGGCTTTTTTTGAAATTTGTTTCTTGTAGACATAGCATATCTGGGTTGTGTTGTTTAACAATAATTTGAAGTTGTTCATAGTGAGCGTAATATCCGTTTATGTTCCATTGGATAATTGTTTTCATAATGTAGCTAGCTTTTGATGCGCACGTTACTTGGTAATAATTAATAATTTTCTAACTTGATAGGTCGCTAGCCACCTCCGATGTCCAGTTGAGGACTGATTGTACAGATGAGTCTTGAACCGTTTTCTTATGCAATTTGCGTATTCTAATTTTTATTGGCCGTTGTTTAAGTAGGGGGTGGATTCTTATTAGTAATTCGGCTAAGGCTGGCATATTGCTGGTGTACTGTTCGGAGATTTCCTTTGGATTGGGTGCCCCTGTGGAGCTGTAGAGAGGGGATACGATAGGAAAAAGGAAGGGTGTTGCGTTTCGTCCTGGGCCTGCTAGTGGACTCATCAGTAAGGCTACTTAGCAGGCCCTGCCTTAGACGTTAGGATATTGGAAGGAAGGTTAAAGGCGGTATATATATGGACGAGGTAGTTGGAGCGAGTGCTTTCGAGAAAGTTCTATTTCGTATGTCCCTCTAGTGGTAGGTGCAGGAGAGCCGCCACACCCCTATTGCATTTTGCAAAAAATCTTTTAATTGGAGATAATCCAATACTTGATTATTTTTTTGTCGTCGATATAATCTTTTGCTGGTTCAAGCATCTCGTCAATTCTATCTAACGAGAAGGCAGGCGACTGGGAGCATTTAGGTTTTTTGAAAGTTGGTTCGGAATCCTTATGTCGTTTTTCCGTTACTTGCCGAATTGGGCCCTTGGTGTCCAGGTCTAGGTCACTTAGCTTTACCGGGTTTCTTATGCTTCCTTCGGACGTTGTGGATAGTGGTCTCTTATTCCCTGTCTTGCTAACTTTTGGATCTTCTGTTTCTTCGTTCCTAGGTTCGGCTATTTCGAGGATATTTTGTGTTGGTGGTTCAGATTCTTTGGTAATGTCTATTTCAGTTTACATTTCGGTTTTAGGTGCATGATCGGTAATAGGGGGGTATGGGGATGGATTTGGATTTGTATGTGTATGAGTGTGTGGGTTGGGTGTGTTTGGGTTTATGGTGTTTGTGCATTGGTTTGCAATGTGTCATTCTTGTTGAAAATTAAAACATGTCTGTTTCTCTGTTGTGGAAAATATTCTATATGTGTTGTTATCTATTGTAATTGTAAAAGAGTTCGGTATATGTTTGGCGTCTTCCGGGTCAACATAAACCTGTCTCCTAAAACTTTGTTAGGGACGCGATCACTGAATTACCGCGTCCTTGAATATTGCACAGTACGTGCCGCCTAATCTTCGCTCGATGGACCACCCGTGAAAATGCTTTCCGGGAACTGAACTATTCGCCAGCCTAATTGCTGGTTAATTCTGTAGTTGTGTTCGGTGTCCTGATCGACACTGATCGTTTTGGTGTTCAGGGTCCTAAACGACGCCTGAAGCTCTTGAATTGTGAGTGTCCTGATTGACACTCGAAGGTTCTAATTTGCTGACTCTGACTGATCTCTGTCTGTATTCAGTGTCCTGAGTGACACTGAATGTATTGCTAGCTAACTGTGTTTTATTCAGTGTCCTGATCGACACTGAACGTGTTCTAACTCTGACTCACTAACTGTAGTGTTCAGGGTCCTAAGTGACGCCTGAAGCACTTGAATAACTAACTGTTGCTTTCTGAGTGGCCGAAAGAGACTGTCGTTGGCGATCTTCGATGTTGATCGCCAACTCTCCTATTTTCTATATTGTCCGCTGATTGGTTCCTTCTCATTTTTGGCAGTCACCAATCAGCGGACCTGACTAAACGCGGACACTCCTCTTTGCGCTCTTAGCGCGCTCACTTGGAGAGGGGTGCCGCGGTGCTCGGGTGCGCGAAGACGCTCAACAAGGTTGAGGAAATTCTTCTAGGTAGCGGACCTTCGGTCTTTTAACCGTTACACGCACGTGTCCAACTACCCTTCGGAATTTCCCTGTTTATGGCACGGCCACGGCTATTGAGGACGAGAGAAGTGAATTTCTAAAACTCTAGGGTTGTAGACCCAAACCTTCTCTCGCCAGGATCTAATTGACTGGAAATTGCATGCTAATAACCAGAGAAATCTTAAGCTCAAAAATAGCCTCTTCGGTACGTCCGTATCGTAAACCATGTTAGCGACGGACGCTAACAAACTTAGTATGTGAGACAGGTCTGGATCAGTGATTTCTGCTTTTAGCAGAGTGATTTTTGAGAGTAGTTTAATATTATTGCTTTTAAAAATATTCTCAATTTGGGTATTGGGAATTGTGGGTGCGACGTTAGATAGTATAATCCGTTGGGCCGGTAGAACCATCAGTCTGATTTCTACGTTTATATTGTTTATGTTTACCGATTTATGCTAATGTGTTAGATTTGTAACCGTGTGTTTGCTATCTAGGTACATGCATATCCTACTGTTGGATATTCTTGATAGGAATTTGATGGCTTTAGGTCCTATTATGTTCCCAATCACTCGAGCGTATTCTTTGATTGTAATACCGTCAATTGATTGCAGGATTATGGCTTGGTCCTGAGTCGGGAAGTATTCATGTTTCGCAACGATTGCATATGAGCTTTTAGGTTCGGTGGAATTATTTGGAGTGTTACGGATTTTATCCATTGGAATGTGTGAATATCTATCATTTTGGGGTTTATTTTTGTAGGTAATTGTTTCTTCGTTGTGTTGGCTCTTATTCAGCGACATGGTGACACACGCACGCACAAACTCACCGCGTACGTATGTCCAGCTTAGGGGTTCACACAGCTCTGTTGGTGTTACCAACACAGCTTGACTTCGTCAACTGTTTTCTCATTCCGTATATGGCACTCGTCAGTGGTACGAAATGATTGTAACCACGTCCGATCGCATCAGTTGCCGGAACGAGTAATTTTTCCTTTTCGCAAATGAAGGAAAAAACCGTTTGGAGCGTTTCGTTGAAACAAAAACAGAACGAGTTGTTTAAGAGAGATTTAAAAGTCAAAGCATGTTAAGCGAGTACCGAAGAAGGGATTCGTAAAATTGTATAGTCGTGTGGCGTTCTATATTCACATTTTATAATTTATCCATAATACTCACTACTAACTCAGTAAACATCCTGTTTTGTAGTGGTTGGAAGAGCGGGACTCGCGTTTTAGAATAAAATGTTTCTCAAGCGTCCAACAGTGGTAAAAATGCTGATTCTAGCTGGACAAAATTATTCTAGAATAACTATGGCACTTTATGACTTACAATTATAATTTCGTTGTCCAAATATAATCTTTTTCTAGTAATAGAGAATTAGAGTTGAAAATTATAACATAAAAGCTATTATATTTCTCAAATTTGTTTATTTATTGGTTTGATGGAATGACAAGTAAATCTTTAAAAATGACATGTTTTAGGATTATCGTTATATATTTGTAAAAAAATGACAGAAACGAGATATATTATTTAGAATTGTACATTTTGACATGTCCATTAACAAAATTATTAATTAATTAGGATAAGAATTTTTTAAAAAAGTCGTTTTTGTCCAGTTAGGATCAATATTTTTACCACTGTGCGATCGCGTTAAAATTATGATCAATCTTCAAAATTATGTACAATTGAATGTAAATATATGCTGAATTTACTTTAACCTTTTGGCTGCAATAGGCGTATACATATACGTTCTAAATGTCCAACAATATCTACGAAAGGCGTATATTTACGGTCAGTAGATTTTATACAATGCAACATACATACATTAATTTTTGAATGTACCAATATATAACAATACTTGGGGATTTACTTTAACAGCAATGTAACATTTTATTCTTTTTCACTTCAAGTTAATTTATTTATAGGTAATTATTTTGTACACGTAAACTGTGTGCATATTTCTGTTCGTAGCAACAGTCATGCGAATATCGCGTTGCAGTTAAAGGATTACGAGTAAAACTTTCCCTCCCGCAAAATTAAAGTTAAGTGCTCTTTTATAAGTTATCATAAGTCAGTTCGAGGTACTCTTGTTAGTGAAAAAGTTGCCGAGCTCTGATTTATTGGGTTGAACGGAAAGTTCGTTCGTTTCCTACGAAATAATTCTGTATCATTCTATCTCGTGGTTCATTCGTAGTTATTTTTGCATTTACATTCGGTTCAACGGAAAGTTCGCGCCGAATTTTATATTGGAAAGGTATAGTCGAATAAGCATAGTAAGAGTATCGCTAAATGAAATTCAATTCGTGAAATGTTGACAAATAGGTCTTCCAAACAGAACATTTTCAGGTAAGTTTCAACCCTCTATCCCTATTATTGGGATAGTTACAACCGGGAACGTAACTTACAGTTGAAGTTTCATTTCTTTTGATCTATCGCATAAAAAGTTGCAAAAATAGTCGGAGACGATTTCGCCAGTGATATAAGCATCTTAAGATCTTTTCAGATTTTTTAATACAATTATTATAAATATAAATTAAAATTCGGAAAAGCCAATTCTTTATTGAAGTTTTTACGTGACTGTGTTTATACTTTTATAGTTAGTTTTATAGTTATAATAAAAGTATTTTGCTACCCCAATAGACTTTCTTATACTGACCTTGAGCCGCTAAATCATGATACATTCAGATCTAATCGCAGGATATTTAAAGAACATTATGAAATACAATATAAATATAATGCAGCACGAACATTCTGTTGAACTCGATACATTTCTGTTTAATAATCAGATATTAATGGAAATTAATTTTTACAAAACAATATAGCTGTATGTGATAAAATAAAAAGGCACGAACTTTCCATCCAATATACAGTGACTCACGAAAGAAGAAAGTGTACTTGAACGCTTAACACAGAACAACTTTATGAATACATTATACATATGAGGCGTTGAAGCTACTAAAGGCGAACTCAACAAACACGTGTTTCGAGAGAAACGCTTTTAACAGCACCGCTAACGCTTTGACAAACTTTCTTTCTATAGAAGCTTAATATTTATACCGAAAAGGACCAAATCCATAAAACAAGCTAACAGAAATGTGTCTCAACACTATTTTTACCGTCCTTCTGTAAATACCTGTTTTTACAAGAAAGGATAAAGTAACCCATTTGCATTTGGATGCATATAACTGTGGAAATAAATGTTCGAAATAATGGAAAATGATTTTTAATGTTTTTGGTTGAAATTACAACGATTTAGATTTATAAATTTATATTCAACGTTACAAAACTATACATATATACAAAACGTATTAAAACTTTATTAAACATTATAAAACTAAAAAGGAAGGATAATGAAAGAGAGGAAGTAAGCAGATTGCTGGTTCGAAATGGATTAACGCATTTTTCTTCGTCCAACATTTTTCTCTATTGTAGCCATACTCGGTTACATTGTTTTCTAGAATTGAGACAGTGTCGCTTTATGTTGACATTCATGTGTGGAATGATTTTAGAGTAGACAATGTTATAAAATATTTAACGGGTTATTAAACGGGTAAAATACGTCTACTACCTGGCCTCATTGCTAAAACAAAACAACAACGTTTTTAAAATGATAGGAATTACAAATAAATACTGCGCGAATTAATTGTTTCCGATATACATACGTGATCTATAACAACCAGATCTATAATAAGGTGTACTGAAGTACATCTTCATATATGTATTGAACTATTACCATTTAATCTTCTATAATCCAAAGTTAATTTACTTTTACGATAGGAGCAAATGTATAATTAAGTGAATTTTTTCATTTCAACCTGGAAACAAAGAATTAATAATTATACTGTATAAGTAACTGGTGTAAACAAAAAAAGGAAAAAATGGAAATCATATAATCATATTCTAATGAGATAAAATTCAACAAATTTGAATACATGGATAGATGGTTGCAACTTTTGCAACTTTAATGGTCGGGTTGAACACAATTCTTAAATATGATTTCTAATAAGATATGAAATCTATTTTAATAATCATCACTATCATTTTCTCAATATTTTTCTTATAATTCATTATATTTTTTGTTTCAAATTGATTCGTAAAATTCAACAACATATAGTGCTATTCTTATTATCCCTGTTGATTATTTTGCTTTCTTAAATCTTTGTATACATGTGGGGTGTAAAAAAACTCGTTCGAATCCATTACGCCTTAGAAAACTTATGTCGGCTACACTAAAAGGCTGTATTTTTTTACCGGTATCGTATATACGTATACCCGCGACGAAAAAATAAGAGAAATACAAATAGAGAAGGCAGCTCCGTAAAGTGACTACAATTTTGTAAAAATTATTTTTAGAAATAGATTTACCGTTTTTGAGGCAACGAAATTCTTGTAGCTTCATTAACAATCTCATGTCTTCTGCCAAAATTCGATAGACATTCCCCGCAATGTTAGCCGCAATCTTTCCCGCACTGTCCCTCGTCTGATCAAGCTACGAGGGCAGAGATCGACTCTTGTAACGAGACCGTGTGTCTGCTGCTGACGTACGAACTAGAACGCGCACATCGTCGACACTCGCCCTCGGTTGGGGTGACACGTGGCTGCTGTAAACTGACCACGGAGGTCTCAGGTATACATACATAATACAGGGTGGTTCATTATCGGGGGTTGAATTCAAAATAGAATTTTTGTGGACTAAATGATTCCATTCGAATGAACGATTCCATTTTCGTGGAATAAATAAATACCTTTTATACGTTAACACTAGAACAACCTGCATTGAATGTACATCTATTTTTACCATATCCATCAATTCAGCAGGTGTTTAAAGAACGTTTTACTCGTTATTATTTTCAATCCTTTCAATATTTGAATGACTAATTAACAAAAGTAACTTTCACTTATAGATAGACAGGTCTTTATTCGCTTCCATATAGGTTGTACAAAGAATTATGTTTTCTTACAATTATGTTTATACTTGTACCGAGTTTTTATATCATTAAAATTAAATTTATGCCTAACTCATCCACTCTGTGTCATCCTGCACACCCTAACAACAATAACATAAAGTATAAAACACAATATAAGAACAAAACAATGAAACAAGGCAAACACAATTCTCACAAGTACAAATACACCTCATTTAAACTATAATGTACAATTATAAAATATGCGAAAACTCAAATACACTTAACCTTAACTACTATTGTTGCTTTGCGAGACCACTAATAATAATTACTTATCCATCTGTATTTTACTTTCTGCATGATTTACGAGCTTGTCATTCTGTATACTTTTCAATTATAGTATAATGTTCACGTACTGAAATCGAACATGGAAAATAATTTTTAGTGGTCTTGGAGACGTAAGATTTAATAGACGTAGTAGTTAACGGTTAATACTTTTCCACGTAAGAACTGAAATTTGAATTACTAAGGCTTCCATTCACCCCGAATCACATCCTCATTTCTAGATAATTCTCTAGCCTTCTCTGGCCATTTTTGGTTTCTGTTCCCCCTTAATATTTTCCCTATCCTCGATATCCTTATCCCTTTTCCTATCTAACTCTATTAACCATGACGCGCCTTCCCCTTCCAACATTCACTTATACAAATTTGTAATATTTCACACTTATGTTTTCCGTTATTAAAATGAAACTATTCAAAAAATTTCTTGTAAACAAACGGCATTTAAAACAAAACATTTGAAATATATCATTTTGATGGGTTTAGTCGTGGTCCTCTTTAGTATAGAAACTGGAACGTGCGATGTGACAGCGCCGCAAACATAAAAATCATCAGTCCGATGATCGAACTGATCGGACTACGATGAGTCAGTCGGTCCTGTCAATCGGTTCGATTCAGTCCAATCAAAATATTGCACATGATGCTTTGATAGAAGATATATAACTATACAGGGTAGCCCGAGAATCAGTCGACACGATATTTGAGCTGTTTCTAATAGCATGAACAAAACTGTATTGGTATTAAATGAAAAATTTTTAGATATAAGGACTAAGGAAGTCACTTACAGCATGTACTGTCACGTGTATTATGCCAGTGCAGTACCAAACGTACAGTCAGTTATAATAGTAGAGTATAGTAATATACTGTAGGATGGTGGACCCTTCTAGACCCAATAGAAGAAAAAGACAGTATATGCCGAATAAGAACGTTAAACACACATTAAAGGCCCAGAGGGACTAGGCGTAGTGGTTAACGCGATCGATTAGTGACCCAAAGATCTGGGTTCGATCCCCACCGGCGTCACAGCTTCCTTTTTCGGCTATACGAGGCGCTACGGCTCGGCCCGATCCTACAATGCTATATATATTATTGTACTATATACCATACATATTGCATACACTATAGTATAGTTAATATATTATTATACTATATATACCATACATATTGCATTACTACAGTATAGTAATATACTACATATATTATTATTATACTATATACCATACATATTGCATATACTATAATATACTAATATACTATATATATTATTATACTATATACTATATATACATTGCATATACTATAGTATAACAATATAATAATAGTATACTGTAGTAACAGTAATATATTAAGTTGTTAAACTAGTATAACAAATTGCTTGAAATGTGTAAACTGTCACCACCCATCATGTGAAACAGAAAAGAGGGAGGGCTTAAGAATATGCAGAATAACGAAGCATCCTATAGAACTTTGCACGGATGATCGTAACTGCATCGTCACGTTCGAATTTTAATTTCACCATTGAAATCTTCTCTGTGAATCGCTGAATTATGATTAGGGGGTGAGTTCGGAGGATTAGACTGATAAGAGTTTTGCAAGATCACGAAAATATTATGTAGATCGGTTAGACTCACAATCATTTATTGAATAAACGATTATACGAAGGTGAGTCAGTGAGAACTAATTATTTGAATAATTACTTATATTAATGAAAACTTCTATTTGAAGTAACTATTTAGGTATATTAATGCAATAAATATTTATTGTTTGGTAAAAAGGTGCTCCCTGATATTTTGAAAAAATTGATTTATACAAAACTCAAAATATGTTCATTTAACGAGTTCCATAGACGAATAATAACAATAATAACGTGTTTTTATTAAAATCACATATAAATCGTTCGGAAGCCAAACTGATAAATCATCTAAAATAAATTAAATTAATTGTTGCGAAATCTAAAGTTTATTAACTTGGGTAATAGAATTCGGATATTTTTGAAAAAGTGGTGTTGCTCAATTTAATTTATAAAATCCTCAAATAACGAGTTATTACAGATAACAGGTTTTATTGACTTATGTTACATTCCAGATCAATGATGTATTCGCATTTTGCAGTGGACCATCGGAAGATTAATAACAATGGATGACTATTCATCTTCCTGGTCTCGTAATTAGAAAACAGGACACGATTGTAGCTTTTATCGTTCTGCAGCTGGCGATTTATGCTAATGGAGCGTCGCCCGTGCACTGTATATTGTGTTTCAGCCTTCGTTCTAGTTTTCCGTTAATGGATATAAATTCCGTTGGTGTTGGGTTCGTTCCGAACCTTGTATTGTTACAACGGCTGTTTCTACAAGTGTCTTTTATTTCAAACTCGATTTCACTATTCGAAAACAAGTGTATTGATAGAATGAAACATTTTGTTTCTCGAATAAAAAGTACTTGTCTGCTGGAAATTATACTGATTTGCTTAGAAAATATTTGATATTTTAAAGTATCATTAAAAGAAAATGAGTACATAATGGGAATATATCAAATTATAAATTTCGTAGCATTGCTAATCTTAATCATTCCTAATCTTAAAAATGTAGCGTTTCTTAGACTACATATTAATATACAGCAGCTATAAAAATTAATAGCAAATCACATCATTCATTTGAGTATTATTCATATACATACATATACATTTATTTTAATTATTTACGTACATTATATATATATATTTAAATTTAATTCAATTAAACAATATATATATATATATTTATATAGATATTGTTTAATTGAATTAAATTTTATTAAATTTTCTATTTCTGAAAATTTTTCTCGTCCTATAAATAGTGTGAATACTTGAAAAAGACAAGAATGAAATACAAAAATATACATAAGTATTAAAAGAGGGCAGCAATAGGTAATAATTAGAGAGAAAATGATTCGAAAAATACAGAAAAATATGTTAGTGATTAATTTTTATACGCCAATTATTTCATTTGATTTCTTTCTAGAGGAAACAAAGATATTTGTATTATTTATATTTTCCCGTGCAGATAGAATCGTTTAATGCACGAGTAACGTTGAAGCTGCAATATTAATGATTATGTCATAAAAATAAGATACTTAATACAAAATATTTTCCTTTAATTATTAACACAAGTAATTATTAACCCTTTGCACTTGAAGGCTTTTTTACTGTGGAAATCTTTAGCAGATGAAAGTAGGTTTACTAGAAAATTGATAATTTTAAAACAAACATATACCTACAAATATAATTGTGGCATTTCAATATCTATTGTATTTTGTATTGCGCAAAGTGTGATACTGAGTTCCAAATTATGTAATCTTCCACATTAGTTTCGGAATTAGTTTAACTTTTAATTTCTATCATTCTAATTTTTCGGTTTCTTGAATCATTTATTTGATTACCGTCTCCATCACTGTTGTCTCTTTCGCTGTACTCAAGTACCTCATGTATAATAATACCAACTTCGTTTCTACGCAAACTCGTCTTCACTGCTATTAAAAGTTACCTTGTTGTGTACATGCTTTACCAAATAGTTACTTTTTCAATTTAAGGTTTAACAACTCTTTATAAAATCTATGAATGTTTATATTCGATATAATATTTCACTTAATTCTTGAAAAATCTCAATTATTTCACGTGAAATTAAATGGCGAGTGAGACTCGCTTCTCGAGTGTAAAGGGTTAATTCAAATTTGTTGCTTAAACATAGATGTTGCGATGCACTCGATGTGTTGTAGGTTCGAGCACTTCGCTTCCCGAAGTGCGAATTAACGCAATCAGGATAGTTATAATTTTGTGAATGATTGTGCACCGGTGCATGCACTGTGTTGGTTGATGTCTTGACTGAATGTGTAGGTTGATGTGTGTATTGAATGATGGTTCGTGAATGTCTCTTGAACCGTAATGTTTGATGGTTTTTGACTGTCTCTTGAAGTGTAATGTTTGATGGTTTTTGACTGTCTCTTAAAGTGTAATGTTTGATGGTTTGTGAGTGACTGACTGTGGACGACTCCTGTCCCGTCCGATGAAGCCGATCGCGGAGTCTCGGATCCTCTTAATGGCTCGCTGATTGGTGTCCTTGCATTTTTGACAGTTACCAATCAGCGAGCCTAATATGAATTTCGACACACCTCTTTGCGCCCTCAGCGCGTTCGTTTGGAGAGGGGTGCCGAAGTGTGTTGTGGGGGTGACGACGTTTGACAACGTCGCGGAAATTCCTCCAGCTAGCCGACCCTTGGATATGTTTTACCGTTAGAAACAGATGTCGACTGTCCTTTAGAATTTCCCGGTTTATGATACGGCCATGGTTATTGAGAGGCGAAAGAAGCGACCCGCTAATACTCATTAACTGAGTTGTAGCTTGTTTTCTTTCGCCAGGACGTATTGTGAATCTAAAGCAAGCTAGCTGTAACGAAAAGGTCCATTATCTCAAAAATAACCTTCGGTGCGCGTCCGCACCATAAACCGCGTTGGCAATGGTTTTTAACAAAGACCTAAAAAATTTGGAGTTTCGCAGAAACAATAGATATGCGTTAAAATACCAAAAATGATGTGAATGTTTGCTGATATCCGTCCGCAAAAGTGTTAAATCATATAACAATACTTCTATGGAATTTAATTATTTAATATTATTAGGTGTAGCAACAAGTAATACACCGTAATATGTTCAACATACAATTTAAATTAAAAATATGCTACCAAGACCCAAAAATAATTTTGTACATTTATTTTGTAACACGTAAATATTAGAAAAAAACCAGTTACACTTAAGACAGGATAAGCAGTTGATTTTGTTAAAAATAAATAGTGAAAAATAAATATTTGACTACAAATTCATTAGTACAACTAATATAAATGATTTTATTATTAAGCTATTCAGAAAATTTGATATTACAGAAAAAACACATATAACACCAAGGAAAAAGAATCCATTGGAAAATTAACTTTACTGGCTATTTATAATATATTATTATCTAATTTACATATAATTTAGCGATTTGAAAATTGATCAAGTCAATAAATTTCAAAATTGCAGAAAGGAAAATAGGTATCAAGAATTTTACAAACAGTACAAAAGTAGTTTAGCATAAACAGGACATCAATTTTCGTCACTTGCTTTACATAACTACGTCTCCATACACCCCATCAATCACAAGACCCTGAAATTAACTATTCAGTTTTGCGAAATTCTGTTTCGAAACAAAAAACGAAGAAAAACATGACACTAAATCATCCACATATAACTACAAGAATCTTTCTCCTTAAAAATAAAGGAATCATACCATTGCTAGCACAAGAAGCTTAAATTAAACATTCATCGTGTCTCATAGAATTCCGTCCAAAAATAAAGAAAAACAGACAATAAATCACCCCCTTGAAGAACACACTTCCACTCATACAATCAGACACGAATTGATAGAAACTTCTCATACCTAGTTGAACGCAAGCTCTCACTAATACCCAGAAGAAGCTCGACGGCGGTGGATATTTACAGGTCGTAAAACGTTTCCCTCGTCGACAATCCCTCATCTTCCTTTCTTTTTTTTTTCCCCCACCCTTGTCGCTGCCGTTTGCCTGTAATTCGCGTTAAAATTCGTTCACAGTCGGTTAATGCGAGGCAGCGGTGGTGCAACGCGATTATTTCGCTGTTACATTTTAATGAAAGCCCGTCGTCGAAGCTGGCTATCGATCAGACGAACGAGGTTCCTCGGGGGTCGTATGCGACGCGAACCGGAAGCGATTATTCACCGATTCCTCAGCGAAAATCCATGCGTACGGTCATTACCGATAAAATACGGCTAATAAAAATCACTGGGACCTGGGTTGCAGCAGTTTTCAACTTCCAAATGGGAAAAGTCTGCATTAAACCTGGATGGGATAGGTCTGAAGCAAACGGGCCAAACTGTTGGGGGTGGGAATAGGAGAGAGAGAAAAAAAAAAATAGAGTGCTTGGAAACACATTTGAAATCCCTCGAATCGATGGGTGTTCGTTGTCTCTGCGGAGGATGGGCAGCTTTTACGAGGCTTTGCAAATAACCTAATGCGTTTTGCACGCCAACAGAAGGTTCAGGAAGTTTGTTTCTTTTCATTCATCCCTGGAATCGTTCAGCTAACTCTGCATGAACGGCTCTGGCAAACCTAACACAACAAAAATACGTCCTTCGCTAGCTAAAAATATATGCTTGCTATTTTTTTGTATAAAACGTGTAATGATGCGAGTAAAGTTTTAGGTAGTCAACATGTTGTCATTAGAGGAGAGAGTAGGAATGTGAGATAGCTATTTCATTTTTTGACTTAGGAAGTATCAGAATTGTTGTAAACGAAAAAATCGGACTAATAGTTTTAGGGAATTTTGTGTGAAATGTAATGTATAAAGATAATTATCGTGCACCTTATAGAACTTTTGAATTTTCACTTTTTCTCAAATAAAGGCCAAATTAGACAAGTAGAAATTTAGGTAGCAATATGAGACAGTATCACTTTCGAGAAAAATAAGGTAGTAAACTGTATCAACTGTATCAATAAAGAAGTTTCAATGATATACAAATGTTAAATACAATCATAGAGTTGTAATTTATCTAGTTCGGCCATATTCGTATCTATATATTTCATTCCGTAGACTTGCTCAATTATTATGGTGAAAAAATGTTATATGCAGTTTTCTTAATTTTTTGTGACTCGACGAAAGAGAGGAGACATATCCAAAAGTAAACACGTATATAATCAAAACCGTTATATTATAACTATCAGTAAAGTGTATTTATATTTTTATAGTTAGCTTTATTTTTATTTATTATAGTTAGACCTTTCTCAAACTTAACTTGAATAGTTAAATTCATGTACATTCAGATATAATCGTTAGACGTTTAAAAAATAACGCGAAATACAATATAAATATAATGCGTCACGAGCTTTCCACTCAACCAAATAAATTTATGACGACTCGCAAATTGACGACGTTTTGGCTACTCGATCTGTCTGCGAGTCAATGTATCAATTGGTCACCTTTTGAGTGCCAGTCAATATAGCCAATATGACCGCACAAGTATCTAACTTCACTTCGGAATCACCTACAAGGTGAATTTGATTTGCAAAAGGGCAAATTCGATCTGAGAAAGAGTGAATTTTGTTTGCAATAAGGTGAATTTCATTTATAACAAGATAAATATGATCTGCAAAGCAGTTAATTTGGAGTGCAAGAACGTGAATATGATCTGCAAAAGGGTTAAACTGGAGTAAAAAAAAGTAAATATAATCTGGAAAGATCATAGATCTGCCTACATAAAATACGAAATTCGAACATGATCCGTTTCAGAATATGGTTCGAAACTTGAGTTGTTCGAATTTCGAATTGAGCTTTTCCATTTGAAGTAATGCAAATTAGATTAATTCGTTCTAGATTCTCGAAATTTATTGATACCAGATTCATATTTATTAGTGATTTCCTTTCCCTTTTCTATTGTGAAAAATACAACTTTTGTAGGATTTTTCATTTTATTATCCTTCCCTGAAATTATTATGAATGAGGGTCATTTAAAAGAATACATACATGCATATAAAAGTAACTAAATGAGATAAACGAATCGTTTCAAGAAGCTACCATGAACGCTCACTTAAAGCGTTCGTCGATCAGATGATTGATATCTCTCTCTGTTCGAAGTTCGAGTTTTCGTTCGAATTTAGCAGCTGAATTTTCCTTTCAATTTTTCTTCGAATTTCGAATTGTTCGAACTTCGAACCATTCGATTTTTGAGGGTTCATTGTACGTATAAAAAAATTGTAAATGGATATATTATGCTACTGAAAAATACATTCCAATCATGTCAAAAATAGAAACATCATTTTGAGCTTGGCAAATTCGGTTAGGCCGTTTAAAAGAAAAGAATAGAAATTTTCTATGTCCCGTCACAATTTTCTTTGGCATAAATCGTCATTACATATGCAGCTAAATCAAATTAAATGGGTCACCGAATACATACGAAAAATTAAATTAGCCCACTAATGAATGAACCAGTAAAAATAGTCCTCTGACCATAATTCATATAGGAAGCTTTTTCGCCGACTGACCAAGTTAATCGTTAACGTTTCGACATTGAAAAAACACAACCTGGAAACGTTGATCGAGTTAAAGTCGTTAAAGCGTTGGAATTTTCACCGCAGGTCAATTTGTCGATGATAAGATCGAACGAAAGTCGATGCGTCGCGTCGCGTTGGAAAACAGACATTACGTACGCTACATACAGCGTAATTCGCGACACCGCGATAAAGAGGTCGATTCTTCGTGGCAAAACATGTCAAAAATGTAGAATGCAATTTTTTTGTACAAGCCCTCGTTTTCGTGGAAAACGGCTTTGAAAATCGGTCGAGTACGCGCGCTCTTGACGATGAAGCATCAGTGGTGCTCAACTGAACAATTTTCTCTGGGTCAATGAGGAATGACTTCTATCAATTGATCAATTAAACCCGTTATTACTCTGATACGCAAAATAGAACCGGTTGAGTTCTACTAAATTGGGTTTACAATTGTGGCTTTCAAGAGGTTGTTTTATAATAGAAAATTGGCATGTGTGGAGAATCACTGAGCAACCATTTTTAAGCCTGGTTCTCTAAGCATAGAGTCGAAGAATGTTTGAAGTCAATTTTTTCATAAACGAAGCTTTGTATAGGAAAAACTGAATTCTACAGAGCAGATGTAGTTTTGTATGTGTATGAGCAATTATTATTCGTTTCGTTGAATAACTAATTATGGCAGCTTTAATGAATGCATGTGCACCCAGAATTCGTATAATTTCAAAGCTAATTTTTGTAAACATAAGATAGCATAGAAGAATAAGTATTTCGTACTTTTTGTTTGTTTTTTTTTCTTGTGAACAATTACTAAGCCTTTTGATGTACTCTGAAATAATTATTTCATCACTGAGTGCACGTGCACTCAATGCATTTTAATATTCAAAGTGCATTTTGAAATTCCGCCATATATAATTGCGATCAAGTTGCAATCGCGCCACATCTAATTGCAACCGTACTGCAATTGTATCATGTTGCAATTGGAACACATATATAATTCCAACCATGCTGGAATTGCAACATATATAATTGCAACCACATTGCAATTCCACCATATAGAATTGCAATCATATTGCAATTGAACCATATCGAATCGCATCTATAATACAATTGCACGATATTTAATTACATCTATCGACAACCAATTTAGTGTTTACTTACAGTAATCAAATATGATCACTTTCTGACTCAAAATCAAATTATTGGTGTTCTACGCAAGTTATTTTATAGAGGAAACTAAAATTTGCAACTTTGTGGATGGTTTGTGATCATTCTTTCAGAGTCCCAGACTTAAATGTTGAAATTAACCTTCATAAAAAGGAAAATTTTGATACAAATGTATTATTCTGCAATATTTACTTGACTTTACATGAAGAATTGCCTGGAGTTCCACCTTTGTGGTCTACACTGAATGTCTTCCAGTCTCAGCTAGAATAGTATGTCAACTTACAGTTGGACACTTCGACAAACGAGGAGAAAGGATACGCGCTTTAAAGATCCATCCAGAGTGGCAGGTGCAACGCGAGCTTCGAGCAAACTTTACCACTCGATAAATAACAATTTGCGCAAAAGTGACGCGGATGGATTTACGCAGTTTCCGCAACTCTGTTGCCGAAGAAACATTTTGCATACGAGGATTTTAGAATTTTCACCGACAATTATGCTGAAAATCGGAATTTTTGTGTCGGGAAAATAATGGACGCTCGATTAACGCAATTAACGCGAAACACGTGTTGACAAACGGCTTCAACAAAGAATAATCGATTACGTTGCGCGTGTTGTTCGTGGTAATTCGTTTTGAAATTCCCGTGATTATTCTCCTTTTCGGATTAATTCGGGGGATATACACATTGTAACAATTTTTTGGAAATGGAAATATATCAAATGTTGTTAGAGCATTGATCAGGATTTGATTATCGGTGAAGTAAATTATGTTGCAAGGTGTAATACAAAATACTGGGTTGCAACATAGTATGTTTGTCTCGTTTTTCTACTGTTTCTAAAATCCTTTATTTGTAAATTCAGAAATAAGTTTTATTGATTATGTTTGTATCATTTTGATCGATGATATTCTTCAATCCTTCTCTGATAGCTTCCAGATTTCGCTCATGTAAAATCGTTGAGATCTGAAAAATGACACGACAAAACGGAACGAATATATGTTACAATCCAATAGAAAAATTAACAGGTTCTAAAAAAGTTCTAAGAGCATTTGAATAGGTTTTAGGAGTCTAGAAATAATTCAATAACTTCTAAGAATTTGTGAATAGTTTTATAAAATATTCTAGCAAACTGCGGAACAACTCTATAAATATTTTAATATAGTTTACAAATATTCCGAAAGCTTTTAGAAATTGTAAGTATATTAGAACGTATTCTAAAAATATTTGAGTAAATTCCCCAAAAATTCTAGAAATATGTTACCAATATCTAAAAATGTTCTAGAAATATTGTAGGAATATTTCAATAAATTTGAGGGGCGTTCTAATAAAAAGAAATTCAACAATATCTTAACAAATTCTAAAATTGTTCTGACAATGTCTAAGAAAAGTTTTATGAATCTCTAAAAAGGATGTACAACAATTTCTAGAAAAATTCTAAAAATGTTTTATCGAATACTACAAATGATTTAATAAACTCTGGAATAAAATAGTAAAAATACTTTTCAACAATTTTTAAGGATGATCTACAGAATCCTAAACAAATTTTACGTACATTTTTTTTCAAATTTTGAACACGTTCCAATAAATTTCAGCAAAATTTTACGAGGGCTACAATGCATTTTAAAAACATTCCAATAAAATCTATAAAAAAAAATTCTAAAAATATTCAAACAAATTCTGAAAAGATCTAAGAATATTTCGATAAATTCTCAAAATCTTCTAATAAATACTATCAACATTCTACGAATATTTTATTATATTCTGAAAATGCAACAGAAATTGAAAATTATCATCGCGTGTATGGTTTTTGGGATACCGGATAAAAATTACACGAGAAAGAATTGCAAGAGGCAAGCCACAAACATATCACGGGAAAAGGGAATGGAAATCTTTGTAGATGTACTCATAAACGAAGAGAAAATAAAAGTGCACCAAAGGAATTTCGATAAAGAGCGAAGTAACGATGTCAAAATTCGAGTGGCAGAAATATCACAGTTACTATATTTACTGAAGAATTTTATGAATATTGAACTTTGACACAGACCTGTAACATTGATTTTTTTTTCTGTGCGCAATCTCGTTTTTTTTTTTACGGAAGCTATGAAAGTGAAGATCATGTTGCGACGGAAGTTGAAGTGGAAGCTTTGATGTTACGGGAGCAAGTGCTTTGAAATCATTCATACTTTGATTTTAAATTTGCAGGGTAGTTTGGAGAGTTTCCCCGACCTTTTTTTATCAAAGGAAGAAAATCGTTCTCAATTGCGTCAAGAATTGCAATTGCGAAAATTTTTCTTACACGGATCATTAATTCACAAGTAACTTCTTCAATATGGAATTTTATTTAAAAAGCAAATGTCACGTTATTTGGATGTCGGTAAACAAACGCAATAATAAACGGATATTATGAATCATACGAATATAAATTCGCATTATAATTATTATAATTTATTGTAACAGAATTACGTCAAATAATAACGAATGGGAAGATGTTATTTACATATTATATTTACAAAGAAACAATGAATGTTTTCCCGAACAGAATCCTGTATATGTATTTGCCATATAAGCGAAGCTTTATTAACTCGTTTTCAACGTTACTCTTTTCAAAACATCGCTGTCCTACATTTACAAAATTTCACTCTGTTTGATACGATAATAAATTAGTATACCTGCAATGACATGAACATCAAACGCCGACGGAATAAATATTAAATTATCGATATGGAATGCATAATACGAGGAACAATAAGAACTCGTCAATGCGTGCACGTAATGCTTAACCGTAAACCTAATTTGTTTCGCACAATGGAATCCAATTTGTATGTAATTTATGTAGAATTATTATTTAATTATTAATATTGTGGTAGTATGTCTTCCAGCTGCAATAATTCGCGTTTCTTTGTTTTGGTCTTTAAATATTTATCGCGAGACGTGTCAAAATTTCTCAACTATTGTATTTCAAGTATGATGGCCAAGAAATGTTTAGAAATAAAAATGTATAAAGGTTCTAACACTGTACCTAAAATAAATGAGTTTCGAAAAAATGCACATTTATTCTTTTACAAATCAATTTCTAAAAATTACAGAAGTATGGCTGCTACCCTAAATTCACCCGACTTTTGTACAAAATCACTTTAAGAAATCATAAAATTAAAATTCTAAAATAATTGAGTTACAATGGCTACGAAAAGTATTTATACACATTCACATTTTTCAATTAAGCGTTTTCTAGTCAGGCTTTATATTCCTATTTTATTGAAGGATCTATTTCGTTAAAAAATTGTAACTTCCGATTAAGGACGCTTCTGTTAAAATTAAATACACGTTTTGAAACTAAAACATGTACTCTTTTACAATCTACTGGAAAATGCATTAAAAAAAATCCAGTTTCTTTGTAATAAAGTAAAAAATAAAATTATGCAGATATACAGACTTAAAAGCTAGGTTCGTAATACGAGAACCGGTTTGTTTGTTCCTAAAACTTCTTTTTCTTTTTTTGCACACATTGAACATATAAAATCTATTTCTTCAACACCACAGTCTTTGTGGACCCACTGGGAACACTTTAAACACTTAAATCATAGTTCACTATATACATCTGAAGACTACAGACCTGTGTAAAACATTCTGCACCATAATTATCTTCATAATCACCTTCATTATTTAAAACACCATCTGATCCTTGCTTCTCTATTTCCGGTTTTTAGCGAAATTCACTTAAAACAACATTAGATACCTAATATAAGTCTGGTTTCATAATAGGAACTTCCAAGGTTTCCATATTCGGAAGCAATACCACGTTAATTATTAAGTAGCTTGAAGCTTAGTCTTTCATTATTTAATGATGCGTAACTTACTGAGTCTAAACTCCATTAAATGCGCTATACAATAGTATTGATAAAAATGATTGTACACTTACCATTTTAAAGGTATTCATAATTTAATCGAACCACTTGAAAAGCGTTTTAGAACTTATTTTACAAATATCCTCATAATACAATAATTATTTATAATATATAATTAAGCGAATACAATTATTGAGTCCTCATCATAGGTGGCATTACCCTATAAATACTTTTTGTACCCACTGTATATTTGTATCCAAAATATTCGTAAGTTTGGCTCACTATAAAAATTTCTGTATAATTACATATGGATAATTATTATCAGCACTCGACTTTTTCACTCCTTCCAATCCAAGTATGTATGTCACCCCTACATCCACCCATCAGCACCTAAGAGCACCCAATTTTTTCATAGTTCCCTCTTTTATGGTACTAATACGGCATCCATTAAATAGCACCTAACAGCATCAAATTGTTCCAATCCTGCTAGTCTAATCACATCGTTCCTGTATCCACTTATAAGTACACAAAAATACCTAATATTTCCATATTCGTCGCGTTTATGGCAAAAATATAGTATCCTAAATAAAATAATAGAATAAAATAATAAAAATACCCAGTGTATAAAAAGCACCCAATTTTTCAGATATTTCAGACTAATTATGTCATTTTTGTATTCATCCCTTAGAACCTACTAGTGTACCAAATATTTACACAGCTCTCACTTTTATAATATGTATAATATGTAATAATTCCATATCTGTAATATAAGTAACACCTAACAGCGCCCAATTTTTCCAACCTTTCCAATCTAATTACAGCAATATTGCATTCAATATTTCTATACCTCCCATTTTTATGTCAGTAATCTCATATCAATTAAATAGCATCTAGTAACATTCAATTTTCCAATCTTTTCAATGTAATCGCATCATTCCTGTATTTACCTATTAGTACGCAGAAGTACCGAATAGTAACATATCCTTCACTTTCATAGAAAAAATCTAATATTCAACTAACAGCGTCCAATCTCTCCAGCTTTTCCAGTCTATACACATTATCCCTATATCCACCCAATAGCATCCAATATTTCAATATCTCTCATTTTTACAGCACTAACGCATCATTCACTAATCAGCACCTAACAGCACCCGATATTTCCATAATTCTCATTCTTATCACATCAACCTAGAATCTTTTCACGAACAATTACCACAAATATACTGCGAAAATAAAATAAACCTAATCCAACCTTTCTACACTTTATTTCACATCCGAAGACGTCCCACAAGGACACCCAATATCATCCTCAACTCTTCAACCACTCCTAATTCTTTCGTTTTTCTGCTCTTGCCAATCTCATCTCCTGTAATCATTATCCGACACCGTGCAAACCCACCCCAAGCTTTTCCCCTGACCTCGAAACAACGAAACTGTTCTCCTGACGGAGGAAAAATAATTCGTACCAGGGTAACACAGATTGATCTGTCCCGTGCGGTCCATTAGCTGAGGCTACGAAGCTTCTAGGATTAGACAAGAGTGTCGTGGTGTTCTTCTCCTAGGGGTGGGTTTTGTGGAACACTCACAGGTCGCAGGGATCATCCTGGACGTCGAATAAGAGGAAGGTGATCGAAGCCGATTTTATCGGGTCAGCTCAATGGACAGAGTTGATCTGTAAAATGGCAGTGCCTTCGAATCACCCTTCCGGACATGGTCACACCTTAGAATCTTCTTCCTGTGATAACTATAGTTCGTGGAGAACGAGTGGCTTGAAAAGGAATTGTTTCCGGTTTGGAAGAAACCATTTTGTTAGCTGGAGAACAGCTCTATTCGTTTTTATAAAATAAAAAGGTAACCCAGGAACGTAACGATACTTTTACTATTAATTCGAAAATACCGAATAATGAAATTAGTTATCGATGGATTGTGGATTTTCATACAAATTCAAAATACAATGGAATTCGATTATTGTAAGTATTACGAAATTTCGTATTTTTTTATAACAATTACGGACTGATAACATTTGTGAAGGACAAAAAATGATTATTGTTGAATTCTATTTATTGTAAATAAAGTTATGACTAGACTGTGAATCTTGATGCACTTATGGCAAATTTAAATTTGTAAAGAAAAACAAATTCCATATGATACATAAACGTATATAAAATGTTTAAGGTAAAGTACAAATTACAACATTTAGTGGATGAAACAAATCTCTATTATAATCCACTCTTTCAATTTTACTTAAACGGATACGAATTTGCATAAACATTCAGAGTCTAGTTATCACTTTTGTACAAGGTTTAATGGATAAACCAATTCTTTTAAGAACATTGAGATCGTCATAAACTTGTCTCTCTAGCTTCTCCTTTATTTTATTTACATATTTTCTAATCATTCTTGCAATGCATTCGTATACAAAATAAAAGGTGTGTTTCGACTGCAAATAAGTTTTAAAGAAAAGGTTCATTTAGTAAGAATTTGTTAAAAATTCACGTGATACCAATAAAATTTGATTACAGTAGCCGAATTATTTTTAATCAATTTTATATAGAGCGTTTTGGGACCGACTGATTGTGATAAGATTAATAACATTATCCGTGATTATAATAACCGGATTCTACTGTATTACAAAAGCATTTGAAGAAATGGAATCGTAGTAGAGATTTCGTTTGTCTTTTAAAAATTATAAAATCAACTGTATTTTCGATATTTCACTTACTTGGTTTGCATACTATGGATGCAATGCAACGTTGTGCACGATCAAATTTTCCATAAATGCATAAAAAAGTGCAATCTAGTTTTCAGTTATACAAATTAAACGTTGAATATAAATTAAATATATCGTTTTTCCAGATTTTAACAATGAAATTTACCTTTCATTAAAATAGCATTGTGATTCGATTGAATTAATAATATTTATAGGAACAAATGGATTAAACGAAAGAGGTTTTTTAATAAAAGGAAGAATTGAAAAAAAATGTTCAGGAACCGTTTTTGCCTAAATAAAATCTCAGGGTTATCTAAACTAAAGGGTTCTGTCTTTTATACATATATCCTTTTTATCATGTGGAAGTTTTTATAAAATAAAGTATATGAATACGCAAAAATGATTTTATTAAATAAGAAATACCAGATATAGGAATTGGTTATTAATTATAGAAATTATTTCATGAATGGTGTTCTTCGTAGATTTTTATAACATTGTTTGCTTTGCATCACAAATTATTTTAATTTTCATAAGCTAATATTTTTTAGCAATGGAGAGAATGCATTGAACAGATTAATTTCCAACGAAGATTAATTAGAGAAATATTGAAATTTGACTTCTATTCTGAAGACACTGAGAATTCGAATAATTGCGACAGCGCGGAAAATTTTGGGACAAGTTGGCAGAGTTCAGAAACTGTTATGTCAAGTTTCGATTTCACAAGGAACATAGAACTAATCGTTGTCACTTTATGCATTCGAAACAACGGGCAAACTCGTTCAACGTCTGCTGGCAGTGCTATTTACATTCATAAGTATTTCTTTTGCTTCATTTGTTGAATTGCAAATTAGAATTATGAACTTTCATATCCAATTGTCAAAAGATATACCCGTATATTATAACGCGATTTATAAAATAAGAACAATAAATGAACACGATAATTAAAGAGGAATAATTAAACACAAATTATACATTAAAATGTATATGCCTTTGAAATTTTCGTTAGATAATTGGAAACATAGGACATAAAATAATCAGAAATGAGAACAATAAAATCGGATTCTATTGAAATGTTACGAAGAATATACAATTTTTATGACACTCTAAGATGAATATTTCGTAATAATTTTACAGGATAAACGCTACCACAAACATTTAAAAATTTCGTTACATAAATAATAATAAGTCAAATACATTACATCTTATAATACGATGAAAAAAGTAAAATAATAGAAATAAAGATATAAAATGGAGAAAAATAAATTTGTAATTAAAATAGGGAAATTGTAAAAAAAATATTAAATAAATCAGATCTATATAAAGTTAATTAAGAAAGCATTCCTTAATACATTTATTAGACAAGTCTCATTCTTTACTCTTAAAAGTTTCATTGTGGAAAGTTTCTTTTAAAAAGTTGTTCGATTTTACTACTGCCCGATCATAGCGCGTCTATACTACTTACCCTCGTGAAAACTTCGCGAAACTTCGTACAAAATTCATTTCTACAAATTTGAATCCGCTTAAATCTTCGAATACCTTATCTTACTATCTGCAACCGAATTTCTTGCAAAGAAAATCCAATTTTACTAATACGTCTGACCGATGCACATTTGTACTACTTACCTCGAGGTAACTTTACAAAGAAAAATTAATTTTTAGAAGTTTCAGTCTACATAAATCTTTGAATACGTTATCATATTATTCCTAGCATCCTTCCAGTTCAGTGAAACGAAGAATTTTCGTTTTTCTCCTGCTAGTTTGTAAAATAAGTCGTGAGACAGTAGTAGAAACCAAAATTTCACCAACATTAAGCCCGTGGGCTTCGTCCATTGTCGTTGCGTTTTACGTGTGCATCGGTCTAATCGCAGGTCGTCGACAACAACAACGGTTTTATTACCCTAATTACCATCGCCATCGAGACCCATTAATTAATTATTAATTTCACCGTGCATTGTTCTTCGGAAAGGGTCAGCAATTTACTTTCGGAGCCCACACCTCGTTAGAATATGATATTACGAATACAGTTTATTAACTGTCGCTCGCTTTTCCATGTAGGCCAACAATACGAACCTGCAGATAATTCAAACAACAATATGATAATAACCGAGTACCATGGTTACAGTACCAGCCCATAAAATATCCCTGTTTAATATTCGCATTTCGTGTATCCATTGTTCACTGTGTTTCGAAGATTTGTATTATATCACCTCGCTCATATCAAGTTTCAGTAAACTAATAATTAATCATTGAACTGTAGATGGCGAGTTAACTTTAGAAGGCCCTTTAGATTGTCGATATTTTGGACTTAATAATTAATTTACTCAAGAAATCCAATTTTTTTTACTGTTTAGGTACATTTATATTAAAATATATTATAGTATTCAGTTTCACACGAACAAGACGAACTAATCCACTTTATTTAATTATTCGACATGTTCCCCTAAAAATATTCTAGTTAAAGAAAGACTCAGTGAACAGGTTAAGTATGAGTTCTCACATTTTTAAGCACCAATATAGGGTAACTGCATTCTTTTTTCTCATAGTTTAACGTTAATTTTACTTAATAAAATAAATATGTGTAAACTTATACTCCACAGAATTGTATGGATTATGGGGAGATAGAAAATGTCTCTTTAACAATAAATAACACAATTTAATAAATAGTAGTCAACAATAACGCCCAGTCTCTCTGACTGACGAAACTCTCTTGGCTTGCAACGTCTTATCGTTCTGGAAACTCGCTCTGCACTCTCGCACCCACGCTTTCCACGCATTCTCTACTTCCGTACGCAATTCATTCTCTCCCATTCTTTGCTCTCTGTTTTTCTCAGTCATCTCAGACATTCGTAAGACCCAGTCAGTCACGTACACCCAAAATCTTCCATAGCCATGCACCCTCAGTTCACACGCCAAACTCCAGACACTCGGTCCCAAACACTCTTCAGTCAGGCGCCAGTTCATAAACATTCACGCGACATTCTGTCTCTCACAGAATTTTGATGATATTCAGATTATACATATTTTACATTTCATTGTGAATTTCTATAACTTGTAGAATTTCACCGTGACAATCGCAATGATATTAGAATTTTTAACTTTACTACGATCTTTGAAATTTTACTCAATTTCATCGCATTCTGTTTCTTCTTTTTTTTTTTCTTTTTTTAGGAACGTTTTATAATTTTGAGAAGAAGAATTTTCAATATACAAAATGAAATATGAATTTAGAAATATTAATAACTGGACTGCGGATCTTTCTACAAATTTTTATTTTTATAAACATACATTTGTAAACTAACTGATGAATTTGTAAACTAGACTGCGGATCTTTATACAAATTTATATTTCTATAAACATAAATTTGTATAAAGGTCCGCAGTCCACTTATTAATATTTGTAAATTCATATTTCATTTTGTATGTTGAAAGTTCTTCTTCTCAAAATTAATGAAATTAATATTATCCAATTAAATTAATAAAATAAGATAAATGAAAAAGTGGAAACTTAATACTGATCTGTTCCAAGCTTTAAATGTCATAAAGTGCACTTTATTTTCAATATTTTTGTACATTTTTGCATATTGCATTCATTATACATTTGTTTTCACTTTGAAATTTCCTAAAAATGCATGATGATCTGCAGTCTATTAATAACAATCCTTTTACACTTGCTTCAAAACTAGGAAATGTTTCAGAAAAATAGGAGCGCGATTCAGTTGAAAATTAGCCGAGGACCGCAGCAGGGTTAATACAATAAATTCGTATAATTTGCAAGTACAGTTGAACCCCCGTATCCGCGTACCCAGTAACCGCGGTTTCAAGTATGTGCGGTTTGGCTGTAGTCCGAAGAATTAACCAAAATCCAGCCATATCAGTTTGAATTTATATACATACATACGTATGTACATAAAATATGTACATTTCATCTCATCGCATAAAGTTTACACTACTATTACATAATTTTCATTAAACACATTTGTTTTCATTGATTTATTATATTATAAACTATGTTTTAATTTATTATTAGTTAGTACCAATGATACATTGTACATACATAAATAGCTACGATATAAGTATGTAACGTTCGCTATTATCCACGGTTTCAACAATCCTCGAAAGACTTTGGAATAAACCTCCACGAAATATAAGGGTACAACTATATTGCACTATTGACTAACAAAATGCAAATCTGCAAGTTTTATGTTCCGTTGCCAATCCATACTTCTTTCTTTTTTTTTAATTTTGAACGATGCTTCAACCTTAGAATGTCATTAGCAACCATACTCACCATTTACATTTATACAGATTATCATACAATATTATTAAATGCAATTTAGTAAATTAATGCTCTTCAAAAAGATTACTACATTAAAACATGACTCTTTATCCTTAAGGCCTTGAGGGTTTCTTTAAGTCATACATTTATTTAATACAAGTTTCTTTCTCGTTCGTATTTTCTGCATGACGTGATGATACAATCCATTTATTTAACTTGTTTTACATGATTTTTTTCACACGGTACGTTTTCACCGCTTAAAAAGAATCCTTGGTGTATAATATAAATCCCAGGTAGATTTTTTTAAATTATTTTAACGAAACTGTAGATTTTTTAAATTATTTTAACGAAACTGTATATTCGGCATGACTAGTGATTAGAATAACAGTTTTCAGTGCAGGTTCGCGTGAAGGGCTCTCAAACATGGTTATGCATTGATATTTAGAGAGACTCTGCGCCCGGAACTCGATTATGCGAAATAATTAAGGGTCCTCTGCAGGTATGTCTAAGCAAGCTTTCGGGTTGTATATTGATATTTGGAGAGACTCTTAGGCAATGGAATTGAGATTGCGGTGCGTCGGTTACGAGATATGAGAATCATTTTGTGTGTGTGTAATTGTGCTAATGAATGGTGTATGAATTCCTGTGGATATATTGTCTTTGAGTATTGCTTCCGTTATCTCTCTCTTAAACAAGTTTCTAAATACTAATATATATATATATATATATATATATATATATATATATATATATATATATACATATAAATTAGTATATATTTAATTGTAGTAATTTTTTTTTACAGAATTAAGAAACAGAAATAGATTGTAGTGAACAATTTTCTGCAGATGCATTTATTATGTATAAATAATTCCTTTTATCTGGGTAAAAATATCAATATTTATTTTTGGAGAAATCTTAATGCGTTCAACTTTAATTCTTTTACTATACGGTTTAGAATTTTATGATTTTATGTTTATAATTTCTTTAGATTTGGAAATAATTGTGAAACGTATGTGGAATAAATTAATAATGCTCAGAATTTCAACGTCTGTAATATTATATAATACATTTCATCCCTTTAATATGATTATTTTATAAATTTATTTGAAATACAACTCCAGCTAAACTTAAACTAATCTTTTTTGTTATATTATAAACAATTTTATATTTAGAACGACTCCCAGAATTCTAACCCTTTAAGATTAAATTTTTGCCGTTTAATTTTATTATTTTACAATTATCCATGAAATAAAACGCGAAACAAAATGAAATTCACCTTTTTCGCCACATTTCTAAAGGTTTCAAAAACTTTGTCAATATTTAGAATAATTGAAATAGCTAACCAAGCTTTCAACCATCAAACATTATATTTTACTCTCTTAATTTAATTATTCCATAATTTCATCCGTAATTAAATCCAAATTAAATGTAATTCGCTACGTCACGATTCGCCGAACGAAAATAAGTTAAAAAAACGGTTCAAACGAAACTGTTCATAATGCGAAATAAAGCAAAAAGTCAAATCAATCCAATAAGTTTTATTTGAGTACCGATTTGATTAAATTTCCTGTTTTGCAGCGTCACGCGAATCTGATATGCCGTTAAAATAAGTTTTAATTTGTTTCTTTTTTTTCCCTCCCCCTCATTTTAATAGCAGTGCAACACAAAACAGGGGTACAAATCGATAAAACGCGTGAGCGTTCAAGAGTTCTCGCTATGTCGGAACAACTTAATTTATAATCGTTGATTTTATATTCAACACGGACCCTACGCAACGCGGGCGAGGGAACAATTCGCCCCGACGATGAATATTAATCGACGTTTAATCGATATTCCATGGAACATTGCCTACTCCGAGGAGCTGGCTTATTTTATTCACCTTCGCCTTCGCGCGTTCCTTGAATATTGTTTTTCATTTTCGATGTTTTACATCTTGCTGAAGCTGCTTTGCAAATGCATAACGAATAAAGGTGAAGCATAGTCCGATAAGAAGAGGATGTAGAAGGGTTTCATTCTATAACACCTTTTCTCTTATGCTTCGTTAAACCATTGCCTTACGAATTTTGCGAAAATTATTCACAGGAATGTGGACTGTTTTCTACTATAACACCATGTCGAATACAAAACACTAAAATATTGTACATAATTTGTACTTACTTACAAAGTAATCCTCAATCTCACTATCATATAAATGGAAATAAAATGAGTTAAAGTATATTAAAAAACACACCTTATTCAAATATAGGCTACCACTTTTATTTTAGTATTTTACTTTACTTTCATTGGCTAACCGGTTGCAGATACGTAATCGTTTAGATATCAATTTACATCTAATAACATGTTAGCTTTCCAATGTAGAATTGAAATATGTTGCAGAAAAATAATATTAGCTACAAATTACAAATTTAAAGTAACAATGAAAATTTTCATTTTTGAAAATGTGGTCCATATATGGGCGATTCGTAAAATAATCTGAAATACAGAAATGGAAACTACTGTTTACTTTACAGAAAACTGTTCTTTTTATCGAAAGTGGGTACAAAAGTTCTCAATGCTAGCAATACAGTGCTTTTAGCAAATTAATTCTTACTTCAACAGATACGTGTTAGAACAATGAAGCAACCATACCTGTGAAAACTTTTACGACCGTGAAATTTGTAACAATTACACTGTTTGTAACAGAACACGTTAATATAACAAACGATGGTTACTATCACTTCTGTACAACTTTACTTGTTCTTTAATCGTAGTACTGTGCTGTTCCTGACACAGAGCAACATTTAATGAGCCCTATACTTTAACTAGCCCATATTTAAACCACTTCCTCTACTAAATATTCTTTGGAAATATTAATATTTTGTATTTAGAATAATATCAGGCATATAAATAAGCAAATCATTATTCTTTTAAATAAGAAATTATGTTTTTTCATGTGGTTATATTTAGAACTCAATAGATATTTGATATTGTAAAAAAAAGTACTGAATTGGTGAAAAAATTGAATTATTCATTGGCACGTCTAATATGTACGTAGGTACCTTCTGTTTACTGTTTCTTTATTTTGAAAATAATTTCTATTAAATGTAAGTATTTGTGATGAATAGATTATAAAAATAATTAGTTCTTTTACTGCTTTAAATGTTGTGTATTATTTTTATTTGTTAGCCATTGGATAATCTTTGTAAAAATTAGTATAGTGCAAAGTTGGACAAAATATGCCAGCTTGTCGAAACAAGGTACTCAATTGTACAGCTTCTGCACGTAAATAACTACTATTTTGTTGATAGTGGTATAAATGTCTTTTATATTGTGGCGGCTCTCCTGCACCCACCACTAGAGGGACATACGAAATAGGCTTTCTCGAAAGTACTCGCTCCAACTACCTCGTCCATATATATACCGCCTTTAACCTTCCTTCCAACATCCCAAGTCTCAGTTTGGTCTTGACCTTCGTAGTGCGCGGACGTGCCCAAGAATTTACCTCTCGGTCATACTCACTCCTCCGTAGGACACCGAACTACCTGGAATTTCCCAACGCACCAAGGACCCTGCTACCTAGTTACCCGAGGAAATCAAGCCTGCCGGAACTAAGGACGAACCTCAACACGCCGCCGGCCCCCGGCGGCACCGCCAAGGTAACCCGCGCTATCGCGGGTGATTTCATATTTCCAAAACCTCACCTCACATCTCTAACTTCCATGGCGACCTCCATCCCGGTGCCTAAAATGGCCACCAGGAAAGCTTCCCGAGACGCCTCTCGCTCCCCCAAAAAAATGAAACGCACCCCCATCGCTACTTGCGCATCCACCGAGTCCATCAACGACAAGATGGACTCAGACTTTACCAGCCCAGTACCTGTGTCCAACAGGTACAACATCCTGTCCTCGTTTATAGACCTTCCCCCGAACGAGCGCCCCGGCCCCTCTAAAGCGAGTGTTCCCAGCACCCCCGCCACCCCAGACAGCCACGACACCACCCCACCCAAGAACAACACCGCCGTCAAACCTCCCCCCATTTACGTCCCTGGGTTCGATGGCGACATCATTTCCCTAGCCAGGAAATTAGAGTCCTCCTACGGGAAGAACTTCAACCTCAAATTCCTTGGAAATAGGATCCGGATCCAGTTCTCTACTCTGGAAAATTTCATACACTTCAAAGCCACCCTCCTTGATGGAAACAAAGCATTCCATACATTTACCCCCAACGGGGAAAAAACACTCTCCCTAGTACTAAAAGGTCTCCCCCGTATCCCCTGCGACGAGATCCTCACCGAGCTTCGCTCACAAGGCCTAAAACCAATGGCCTGCTCCCCCCTCGGCAAAACCGACCTGTCAGTCCACTGCACCTACAAGGTGGTCTTCCCCAGGGGCACCCCCTTCACCCAGGTCGCCCAGGTAGGATTCCTGTTCTACACAAGAATCTACTGGGACAAATTTTTGTCCAAAAAAAATTACACGCAATGCTTTAGGTGCCAAGCATTCGGCCACTCATCGGCAAACTGCAACCACCTTCCGAGGTGTGTTAAATGTGCAGGGCCTCATCTCACGGCCACCTGCACAAAAACCGTCGACCTCCCTCCTAAATGCGCAAATTGCGGGGAAGAACACACGGCCAACTACTCCAAATGTCCCTCCCTCACCAAATACCTCACCAAACGCGCCCGTACCACCCCACCCAAACCATTGCTGACCCCCCCAGCCGCAACGACGGTTTCCCCAAATATCACCTACCGCGACATGCTCGTCGGACCGAAGTCACTTGCACCCAAGCCCTTCTCACACTCCGCTTCCCCCGCCCCAAGCTCACCTTCACCCAGTAATGCCCCGGCCCCCCAGCAACCAGAAACTTCCACGGTTGCTGAAACACTTAATTTATTCACAGAAATTTCCTCAATCTGCGATGTGGAGCTCATGTTCCGCACTGCACATAAACTACTTATCGATCTCAGGAACTGCAAGACCAAGTTCGAGCAGCTCCAAGCGTTCATGGCGGCCGCTAAGTCTTTAAATTAATGGGTCACACTCCACTCATAATGCTATGGAACTCCTGCTCTGTCCTCCCCAAAAGACAGGAGCTCATCCTGGCACTACAGTCCCGCGGTGTTCACATTGCCTTGATCACGGAAACCTGGCTCTCCCCAGACAAAGACTTCTCTATACCTGGCTATCAGGTAATTCGGAAGGATCGGACCTCCAAGCGCGGTGGCGTGGCCATACTTATACACAAATCCATCCCTTTCATAACAGTGCAGCCGAATTTCAACTTCAGTTCGGACTGTATTTTTCTAAAAACAAACCATCCGTCATTAATTGTCGGCGTCGTCTATTGTCCTCCGAGTAATAAGTTGTCCCAGGACGAACTTAACGCCATTACAGGAATCGGCACCCCCTACATCATCGGTGGCGACTTTAACGCGCGCCACATCACCTGGTGTAACCGCAGCAATAACCAGAACGGCATCCAACTCCACCAGCACTCGCAACGACATACTTACAGGCTTCTACACCCCGGAAATTTCACCTTCCACGGGGGGCCCGGCGGTCAATCACGATCCACCCTTGACCTCTACCTGGTTGAACATGCTAGGCAGTTCGAGTGCCACACCACCGATGACTTCACCACCCAACACCGCCCAGTCATTTTAAAAGCCCTTGACGGCACTAAATCACCACCCACTTGGTCCCGTATAACGGACTGGGATAACTTCCATGATCTCTCAAAAAATTTCAAAATCTCCCAAAAACTGGCCAACAAATCGGACATAGACAACAACATCCGTCAACTAACTTCCTTTCTTCTCGCGTGCCATCGGAAAGCATCGCATTCCATTTCCCCTTCCCCAAATCGCAATAATGAACTCACCAGTGACTCGTTTCTCAAATCACTGATTTCCGAAAGAAGGCGAGCCCGTAAACAATGGCAACGATCGCATCATAGTTACTTTCAAGACTTAATCCGACACTACACGGCCGAAATCAAAAGCCGTATTACCAAACTCCGCCGCGCCTCTTGGCAAGACAGGTTAAAATCCCATAACAAGGCCGACCATACCTTCTGGACCACTTACAAGTCATTCTCCGGCCACAAAACCTCCCTCCCCCCTCTCTCTGTAGGAGGTGTCTTGCTCACAGCTGACCTGGACAGAGCCACGGCTTTCGCCGAAACCTTCGCCCAGGTCCACGAAGCTGCGAGCCGTCTCTCTTCACCACACGAGGCGTTAGTCCACCACCACATCACAACCCTCAGCAACTCTCCCAGCTCTAATGCCAAAACTGCCCTCTACATTACCCCATCCGAAATTCACGAAATTATCAAACACCTTCGTAGTCGTAAAGCCCCAGGCTATGACCGTATAGTTCCCCTTATGCTCAAAAGAGCCTCCCGTAAAGTTATCCTACAACTTTACTACATCTTCAACAAAGCGATTGACATAGGATACGTCCCAGACTCTTGGAAAACTGCGAAGGTTTCCCCTATCCCTAAACCAGGAAAACCCAAAAAACTCCTAGAAAACTACCGCCCTATCAGCCTGTTGCCCACTATGGGTAAATTATTCGAACGATGCATCCTCACCTATCTCAACAAGATCCTAAAGGAAAGAAGAATTATTATTAACCAGCAATTTGGTTTCCAGGCCGGTTGCTCCTCCGTCCACCAAATCATCCGCGTTACTCAACTCATTTCCCATGAGATGAACATCCGCCGCGTCCCGGCCATGGTTCTCCTAGACCTTTCCAGAGCCTTCGACACAGTCTGGCATTGTGCACTTCTGTACAAACTCTCTAAATATGGCATCCCACTACCTTACATCAAATTAATCCAATCCTACCTCTCAAATAGATACCTATTTGTTTCTGTAAACGGTTCCCGCTCCCCTCACTTTCCCGTCAAAGCAGGCGTGCCACAAGGATCCATCCTCGGACCCACCCTGTTTAACCTTTTCATCAATGACATCCCCAAACCGCAAAACTGTCACTTAGCACTTTACGCAGACGATACCATCCTCCTCTCCTCCTCCTGGCAACCAAGAGAGCTGGTCCGCAAACTACAGATCTATCTCGACCAAATCACCTCATTCTTCCAGGACTGGAAACTTTCAATAAACCCTGCAAAAAGCCAAGCAATCTATTTCTCCCGGAAGAATCTCTCAGATCCCCCCAAATTAAATATCCTTGGCCATGACTTGGAATGGTCCAGTGAGGTCAGGTACCTCGGTGTCATCCTGGACAAAAGCCTCTGATGGACCCCTGCCATCAACGACCGTATCAAAAAAACCAAAGCAGCGGCAGCAGCGCTCCACACCTACATCTGCGCGTCCTCCCACCTACATCTTCACCTCAGACTTTGCCTGTATAAGCTCTGTCTCAGATCAGTTCTAACCTACGGGGCCCACGTTTGGAGAAATGCCAACGCCTTAACGCTGAAGCAACTCCAAATCACCCAAAACCGCATCCTGAAAATTATAACTGGGCGTCCCTACCGATATTCCACCAGAGCGCTACATGAGGACACGCAAATTCCAATGATCCTAGCTCACATCGACCATCTCCTAAGTCGTTACTCTGTAGAGAGCCACGAAAACTCCTTGATCAGGCAAACCGGTCTCTATGATCGCAACCGCATCCCCTACAAAATCAGAATCCAATTCCCAATGTCACGTTGACTCCCCTTCATTCACACTCCCCCCTTCAATTCGTCAAACCCCTCACCCCTCTCATACACTCTCTATATCACCCCTTTGATTCATGTTCTAGGTTTTTTGCAAATTTTATCCTAGATTAACTCCACTACCGCCAAGCGGTTCATACCCCACGCAGGTAATACCAACCCAACCCATCACGTTCCTCCGGTAAGGTGGCATTAGCTACCAGGCACGGTACACCCCCTACCATCAATAGTATCTCGATGAAAAAAAAAAAAAAAAAAAAAAAACCTTCCAACATCCCAAGTCTAAGGCAGGGCCTGCTAGGTAGCCTTACTGATGAGTCCACCAGCAGGCCCAGGACGAAACGCAACACCCTTCCTTTTCCTATTCGATCCCCTCTCTACAGCGCCACAATATTTTGATACGTAGCACAAATATGTTGGAAACAATTGAAGGTAGTAAGACATTTCTAGTTGTCTATCAAAAAGTAAAAATGTGTATAAAACTTATGGCATTAGGAATCCCATTTTCTCATACTGCACCATTTTATCCAATTTTCCCATATTGCATTTAACTCTTTGCATTCCGTTAGCGCTGCTATGGCGACATGCAAAAATTGCTTCACATGTTAAGGCTTACATAGGTTCTTTTTATTTATTTTCACCAATCTAAGTTTCGTTTTTGTTAAACGAAGGCAAATAAAAGACGAACGTTCCACATTTCGAAATATGCGACGCTTTAAATTCTTATAAGAGTCGAAAAGGTGTGTTGGAATTGCAATTAGATCATACTGTTGAAGAAGTTTTGGAATGCAAAGGGTTAAATAACGCGGTATTAAATTCTTTTTGTAGCTTTAAGTAAATGTTGCCTACTAGAGAAACGTATTACGACATAATAAAATAATAAGATAAGACTAAGGGGAGACGATACCCTGTTTATGTTTCTATTATGTTGAAAATTCAAGCTTATGCTAATTATACAGATCTTATTGTGATCTCTTCTTTAACCCTTTCACTACGACAGACGTATATATATATCTTTAGAAATTGGATAAACAATCGTTACAAACAAACGTATGTTTTCTCCATAATAAAGTATTATTTCTATTTTGATTCATGCAACAATAACATATCATAATTAATCGCATAGAGTACCTAAATATCTACATTTATACTATTCTTATGTTGATAAAAACTACCCATTTTTCGCATTCAGTTTTTAGTTTTGAGATGCCGTAGTGAAAAGATTAATTAGATCTGGTATATATAAACTATTTATATGTACAATTAAGTTTTTAATGGGCGAAAACCTGATACGAAATAAAGAGCAATAAAATACAATACAATATTAAGTGTATTAATACTAATTTTTTGTAAATAGGATGTAAATTAATGACATAATTTAACACTAGAACTACTAAAAGGGTCAAAATAATTTGTTTTCAGATTTTTATAAAAATTATATAAATTTAGTAAGACGCATTTTTGCAAATTTACTATGATTGTATATAATGAGGATGAATAAATACTTATTCCCATTGCATTATATACTTCTTCGAATATCTACTGCTTTAATTTCTTCGATACAAATAAATATACCTTAATTATCGGTAGTTCTAGTATTGAATATAAAATATGCTATCTTGATACGAATGTGAGTCGATGAATTTATTTTGCTAACAATTAAGCTGTTTTTAGATGAAACATATTTATAATAGGATCGGTATTGAATATCGTTAAAAATAAGTGCTGAGTTCGGTAAAAAAAAACGTGAATTATTCATCAGCCTAATATCTAATATATTCATTTTTTATTTCGGAAATATTATATTATTGGTGCATATGAAATTTCGTTTTTCTGAAGTGGATTGATACTATTCTTTTAGTTTTGTAAAATAGTTAATTGCAATGAGCCACATTAAAAAAGAATATAGACTTGTGTATATTACAATAAAATTGTGAAAACTTGAATGCTTGACATCGTGACTAATCGTAATATTTAAGCAATTCTTAATGGAAGTCCGAATTTAGCAAATATAACATGAATACTATTGAAACTACATAAGAATTACATGTATAAATGCAGGAATAATGCAACATTGATTTGCAAAATTTAAGATTAATTGTTTTTCACTGGACAAAGAGTAAGCAGAAAGATCAGACAATTCTGAAATTGGTGATATTTATAAATACATAATAATAAAACTGGTTAATTGCTGGAGAAAAATTTCTAATATCATGTAAAAATTATTTTAACTAAATATATGTGTAGCGTTTTGAACGATTTACCTATATTTAATCTTTTCAATTTTAAAAAATATTTCATATGCACCAAGCAAATAATTTCTATTAAGTACCCATAACGACTACATTATAAAAATCCATTTCTGTTTTTCTTTTAACTATTTCTATCATTTTTGTCACGTCCAACATTCGCCGTACAAATTAATCGTTGATCCTCCTTTGCATTGAATCAAAGGAAATTTTAATCCATTATCCTCTATGATTCTTCAAAAGGAAAATTGGTGACTTCCCTAAAAAAATAGCAAAAAGTCAACTGAGATAAGGGAGATGATTTCAAAAATTATAAATTGCGTTCTAATTTCTTCGTCACTGACACCAAATTTTGTTTAAAAAAAGATTATCTATTCGTAGATGTAATAGCAGAAGATACAGAATGATAAAACCCTAAACTAACTCCAAAAGCGACACGTTCCTCGATTTAATCCAGTTACTTTAGCCAGGATTTCGAAGAGAGGGATTCCTAGTCCGTCTCTTTGGTTTCTTTTTTTTTTCAGAAATTCTACCCCAGGGAAAGGCGGTTAATACCGTTTCCTTCAAAAGACTGCAGCGTGAGGGAATTTTTCAATTAGCTTCGTTCAGTGGCCGGCAGATAACCAGATGACAAAGTGACACTCGCCGGTACAATATCAGTAGCGAACTTTCATCGAGCCTCGTGTAATTAAAATCAGTATCTCGTAGTCGGCTTGCTTCAGTTGTTTAACCTCTTTCCATCGGCAAATCGTTGGAATAAACATATTAAAGGGTTGCTTGTAGCGAGACCCATCGGTATTATTCGTTTTAATCGGACCAATGCTCTACGCTCCCGTTTTAACACGCGTACATATGTGTTCGATCGATGTTGAAACGCATTTTCGTTGAACTCTTTCTTCCTTCATTTTTTATTTGCAACACAGGTGCATTCATGTGTAGCGAATATCGAACGATCAGAGCCTGTTTTGGCTAGAAAAAACGGTTTAATCTCGGGCATAGCAAGATGAAATGATCGATGTTCCTTTCTAAGGGAAATCGATAAAATGCGTGGCACTGATTGCGTATGAAATTTTGTCTAAATTTGATTACCAAGGAATAAATTGTGCTATTTTATTGGAATAATAATTTATTTTAATTAAATCTGTTTATTGATTTTTCACAATGGAAAAATGGAAACACGTGGTTTGTCACACAGTAAGAGTCAAAAGAACGTAGACACATTACTCAAATGATATTATATTATAATTTGGACACTGTAAATTATATCGTAATTATATTATAATTCGTTTATTGTATATAATACTATAATTGTACTACAATTATACAATATTTGTTTGTTTGCTATAAATAATACTGTAATTATACTATAATTGCATTTGAACTATAATCAATATTATAATTATACTATGATTTCATTTTTGTGAGGTGTAATAAATAATTTTCATTTTTTCATACATAAATGGTATGAAATGCAGGGGTATAAAAATATCCAAAATACGATAAAAATCAAAACTTAGTGTCGAATTTAGAGAAATACGACTATGGTATAATTTATTTATCTTGAATTGTACCGCAATTATACTATAGTACATTTTCTATAAGTAATACTATAATTATATTATTATTACACAATGCTTATTTATTTATTACAAGTAATATTATAATCAGACCCTCGTAATCCAATAATTGCACATATTTTTAGTTAGTTTCATTTTTGTGGGATGTATACTTACTTTTAACTCTTACTGTATAGCTTATTTAAAACTCACTGAATTTTTTAAGTTATTCAATAATACGTGGTAGTATATGGTACACAGTGATAGTAATTTAGTATTTATATAATAATAATTTGGTGAAAATACAATCTAAGCAATTTAATAAAGATATATACTGGAATTTATAGTACGAAATTTTGTCCACATAAAGTTTCATTATGAATAGGTGTGAAAATAGTCTAAGTGATTTAATAAACACATATACTGCAATTTATAGTACGATATTTTATTTACATACAATTTAATAATGAATTTGTGTGAATAAAGATCAATACTGGAATTTATAGTACGAAATTTGTTCATATACAATCTGATATAATAATAATTCGGTATTATAACTTAATAATTAGTATTAATATAGTATAATACAAGATGCCCCGTCCAAAGCTGTGTAAAATATGTGTTCGAAATAATTACAATCGATTGCAAAAATATCCGATTGATATAGAAATTCTGCTTACAAAACGAAAACTTTAATCGTTAATCATTCCGCCACGGTGGTGCCTTAAAACTAAAAATTGGAAGCATAGAATGAAGCAGCTTTTACTAATGTAATATAAGACTTTTTATCAAAGATGTATTCGAATTGAACTTGTATAGCATTTCGCAATTGTAAATCTTACTATTATAACAATGGTGATGTCAATAGAAGATTTCGATTATCTTTTATATTGTAAAGTACAATTAAATTCGAAGGGATTTTCAATTATTTAAATTCTTCAGTGTAAATCCACACAAACTTTTTTGTAAACCTATTGTTCTTATATTTATGTAGTATACACGGCGCCATTTAATTCCAAGTAAAATCCCAGCAACATGGTGATTTCACATGGAACAATGAATTGAAAACATATCACGTACAGTAAAAAGTTCGTGCGGATTTATACTATAAAATTTAAGCGATCTAATTCCTTGAAATATAATTTTATTTAATATTTTAGAGGATGGACAAACTCTTCTAATGACATTACCATTGTTAAAGTAGTATTTGCAAAAATTCGATTAAAGTCAATTCGAATTCATTTCTGATAGAAAATTCGCATAAACTTTTTCCGCTGCCTAATAGTATGAATATAAGTAAATACGTATTTAGGTGCTCCATCTAATTGATTACGGAGTAACGTTGTTGCATGAGTTAAAAGAGAAATAGTATTATCGTACTATAGGGAAAATAACGGCGAACGATTGTTTAATTTTTGAAAGCGCTTATATTTATACACAATGCATCCTTCGTAGCAGAAAAAGTTAATGAAAGATACAATTTTAATATAATGTTCGCTGCATATTTAATTATGGTACGAAAGCAAAATCATAAAGGCTTTGTTTACTTCGAATACCAATTTTCTACAGCGGTTGCGCCTAATTATCTTTTACACTTACACCAAACATAATTCTAAAAATGATCGGCAATTTGGGACACACATATGCTTTGTTCTTTGATATTATTCGATTTGCATAGGATGACGAACATATGTTATAAATAGGGACAACCAATGTGTTAAAGTTAAAATTTTAATTAATTTTAATATTTGGCAAAATTTTATATTTAGAATTTTTAATCTTTAAAAAGCCTTCCTACGAATGAAATATTATAGGAAGAACAAGAAACATAATCTGTGTAAAAATGCTATAAACAATTAAATTTACAAGTATTTGTCTATTTACAGAAACACTTTCAGAGTGATTATAATTGCAAATTATTTAATTAATTAGATGATCCATTTTAAGTGGAAGACTCTGTATAATAATAGCATTATAGTAGCAATATTTATGTGAAACGTGAGTGCATTCATCTAATCACGTTCCCCCGAATTTCATTCTATATTCAAACCTGCAAAGCACGTAAAACATTCGTCCAAAAATTTTTTGTATGCAGCAAGTGCTGTGAACAGCAGTCCAACTGCGTGCTATGAAAAAAGTTTCGAGATTTTGCATCACAGGTGTGTGAAATGCAATAATATTCTGCGAGGGGGGGGGGGGGGGGGGGATTAATCTCAAATAATAAAATGGAGAAGTTTGCTATCTACAACGTTTGCATTTACTTTCGCTATAATTCCAAAATTTGATTATTAGACGTCGCATAGAGGTTTCTGCGCGTCTGCAACTGCGTATGCTGTAGATTAAAAGGAAATACAGGAGCTTGGAACCGTGAGAATGTTTTGATTAAGAGGTTGTACGGTTAACGCGACAAATGAAGGAAAGATAAATACGGGTAACATTTGTCACAGAGCAAGAATAACCATGATCCATTAAAAATTCAATCTACACACTGGCAGTTTTCCGATTCTGGCTATGAATAATCGACGATTCGACTGCGTTAGTCAGAAAAGGGGTGGGGTGACGGTATCTGATACACGTTCTATTACAGATTATCGACTTGGTGCTCCTACGTGACTTGATTAATCGTTCGGTCTGTATATTTAATTCCTTCACGCGCAATCGATAGTGATTCGTGTCGGCGGTACCGGAACAATTATCCGTGAAGCAATACTCGATCGTACGTGCTATGAATTTCCGAGTTGATAGACGATTTAAATGGAACCGTTCGAACTGTCCCAAGGAGATCGTTGTGTTAACTTAACTTGTGTTCCACTGTGAAACGTGCAACTGATCAAACGCAGAAGCTACGCGAGATCAACACTGAAAAGATTTTAGAATGCTGAGTTGTGTCAAACTACGTGGGTTTTTCAAATTTGTAGGTAATGAGTTAAGACTGCAAACCAGTTCACGTAGTAACTTAAAAAAAATTGGGACCAAAATTAGTCCGATATTTTCGGTTACTACAGTGGAATTTGCTTGCTATGATCACTTACAATTATTCATAAGAATAACCGGCTGATAACATTATGCAGGATACAAAATTCTCATTATTGAAGTCATTTTATTGCAAACAGATATAAGTAGACTGCGGATCTTTATGCATTTATGACAAATTTATATTTGCAAGAAACAACAGTTTCCATATGATATATAAAATATACAAAATATTTAATGTACAGTCAAAATTACAAGCTTCAGAGACGTAAACAGATCTCCACTCTTTTAGTTGTATTTAAAAAGATATGAATTTGTATATAATTTATTCGATATAATATCTTTGTTAAGAACATGCAAATTGTCATGCTTGTTTCTCTAACTATAGTATTTACGTATTTTCTAATAATTCTTGGCATGCACTCACATCAAAGATAAAAGGTATGCTTCGGTTAAAAGTAATTCTTAAAAAAAAGTTTTATTTATTACGAATTTATTAAAAATTCTTTCATTTGTCCTCAGTTATAATTATTACAACTGATATCAATAACCGATGGTTGATCATAATAGGTGGATTATTTTTAACTAATTTTATATAAAGTTTTGTGGGCTCAACTGGTTATAATAACAATAGTCGATTGATAACATCGTTCATAATTATAATATCCGGATTCTACTGTATTGAATTATTTTATAAATTTTTCCATTTCCTTATTTTAAGCAAGACTTACAATTAGACATTCATATTATTACAATCATTGACATATGGAAGCTACATAATTGCTAGGTTGCTTTATGGGACACACAAATGTGGAAAAAATGAATATAATCTACAAAAATACGCAAGTTATTCAAAAGTAAGGTTGCGATGATAATAATTAGGGAGTAAAATAATTCTTCTGAGTTTCGTTTCTCATAGTTTTGCTTATGAAAGTATGAATTTGAATAAACACCCATACTCTACGAATTACGTGCGCAGCAAAACAGAGATTATTTATTAATACTACATAGAAACCTACGAGCCAACCTGATATATTTCACGTTTAATCAAAATATAGTCGGTAATTATAAAATTCGCAAGCGTGTTTAATATGCATTACTGCGTGAGTTAATGTTTACTTAATTGTTGAAAATACAATTATAAAATTCAGCAGAATGTATAAAATACAGATGTGGATATTGACATTCATTAAGAGCATAATTTTCGAATTAGGTTCGGATCACCTATTCAAAACACTTTCATATATCTTTTCTCTCAAATTAAATTACTCGACGCGTGGAGTTTGACAATATAAATCAATGTCAATGAAAGTGAAGTAGATCCAATTTTCTAATTTTTGTTCAGAGAAATTCGAACGTGGACATTTCCCTTTCTCATTATTATTACGGTAATATCAGGAAAGTTCTGTCCCGCAAATTGTTTACCATTATAGGGGTCGGAAAAAGTTCGTGCGAATTTATAACCCAAAATTTCAGCAATCTGAAGTTTCTTCAAATACAATTTTGTTTAATAAGGTGAGACGTGCACTGAATCTTCGAATAACACCGTCAACGTTACATTCATTTGATCAAATACTGAAAGAAATTCGATTTCAATTTATGTCGGTCAGAGAAACCGCGTAGGAACTTCTTTCAGTAACTAATATTAGTCTGAGCTAGCTTTTCTAAAAGGTACCCACAGATTACAAAATATGAGGTCGTCCGATAAGTTCGTGCCAAATTTTATACCGAAAGGCTATAATCGAATACGCATGGCAAGAGTACCACTAAATGATAATTTGTGCCGCGTTAATAGATTTCTCAAATGAAACTTTATCAGATAAGTTTCAACCCCCTATACTTACTGGTTAATTATAAGTCTAAACATAATTGACAGTTTAAGCTCCATTTCCTTTGAGACAATACATAAAGAGTCGGAGAAAAAATTAGACACTTTATTCTGTTGGAATACAAGTCTGAAAATTTTTCAAACTTTTTGACTGCTGTACCGAATTTTAAAAAATTCCATAAAGCCAATTTTTTGTTGAAATTATTAAGTGACTATATTTATATTTTATAGTTACTGTTATATTTATAATAGGAGCACTCTGCTACCTCAAATGCCTTTCTTAAGCTGACTTTGAACAGCTCAACTAACAAGGAACGTTCGGCAACTGGAAAACTCTGAAATGTCTGAAACTTTGCACAAACGTTGTTCAAGTTATCTTATTAATGGATCCACTTTTTGCTTTGACCAAAAAGTGATCCTACTTGTGAAAATAATCCCTTAAAGAAGATATAAGGTTTCATATTGTTGTCAATATCTTCGAAACCATATATGACATGGAAAAAAAATTAAATTCAAAGTTTTATAGCATGTTTTATGTACCACAGTATGGCTGCAAAGAATTCTCGAAAAGCATTCTTTCTTCAAAATTTCCCCCACTCCTCTTCCTTCGAAATTTTTTCAAGTTCTACCTGCCATACTGTGCGACATCAAATGCCATACAACTTTAAACTTAACTTTTTTTCATATCATATATGGTTTTGAAGATGTTGACAAAAATATGAAAACCCATATTTTCATTAAGAAGGTGTTTTCACCCTTAGAATCGCTTCTCTGCCAAAACAAAGAATGGATCCATCAATACGATCACTTGAATAACGTTTGCACAATGTTTCAGATTTCTTCTAATTTTCAAGTTGCCGAACGTCTCTTGTGAGATACATCGGGCTTCAACCGTTTGATATTTAAAAAAATATTGTACAGCACAATACGAACATATCGCAACACGAATTTATCGGGCAACCTAATAGCAAGCAAGATTAATGACAACATAAAGTAAGTTATTTGTCCGAATACATGTATCCGTTACAGTAAACAGCTTTCTCTTCCACAAAGCTGTTCAATCGTCTCACATAACTCAAACTTTGTACTCAACACCATCAACTCTCCGCTCAAGCTCCATTCTTCGCGCCCACAGAGTCGAAGTGCAACATTATTTGCCGCATTAATTGGTTTATAGATCAGTCGGGCGGAGCACGTGCCTGGGCCGAGTGGCGTAACATGATCGACGAAAGCTGTGGGAGTGGGGGAGTTCCGAAACAGAAAGAAAGCTGGTTTAAGCAAAACAAGACACACGCGGGCGATAAGACAGAACGAGAGGAGAATATTTGGAGTTGTCGAGCGAAGGGCGCGGTAAGGAGTGAATAGTGCAGGGGACGAAGGCGATTTAAGCAGGAGAAAGAGAAAGCTGTGCGCGCGACGAAGAACGCACCACGATTTTGAGTGTTGGCGCACGCGCGGGTGGGAGTGGCACCTTATTCGTCGTGCAGCTCCCGCCAAGGCTTTCTGTCAACTACGAACTGTCGGAGGGATAAGATAGCCGGCCTCTGTGTGTGTGTTAACGCACCGCGTCGCGTACGAATTTTTTCCGTGCAATCTTCCGTTACATTATCGACGAATCATGCGATGATGTGACACTTGGACATCTGATCAGCAATGGTGTTGTGACCTTTTCACTATCTATTCCTGTGTGTGCGCGTGTGTTTTGGGAAACGTGATTCTTGCAAGTTCGCAACAACTGGATTATCAGTGTGGCATGTTGAAGGAATATTCGTTGTTTATCTTGGCAGGATCATATATCCATCGATTCGTCGATTTACGCAGGAGCGATTGAATACAGAGTGAGTTCAGGATAAGTGCGACAGGGTGCGATCTCGTATTGATTGATTATGTATCGATAGGGAAGATCGGAGCAGAATAGGCGGACGTAATTAAGTATATCGCGTAACCAGTGTCACGTGGTATTGTGCGGGCTAAGTGGCACGTGACTGTGTCGCGTTTGTATTCGTTTTAGAACTACGCAGGAAGTGCAGCAACGTCCTGGAACGTCCTATCGGAAGTTGCAGTGGCATTCAGGTGTATTCATAGATTATAATACTCTTAATACGTGAATGCAATTAAACGATAAACAGAGAGTGCACGCAGTGAAGTACAATGCAGTGTGTAATATGTAAAATGCGTGCAGCGTAAATTGTACGTAAATGGAGAAGTGTACGATTAAAAGCGCACATGTATGTAGATATACAGTGTATGGTAATTAAAATCTGTTAACTAGGGCAATACAGTAATTGAAATTTACTACTGGAGAACGCGTAAAGCCTGCAATTCTCTAATTGGATAATTAATGAATTGTGCAGAAAATTTGAGAAGAAAAATTTCAACGGCGAACTACGCAGTGTATAATAATTAAAGCACAACAGTTACGGGGCAATGTATCAATATTAATTATCAAGAAATTATAAAAATTTCCCCAGTTGGATAATTAACGGGTGCAGAGTATAGCATATCTCTAACGAGAAGCAAAAGTGCATCAGTATAACACCGCACAGTATAAAATACTCAAATCACAGCAACATATTAATTAAAATCACATATAAGTGAAAAATATATTAAAGTAGATACGGAAGAAAGTTCCCAATACCTGAGGATCTTATAAATTTCATCTGAAATTATATCAGTAATCAAAATACCTGTACGAGTGCCATTAATAAATCTTGGAGAAGAAGTGAACACAGATGGCGGAAGTTGGTATCAATATTGAGTAATGCTTGTCTTACTACTATCGTGGATAATTAATGCGGATACTAATTAGTAGCTAGACCAAAGAGACAAATGCAGGAACGGGTGGGTGCTTGCTTCGACGGATTTGCTGATTAAACTCGCCACCGGATGACCCGGAAGGATCCGGATGAAAGGGCGGGCTAATGAGACCGGGGAGACGCCTCGAAAGCTTCTCGTAAGAACGCGATACTGGAAGAACAGGTCTGCTCTGCGGTCCGAAAGTACCGAGGAGATTGGCAATTTTCACTGTGAGAAGATAGAAAAAGATCTGGGTCACTCAAACTTGGAAAACATAACGAGTTTTCTTACTTCTGGATCGAAGATTCAAAGGATTGTTATGTCTTTCTAGTGAACATACTTGTAATTCTGGAGCCGCGAAAGCATAAAAGGTAGTTTGTGAAATCTGCGATTGAAGATCGAAGTTGCGGATTGGATTATTAAGGAAATTCCGTAGGTAAATAGGATCTGCAAGCCAATAGTGCAGAGGAATAATATTTGTGAAACTACTTTATAACTCGTCGATCGTAGATTCCGAAAGGCGATTTCAGAGAATTCTGTTTCCTGGAATACAGTTTAAACATCAAACAGCGTCTCTGATCAAAGACTGAGGTCAAAAGAACTCGACAACCCTTGAAACTCAAATAAAAAGACCTGCAAGGCATAAAAAAGAGTTACAAATATACATACTTTACCTAAATTCGACAACGCACAGGAATTAATATACTTTCGCAAACTTTGATCAATCCTCAGAATTTGATAATATTACTAAGAATATATTTCAGACACCAAACGTGACATCATCTGTGATCAAAGGTTAAAGGCGGAGAGTTTCGACAGCTGCTAAATTCGAGAATAAAAAGACCCATAAAATTCGAAGAAAAAGTTCGAACAACATACTTCGTTACTGGAACTTTTACTAATTTTCGATCAAAGACTCGAAGATCAATTTAAAACTATTCGCCAAGCCCCAAATACTGTGATTGATTTGTGATCGAAGACCAAAGGAAAACTACTCAAGACCTACTCATACCTCTGAAAAAAAGCATTTGAAAATCATACTTCGCCAGCGCGATTCGGCAACGCAAAAATAATTCGCTTCGTCAGTCTTCTATCAAAGATTCAATCGTCCAAACTGTCAAATCTTCCAATTCTGCAAATTTCAAACTCGTCGCGCGGAGAATTCTATTACGAAGGATTATAAATTCTCAACAACTCGTTAAACTGCATCAAAAAGTCACGGAGGGTATTAAGAGAGAGCTGTAAAGTTTCGCGTCACCCAAGTGTCCCCACCCAACGTTCCATCGAACACACCTCCAGGGATGCCAAGGTGATCCATGCTGTAGGATGCCAAGGTGGTCCATAGTCTAGGATGCCAAGGAATTTCTCAAATTCAACTCCGAGAAGGACCAGACGATAAAACGGGGCACACAGTAATCTACCGAGGTGGAAACTCGCCAACTCCTAAAGAAGAAGTAGCTTCGAGGTGATCCAGGTGTTCCAATTCGTTGGATTAACAGTCGCAGAGTGCAAATTACACGGGGCGAGTGGTTCCCTCGAGGGACGATCTGCGCGGAGACGTTTCTCAGATGTTGAGGGAACGATGAAGAGGCCAGGGGTGAGTGGCTTGAGTGCCACTTCGATCGCGAGCGATTCGTGCTCCAGGTGCACGGGAAAGTGTCTGACCAAAATGCGGCTTACTCTTCTATTTCTCTGCTCTCTCCTCGGCACAGGTAAGAAGATGCTTTTTCTTATCCTTTGTCCTTTAATATGAGAGTTTGCGATGGAGAATGCGAGCTCGAAGTTCATGGGCCAATCGTTATTAATGCGCGGATTTTTGTGCAAATACACTGCATCGAAATAAGCAAGAAATATGTTGAGTTAAAGAAGAAGTTCGTGTATTTTTATTTTATTACACGTAGATATATTGTTTCGTAGAAACCGTATTCGGAAATTAATTTTCATTAATATCTATTGTTTCTCGGTTACTAAACGGAAATGCACACAAACAAAGGAATTAGCTGCTAATGAATTATATAAAGCGGAATAAAACAGAATTATTTCGTATAATGTAATAATATTATGATTATAATATTATATTGGGTTGAACGGAAAATTTATTCATTTCCTATGAGATAATTCTGTATTATTTCACTACATAATTTGTTAGTAGCAATTTTTTTATTTGTAACATAATATTATAATATTAAATGTTAAGTAATATTAAATATTGTAAATATTATGAGTAACTGTCAATAGATAAATACTTTCGAGTGAAATAATTTTCGGTTGAAGTTCCGTTTCGTTATTTCTTTTCTCTGAGAATATGATTTTGCATAAATATCCGCAGTCTATTTAAATATTATATTTGCTCCAAATTTGAAAACAATTACGTAATTGGAGCATAGGAGAAAAATTTATTTGCTAATTTACTAATAATTTAACTAAGCTGTAAATCGCCATTCAAAAATCATAATTTACACCAAATTAAATTTCATTAGAAAGATTGATTTTATGAAGTCCCAAGACTTGTGAGCGAAGATTTATATCAATTTACAAAACAACACGCATTATTATGAATCATTAACGTGAATCATGAAAAACACAGAAAAGCTCACCAAAAATTGGAGCAACGATTGCTTGAAACCAATTCTATATTTTGTTTTTGTATGTATTAAATATCTCTGGTTCATTCTGGAATTTTACATCATACTGGGAGGGGAGGGGGGGGGGGGTGGCAGAGTGTAGGATTTTCAATTTTCAATTTAGGAAGTGTCGGCAAATAAGTAGAAGAATAAGATGAACTTTAGTTGGAATTTAATACACAATAAGAAACATAATGAAACATAAACTGAATCATTGTGAACCTAAAATTTATGAATTCTTTTGTAGAATTTATGAATTTAGATTAACCGTTTACAGACAGGTGTCTGCAAATAGCCGCACAATCTCTAGTTTTCCGAACGCGTGTCAATTGTTAAAGTAAGAAAAATTGATATCGTTAATGGACACTTCGAAGCCTTCAAAATTTGATAGCTTGGAACTTAAACTCTCGCAAATTTAAAGGCATAGAATCCGAAAGCTTGCAAATTTAAAGGCTTCGAATTCGAAAGCTTGCAAATTCAAAGGCTTGGAATTCAAAACTCAAATATACTTTTGAACGTGACTATTCCTAGTCCGTAAAGGGTTAACACTTAATTATCTCCAAAACAAAATTATTAGCCTAAACGTCATTGCAAATTTGCTTGTGGGGTACGAGGCTCTCGTTCCGGCAGTTCCTTTTCTCATTAATAAGAAAGAAAGGCGAAGATTGGATGGGGAGAAATAAGAGAAGGGGAAGGGTAAATTATGGGTTCCTCCTTAACGCTTTAATCTCTGATTCCTGGCGGGAAATTTAATCTTCGGACGGGATAATTGGAACTTTTTCACGGCTTTCCGCCTGCTGTTTACGCATCCGGCTGTGGAACCGAGCGCCTGGCAAATTGAATCGCGTTTTTCCACTCGCACTTCAACTTTTACCTCTTAATTATCAGCAAGCGAATAGTATAGCTTCGACGAATGTGACTGACTGTTGCGTGCGTTTCCTTGTAACAAAGTTTTTCTTCATTTCTTAGGGAATTTTTCTTCTCACGGAAAAGTTTCGTATTCCACAAAGGGTGGTAGATGAGGGATGGGAGATATTAACGAATTCTCGCACAGGGGTAGTTTGGGGGACAGGACTCTTCCATTTGGCGAGCCATCTGTCAGTTCTGAAGAGGGTGGTTTTCAGCCATTGATCAGGATTTTAAGGATAAGAGTGTCAGATTTAGAAATATGTATCCGAAATGGGTGGGGTTTCAGTTTCCTAACAGTGGATAATTAGTAGGAAATTACTGTAGAAGATTTTTAATGCAAAAGAAATGATATTGTGAATGAAAAGAATCGATTCCTCGCTTTGGATTTTCAAAGTCAAATATTTATTTAAGCTCCCCATAGAAATAGAGCATTCGCTTTAGTTTTGCGCTTTCGAAATGAAATATTTTCTTAAGTTTCACGCAAAAACACAGCTTTCGATTTAATTCTGAGCTTTCGAAGTCAAATATTTCATAAAAGCCAAATATTTATTCAAGCTCCGTATAAAACTAGAGATCTCAGTTAGTTTTGGCACAAGGTATCGCGAGATAGCACAGAATAATACGAACGTTAAACGAAGTAACACATAAAACGGAGCAAAATCGCACAAAACAGTCCAAAATCTCTTATCAATTGTTCACTAAATATTTATTAAACTCCTCATGAAGATGGAGATTTCAGTTTAATCAAGATCTTTCCACGTCAAATATTTATATAAGCTCCCCGTGAAATCAGAACTTTCGGTTTCACCTTCACCTTTTAATCTCGAATAAATTTGATAAGCTTCCCACGAAATTAAGACTTTCGGCTTAACCTTGAGTTTCCGTGATCAAATATTTTTTCCAGCACCCCGTAAAAATTTAATAACAAATGTTTAACCTCTGATTTGATCATTTTAAGTGGCTAACAATGATAGGTATCGCTACAATGGCTAAAATTGTTTGCATTTCTCTGCTTTTATTCTGTGAAACATTACAGATTAAGTTTCGTGATCCATCATGTTCCATTGTTCGCAGCTTGTAGTACACCATTTTTAACAAGCGTATCTGTTTACTTCATCCGCTGTTACACCTAGGTGTTACAAATTGCATGAATTAACGTGACGTGTGTATAAAGCGGCCAACTCTGTCCCATCATCGTAGTTATTTCCATTAATATTCATGCGTTAGGTTCGCAGAAATTGGATTTATCTTACTTCCCGTTTCTTGTCTGCAACTTCCTACGAATTAGTTTCTTCGTTATAAAAAAAAAAGAAAAAAAGGTGTTATTAGTCAGAAATTTTGTTATTCGTAGATTTTATTCGTAATGGAGGACCTTTGACAGGTTTTTTCCAATTTTCAATTACCATCTGAAATTCAATATTTATCTGTTCTCACGTTTTATTTATTACGCAGGACAAATAATTCGTGTAAATAATACAATAATAAAATAACGTACGTGAAAATTAGATACATAAGAATGAGAATTTAATATAATATAAAATAAAATAAGAATGCGAACGTAATTAACAAGGATTATTATAAAACCTGTTGTGAAGAATGTTTTAGTGAAAATGCTGACCGAGTAAATAGATTCGCGTACCGATGAAGATTATTGGCGTTGTTGAGCATTCGATTCAGATAATTGAAAAGAACCCTTATCAGTTTTTATCGTTTTCTGTAAGGACAAAAGAATAATCTAGCATCTTTAATTTTTGTTCAGCAGATATTTATGTAAAATCACTCTTATAAACAGAAATAAAGACATGGAAGCTAAATATAGATAGCTTCACCTTCTAAGCATTATAATGTCTTCTTTAATTTGAGTATTTTATACATTTTTCTTTATCGTGTGTATTCTATACTTTTTTGTACATCTACATTTTCTGTAAACAGATAAACATTCGCAGCCTAGTTATGAGTATTATTTGCAATCATTAGACTGCGTATCATTATACATTTATAGGAAACATAAATCCGCAAAAAAAACTACAGAATGTATACGATATGCAAAAGTGTGCGAAATATCCGAAGAAAAATGCACCTTATAATATTTAAAGGGTAAAACCAAGTTGTACTTAAATTCTCTTTCTTTATTTTCGATTATAAAAAGCTAGATTTGCATAAAGATGCATATTCTGGCAATTATATCACAACAGAACAGTTAACCAATTATTACATACATATTGTGGACCTATTAAGTACAATTCTGCGGTTTCACAACGGTTGCGTTTTATGAACCCCTCAACTGTGAAATTTTGTGTATTACTACGCAAAAGTGAATTTCTTTTATCCTTTTCCCAATTCGAGTCTGATAAATATTTCAAAAAATAGGGTTGAGAATTATAGATTATTAATTTTTATAATAAATGTCACTTCCCAATGGGGTTCTTCTTTGCATCGCTTTGTAAAGAATCGTATCGCAATTGCAAAAATTTGTTAATTGAAGGGGGCTGAGTAGAGAAAAATATTTCGTCTAAGTGACGAAATATTCATTTTAATAAAAATCTGCATATCCCTAAGGAATAATACAAATTACTAGGGATCCTCAGGAATAGTTCGAAAATATGACTATGAATTCATTTTGTAATATCTTTCCTCCATCTATTTCATCATTCGAATACTGCCTAGTATAAGTAAAAACGTATCGTTCTAAAATAAAGTAAACTTATTGAAATCTTTTATCTGCAAGACGACGACATTTATTATTTGCAGTAAATTAATATGATATCTCCTTTATTGATAAAAATATTTGAAACTACGGCAATAAATCCAGGATATGAAAAATCTCTCGATATCATGGAACAAAATGGCAGTAAAATTTTCTTCGATATCGAAAAGTTTCGCAATTATCCGCGAATAGTGGCAAATTGGAGATCGCCTGGCGTTCCGTGGCGTCGAAATGCCGGAAAAGTTGCAACGTACAAAAGGGTGGAGCCGCGGCGCGGAACAAAGGCCGTGTTGCGAATAAATTCGCGAAAAGCGACGCGAGAAAAAAAGGAGAATGAAACAGAGGGAAAGTGGCGCGTACCGCGTTCCATTCGAGCGGAGGAGCGCGAAATCAATTTACAAAAGGGGGAGGTTTTAATGTGTTGGACGCTGGAGTTGACGAATAAATTCCAGAACTCATTATTGAACTCATTACTGGCTTAATTACCAAAGACAACCGTGGTACCTTCATTTAAAATTCAAAAACAATACTCAACACTTTATTACCGTGATTTTTACAAATAATATAATGGTTTCTGCACGGAATCACATATTCCGATGATATTTTCTTAGCTTCCGCCACACTTGGCAAAAAGTTTTCAACCAAACGCGATAACACGAAATTAACTAAAAGCGATAACGTTTTTGTGATGCAAAGTACTATTACATAACTATAAAACTTAATAGAGAATTTATAGACAGGACGGACCAAAATTATTTAATAAAAATGTCCCCAAAAGTGAAAATTAGCTTTGAGAAATAGTAAACGTATTATAAAAAGAAATTCCATTTACTTGTTGTGAAAATCTCGTAGCATCAATTTGGACGTAGAAATATTAGAAAATATTAAGTAATATAAATATTACGTAAAATATCGTTTTATTATCAAGTAGATTTATTTTCTTCGGCGTTTTCTTTTTGATAGTAAACGTTTATTTCTTTTCTTTTCTTTCCCCATTCATTTAATATTATATGCATTCAATCTTCTCATACGTTTTTTTTATTTGTGAAGTAACATTTCGCACCTCAAAAATTTTATTGTTTTTAATTAGTTTCACGTTTTCATGTTTAACCGAAAACTTGTTTGCCAGGGGTAGTATGCATAAAATCAGTTTCTTTAAATAAAGATGTTGGAAATTTTAGTTACGAATAATACTTCGTATTTGATTGCAACGATTCTTGTAATCAAAATCATTTTTTTTCTTTAAAGTAGCACTATTTGCAAAAAAATAACACTTTTTGCATACGAAGGATCATATTTGAATCGGTTTTTATGGTTTTTAATCGTGACATCACTTTCTCTGAGAAAAAATCGTGGAAATTTTTATTTTCAACAGTACTCGCCGCTTCATTTCTACGATTTTTATGGAAAAAAACGGATATAACAATTTCCGCGCGGAAATAACACTTTTTGCATGCAAAAATCGCACTAGATTTGATTTTTCTATTTTTTTACTCTTTTACTCATAAAACCGCTTTCTTTGGACAACTGTGCGAATTTTACTTTGAACAGTATTTGACGTTGCATTCGTGTAACTTTTTTTGGATAAAATCACAGTCTGCGTTAAAACAATACTTTCTTTAAAGAACAACCATCATTTGAGTGCAAAAATTGTTCCGCTTTTTACGCACGAAATATTTTCTTCGAATAAAAATCGTAAGAATTTTTACTTTTAACAATAGTCGACGTTTCGTCCCAACGATTTTCATAAATAAGATCTCCTTGTGCACGGAAAAAGGGAGACACTTTTTGCGCACAAAGATCGCGTTTGATTCGATTCTCCTGGATTTTACACATGCAGCCGATTTCTTTGTGTAAAAATCGTGTGAATTTTTATTTTGATCGTTTTGAAAGCGAGGAACTTCTCCAATGGAAGCAGAATTCATGGGCGTTTGTGCCAGTCCCCTATCGGCGAAATGTGAACTGCTTAGCTGGCGTTTCTGCTCCTCGAAAAGGAAGGAATTAAGCGGCGCAGGATCGGAAGCGACATGATTCCGATTTCTTCTCGAAACTCGTTGTCTTGCTCTCCTCAAACAAAATTTGTAATATAAAATCGCGTATAATAAAAGCACTTTTTACCAGAAATGGAAAGACACAGTAGTTTTAAATATTCGTTTGCTGTCCGAATAGCGTGGAATCGTAAAACATTACAAACGTTTGAAATTTATTAATTTACAACAAAGATGTATTAATATTTTATTATACGACGTGTGACACTTAAAAGTGGCCACCGAATTACTTTCTTCGCTTATGAAGATTCAAAGAATATCGTGTATGTGACTTGAATCATATCAAATGTTAAATGTATTGCAGATATTTTTATTTTGAAATAAATCTTTGGCGTGATTTCAATTTCTCTTTCAATATATTGGGTTGTTCGGAAAATTCCTAGAGCCTTTGATAATTGTCACTTTTGTTCTGTAATTGGTCAACTGGAAGGGGATTATTTTTTAGAAATTTTAGTTAAATGATAGTGTAGGGATTGTCAATAAGTAGGGACACTTTACAAACAGGGTTGTTTAATCATGTAAAATAACAAATGACACACAAAAAAACTCGCTCATTCCTCTTCACGATCTTTCAACTCGCAACGCACTATCGATACGAAACGCTGCCGTCTCGCAACGCAATACCGGCAACGATTATTATAGAATACTTTATTGTCTTCGTTTCATTAAGAATCGCAAAACAATCTGGAGGAAATTTCACTTTAATATGAACAAAATAAAACATTGTTCTACCGACTCAAACTAAAACTATTCATTAAGTAATTATAATCTTAATTATAATTAAGTGACTAAGTCATTATAATCTTCTCGTTTCTTAAATTTTAACCATTTTTAAAAATACTAATACTCAGTGTAGATGAAAATCGTGATATCTCATATTTCTATCATATCTCGCATTTTTATCAAATCTCGTATTTTTACCTTTTCTTCTAATAATTTTACAATTTTCTTTACTAAACTCGTTCTTTTCTGATAAATCTACGATATTTTAACGCGAGTCTATTTCCCATTGGATATCTTAATAGCGAAGCACTATAGTAATGAAACTTTTCATCGTTTTAAGTTTGCGGAAACGAATCGTGACAGGTCTGTCTCACGAGCAGTCGAGTGGCTCGTCATTAGTCACCTTCAATGCAAATCAGCTGAATGCAAATCAGGCAATATATCAAGCAGATATGTGGCCAGATTGATTTATTGGCCTCCTGTTATCGAGTCCCCTAAGGACACGAAGTAATGACATCTTTTAGATATATCTTATTCCTTTCTTCATACTTTTCCCGATAACCACAAATTTGCTAATTCTGTACTCGAATCCTCCCTCTTCTTCAAATACCATTATGTAATAATCCCTCTGTTATTCCTGTTAAAATAAAATCACAAAAAGAAGGTTGTCCAGACCACAATTACGATTCAAACGGATAACAAGCAATTGAAAAGATCCCATATATACATATATTCTATAGGAGTACGCAAATAACAAGCCAAACACAGTTAATTATCCGACATACACAATACCGTATAGAAAGAAATGCAATTCGCTTGGAATACTACATACTACGTACACTATATCTATGGAATATAATCCCGGAACGGCGTACGGAAACGATCTTGCAGCGATCGGGAAATCGATGGTTCCTTAGGAAGAGATAGGAGCGGTTGGAATAAATCAGAGTGCATCTGCTCGTAAACAGTTCCTGCAAAAGGAAGAAGGGAACCGCGAAACGTTTTCATCGCGAGTGTGCCAGAGAGTGGTGGTGAAGTAAGGCTGGAAAAGGGAGCTAGAATGATGGAGGGGATGATAGAGGACGGAAAAACGGGGAGAAGATGCGGAAGCTGAGAAAGGTAAAAGAAGGTGCACGAATAAGGACGAATGCTGGTGTGCGCGCGAAGGCGGCCGGAGATTATGCAAACGGCAGCCAATTCGATTGAAGTGCACCGCAAATAACCGCAGTTTTAACCCATTCGACTAAATGCGCTCATGGTCCAGGTCGCTGCTACCCATTAGAATATCGTATGGACTCGCGTAAGTCCGAGTCCATGTTACAGCGAATGGTTCTTGGACTTGGATCTTTCATTAATTTTACATTATCGGGTGTGAGCAGCTTCTTTGGGATTTTTATACCAGAGAATTGGAGGAGTTGCGGCACTTTTGGGTGATCGAGCGTACCGACGATGTTTGGGGAAGTTTTACTGGTTACTTTTTTTGTCGGATTTAGTGGCGATATTCGGTTCCTTTATATATTTCGCGAATTTATTTCAGTTGAAATGTCGATAAAGAATATAGTTTGCTTTATAACACTGTTTCACGCAAGTTGCTTCAAAAGTTAGAGATTTTATGAAGAATGTTATACAGTGGAATCTGCTTATTGTAATCATTTTGGAATGTATAATTTTTTATGAGAATAACTGGCTGATAATGTTACGCAACGGATACCAACTTTTTTATTATTAAACTCATTTTATTAGATGCAGTTGACTAAATAGCGGATTTTTATGCAATTATGGCATTTTTATATGGCAAACGGAACAAATCCCACATGATATATAAAAATATGTAAAATGTTTAAAGTAAAATACAAATTGCATTTATTATGTTATACTTCTCATTTATTATATCTCTATTAATGTTCATTCTTTCAATTTTACCTAAGGAGATACGAATTTGCATAAATACCCGCAGTTTGGTTATCATATTTGTACATAGTTTAATGGGTATACTATCTTTCTTAAGAACATTCAAGTTGTCATAAGCTTGTTGCTCTAGCTTCTCTTTTATTTTGTTTACGTATTTCCTAATAATTCTTGCTATGCATTTATATACAAGATAAAAGGTATGCTTCCATTAAAAGTAATCTTCAAAGAAAAGGTTCATTTTATACGAATTTGCTAAGAATTCTTATCGTTTGTCTCCAGATGTAATTGACAAAATTAGTACCAATAACCGAAGTTTGATTATAATAAGCGGATTATTTTTAATCAATTTTATATGGAATATTTTGGAACCCACTGATTACGATAATAACAGCGGACTGATAACATTACCCGTGATTATAAAACCGGATTGCACTATACAAAAAGAATACTTAATTTCAACTTGCAACGTAACTTTTTTTGTATTTATTTGCAACACATTTTAGTAGTAATATTACGTACAATAATATAATTTAAGATACTCTTTTGTATCATATATTCAATGTTATTCTATAGTGCAAAATGTAAATCGTTTTAAGAACGTAATTGAATAATGTATTAAAGCGATAGTTTACAAACATTTTAGGCATGCGATCTAATTTTGAAAACGATAATTTCTTGCAATCTAAACGTTTATACTATAAATGAGTTTTAAAAGGATAACTAGAGAATGTCATGAAATAAAAAGTGCACTATTCAACAGTTAAATATTTTTATTAAAGTATAATATATTTTATACAAATTAAATATGACATTTTTCATTAAGAATAAGATATCTTTGCCCTTAAATAAAGTAAGTTGCACGTGAAGTATTATGAAAACTTCTAGTGTACGTAAGTGTACGTATCTAATGTATAAAAAATACGGTGTACTGTTGAAACGTATTAAATACTCTTGTGGCCCCTAGGGCAATGCATCCAAACCTTGCGTAGAGGTCAACGTGTTAATCACTCACAGTTTTAAAATTTAACGCGATGCACTTAAAATCATCTCGCCATTCATAATTTGAGAATTGTTGTTTTGATCCTTGGAATACGGTCGACGGAAAGCAATATGGCTAAAGTGATCCATGTTAAGACTTTCGAAATTTTGGTTACGTATTGGAGAAAGATTCATTAAATTGAAATTACATATTGTTATATATGATATAAAAATCAGGAAAAGAAGAATGTAAATTATAAGCGGACAATATTCATATAATATTTCTGTTCTGATCTTTATTTAGTCCATGCCTTTCGGCTTTTGATGGCTTCCGGGTTACATTTTATCGTTTATCTTGTCTTCTTAACCTATTTTAATCTAATTAAATCTATTTTTACAACTCATAACTTATAACTTGTAATCTTATAACCTGTAACTTCTTATATTTACTTCGTACTGCTTATTTATTTATTTATTTATTTCATACTACTCGGAACAAAACTCTTTAATATACGTAACTTACTTAGTTGGACAAAAGGTGAAGTACTCGACACTTGAAGCAAGTGAAGGACGAAAAAATATCCACTTCCCTACACGTGTTATTAACATTAGGTTTATGGACATTAATTGCATAATTTGACAAGCCTCCGGAAAAATACGTATACTGCATATAAATATTAAAAATTAGAAGCGTGAGGATGAAGAGAGTCAATTAGGATACATATTCATACCGTTGTACTAATTAAAGTTAACATAAGGTACTGAAAAATAATATTTATGGTCCCTATAATTGTAGGTATGAGATCTGAAATGCGTCACCGTGACGCATTCCGTAAACCTAGTGTTAATATTAATAAACACGCGATTAATGCAGTTTTGTTCGCCAAACAACGTATGATGATTTTCCTGCGAAAGTAAGGTGTGATTCCTAATCGATACAAGTGACGAATTAATACCGAACAAAGAAAGAATGAATATCGCATTATTAATGATTAAGTCGCATTACGTCTAAAGAGGCTTAATTGCTACGCTTTTCGCCCCTTCTCCTTCTTTTCAACTCTCGCCCCTTTTTCCATAATCTTTTTCATTTCCTCCTTTGTTGTCCATAAGGTTTTCTGTCCTTATCACATATAATATTTAATAATGTTCTTTATCATTAACGTTATTGGTCTCAGATAGTGAGTCTGGTAATTTTAGAGTAAGCATAATTTGTTCCTACAAATAAAATGCGATATACTAACCTGAAAATCCTCTCAACTTCTAAACTGTGAAAGAGTTAAAAGTAGTGGATACCAAAAGTATTAAATACTGCAAATATCAGAGAGCAATAATACGGAATATCTAATATAGCAAACGCTCAAAACATTGAATACCGACAGTATTTCGCATTAATCACGTTAACTATCACCAAGAATATTTATCTCCCAAGGAAAATGCAATCTACTAATTTTATTTGAGCTCATCTTGGAAATTCCGATCATGAGTAATGACGCTCGTAACGAGTTCCAGATAATTTTTCACGAGCATTTCGAATGTAGTGCGAGGTTTTGCACGGAGGAGGTAACCCAGGAAAAATTACCGCGGATCCACGAAGGTTGATCAGAGATAGCTGACCTACGGATTCGCGACAGAACGCGATCAATCACTCCGTAGCGATTTACCACGAGGTAAATGAGCCGTTCCTCCTCTTTCTGATGATCAGAAAAGAAAGTAGAGGGCAAACGAGGAGCGTGGAATTGTTCTAGTCTGTACTAACGAAGCCCGCGCCAAATTGATCATTAAGGCTGCGCCTGGACGTCGATTCGATCTCCAGTTTCGTTAAGAATTGCCAAACTACCTCCCAACCGAAATATCCTTTAGTATAAATTCAGTATTGTGGTGGATTTTTATTCTGCAACCTAATTAATACAGATATTTTATCCCCCCCCCCCCCCCTAGAATCGAGGTAATTAAAGAATATCTCGAAAGACTGATCAAGGGTTGTTTGAAGAATAAAAATTTGCCAGTTGTTGTTAAAATACTAGAATCGATTCCGTATTTTCGAGAATATTTTCGGGTCTTTTTCGACCCATAGCGTTCTTGTTTGTCGAAAAACTAACGTAACTATGGATAAAACTATGATGAAGTTTATATTAATACGTTTGTTTTTCTCTCCTTAATATTATGTTAATGGTTCAGTTTAGAGATTAGTATAATAATTTGACAATAAAAATTGTTACACTCACGGTCCTCTGGTCTTTTTTGACCCATCATCGACCAACATTATGAAATGATAAAAACTAATTATCTTTAAGCTCTATAAGGTAAATGCGAATATAATATGGTAAGAAAATATATTCATATTATAAGATACGTAGTATACTTTCAGTAATACGAACAAAATTAATTATTACTGTTAATGTACAGATTCTAATTCCACGTTGAGCCTCGTTTCATTCTGTAGATATCATTATATCTATTAGGTGTAACAATTAATTCTGAGCTGACAGAATTTTATAATACGTTGTTTTTCTATAATTAAAACTATGGCAATATCAGTGGCTCGTTATTTTTTTATATATCCTTAGTCCTTTCGCTGCATTATAAAGTTAAAAACATAAATTTCATAAATGTAAGTCATTTCTCACCCAAAGACCATGGGTTTATAGTCGAAATGGAGAATCCATGAGACACGAATTAATTGAGATATTCGATTTGTTCCCTAGTGAAACAACTAAGCAGCTTATTCACAAAATATTCTAAGCACTTTTCAGATGTTGATGTCTCAGCATACAACTTGGAATATTTTAGTGAACTTCAGCTCTAAAAATGCATCGATTCAGTCATTTGATTTCCCCCCTAGAAAAGTAACTAGACAGTTCTCCAAACAAATGAGTCTTTTCAATAGTTGTTGAAACAACACAGGATCAATACACCAGTGACCTTTTACTCTAGAAACGACTCAATCCAGACATTCCATTTTCTCCTAGGGAAGTTACTAGGTAGGTCATTCAGAGTGTAAGAGCTTTCCAGCCGTTGTTGTTAAAGGAACTTTCAACTTTTAAAAATTCGTGTCGAATACCTTTCTTCCTGCTCTCTTTCACGTTGGAGACCCTTTTTTACGGTATTTATTCACAAAACCGTGAATTGTAAATGTAGGAAACGGTGAACTTTTCAGCGAGAAGCGGCAATTTAAATGGAGTACAGTGGACGGTCAAAAAATCGCAAGGGAGGCTGAAACCGCGTCGTTTCGTGCGTATTCATATCGAAATTACGTTTCCAGCCGTCTCCCGTTCTAAATAGCCACGCTACCATAAACAAATATCATTCGAGGATTCTGAAAGAGGCTGGTATTAATAAAGACCGCAATATTTCAACCTTATATTGCGGATAATTCCCTGGCTTTTATCGTTTCCACAAACGTGGTCGCTTCCGGTAAAAATCGTTTCGCTGCCTTCCGCTTCTAATCCTATATCTCTTTCTCTCGTTTCCTCTCTTTTGCGTTCACGTTTTCCAAAAGTCATTCAAAGCTGAATGATAAGAGCCTCTCTTTAGCTTTCATTTTATCCTTTACACGTTGGGCTCATTATTTTTTCAATGATTCATGTTCATTTAAATCTGTTCTTTTAGAATCTTTCGTGAATATTCTTGTGATTGCGTTACGCGCTTTGCGACTAAGAAATTTTGAAGCATTTTATAATTACAAGATTTAACATTTTATTATTTCAGATTTGTAAATTAACTCGAAGTCGTCTTCTTTAAAATTTAATATTCATTTATGGAATATCAAGTAGAATTTTAATAATCATAATTATTTCGGAATTTTTCTATTTATGTATCGGGTAATTGATGAATTTGCTTTTTGGAAAAAATGGTGCTCTTGAGTCTGTAAATTCGTCAAGATTTTAAACGTAATACAATATTATAAATTTATTACATCATTGTATTATATTATTTATTATATTATATTATTTATTATATTATAATATATTGATATTAGTTTGTTATCGTATTAATTAGTACATTAAATTTACTTGTCATAAATCTGGTAATTTTGTTCTATTGTTAAACGGTATTGTTGAATCTTTTATTGAATAGACAATAGTTTAATTTTACATACTCGTTCCTTCTTGAGTTTTTATGATACATACAGATACAACCTCGGCAAAGTCTCATGCTCCACAACGCAGCAACCACACGTGTCGAGATGTGCATTGTACCTCAACAGGTATTTTAATAATGTTTTTTTGTTTTATTTGTGCGGAAATAAATTGAAAATAAGTTCGGAAGACATATGTACATAAGTAACTTCTTCTACCTTTTTTGAAAGAAAATTTTATTATCGATATATTCACACGTATTCAGGAATGTTTTATTAAAAGGTATCAGTACTATGAGGAAGTTTCGTCTGGGAAATTCAATAAAAACAGACGGTGAATTGCTATGTAGTAGTCGTATAATCTTGGACTCTTTATGAATTTCTTACCTAACCTAGAAACAAGTTCAAAGTGTCTGTCGTTCAAAGAAGTTTCGACTTGAACGATTCCGTGTCTTTGATTCTTGAAATTCTCTTCTTCTGATTCCTCGATCCGAGAAAAGGGCTTCAAGGGTCACAGCTACGCTCCACGATTGTAGATTTTCCCTTCCGAATTCCGTAGCGTGACCAACAATCAATGTTCTACCAGGAGTGCTAACTCCGTCATTTTGTAACATTTTTACTTTTTAAAAAGTTCAAAAAGAAAGTCGAAAATTACATTTACATTATCTAAAAAATAAGGCAGAATCTGTCAACTAGTATTCACCTATGAAAAAATTTTTCAAATATTACTTATGTAATTCTCAATCTTAAATTTTGGTCACATTTATTCGTAGGAATCCCAAGATTTTACCCATTAACCCCTTGGCTGCGACAGATTTTAATCAAAGAATGTGGAAAAGTCACCAAAATATTAAATTGAATTATATTCAATTCATATTCTCTTCCCAGTTTTTCTTGTTCTTTAAATGACAAAGAATTTTAGATGTTTCAAAACGTCAACAGTGTTTTCGATCGTCGAAACTAATCGGAAAAGGTTAAAATTACGATATTTGAAAATAGTCGACTCATCAGGAACACCGTGTTTAAATTGAAGCTTAATCACGAAGTTTTTCATACTTGCAAAACTCTCTTCCCTACGCCCATTATAATCTGAAAATAGCGTATTAACCCTTTGCACTCGAGAAGCGGCTCTCAGTCGACAAAATCAACTAGTTTTGAAAACTCGCAAGTACAAAGGATTAAGGAGAAAGGAGAGAACGTGATAAGATCACATGAATCAGATAACTTTACATACAGATTACCCTTTATCGTGATCTTATTGTTGGTCGACAAAGTAGAAGTTCACACCATAACTCATTTTGATTCTCAAAGCGTTCCTCGAACTTACATCAGCCACCACCTTGTAATAAAACGTATACAAGCACAGAATTCTTAACAGCCTCCATGGCAGCAAAATTGTAGACTTCCTCCATCATGTTTCTCATCTATCCGAACCCCACCAACCAGCATAACTGATCCTCGTAACGTTATATCATAAAAGTAGTTTTCTAACACAGTATAGAATCACCTGGGATAGCAGTAAAATTTCTCAGCACAATGAAACCAAGATATGAAGTAAAATAGGATTATTATTGTTAAAGGCTGAACACGAAGATTAATTTTAAGGTAGATTTTTTTTTCAATTTAATTAGTAATTTAGCAGTATTTACGAGCCAAATATTATTACAGCGATGTACTTTAATATTTTTATTTCTTTTTATCCGCCAAATATTTTTAGCAGGATATAAATTTACCCCTTCGTCCCGAACCCCGAAAAAGCAATATTTCGATTTCATAGTATTGTTAGGTTCGTTATCAGATGATATAGGTTTTATTTCCTCCATATCTCGCATTTTTTTACCGGAATATAAATCACCTCTATCTCTAACAAAAAAATAGCATTTTGATTTCACAGTATTTTTAGCTTTCTTATCGAATACTGTATAATCGGGATCAAGTTAAAAAGAGGATATAAAACAAGTTTTCTCTTTTCATTCTTCTTTATCTACTGTTTTGTGACAATGAATAATTATTATTGAAGATCAATTGCCATTCTTTTATTCACTTCACGAATTCCCATCCTTTTTATTCGTTCTAAAAATATGATATTTCAATATTCTATTATTTTAGAGTCTAGATAAAGAATCTTTAGAATTATTGCGTGACATAATAATGTAATTGATTATAAATGAAGCAGGCTTGGGCATTATCCGAATAATCTATTTGGAAACTAATCGCTAAGATAATATATTATTTTATTTGGCTATATGTTATTTGAAATAACTATGTGTTAGTGTGTTTGAACGGTCAAATAATTTTTCATATGATACTTAATTTTTTTTTTTATTTCATATGAAATAATTTCTTATTTTATTCGTTACTTGATCAAATATTTATTCAAATAATTTCCCAAATACTCTCTAATTTTATCATATCAACTGCATCGACAATGTAGGTTTTCATACTCTATCTCACGCATACAAGTTTAAAACTTATATTATTCAAGTATTTTAGTATTATTAAGTATTCTGATGAGCTGCTTGAAGTGAAAACAATTTCGAGAACAAATCAGGTTAAATTATAAAAGGTCATTATAATTAAATACAGTATAATTCAGCGTAATAATTAATTCAGTTTAATCATTTTCAGTTATGTTCAAATAATCAGTTCAAGAATTCTTGTCCATTCTTATTAATTTCAATTCCAATTAATTAAATAATTCTTATCTTGAATTATTTGTTATTTTATTTGAGTGAAGTAATTGAAACAAAAATTGTTTCAAAATAATTTATTTAAACTGAACTCGAAACTAGTTTTCTATATTACTTATGAAATAAAAATAATAAAGTATTTGGAATAATCTGATTATTTCAAATGATTATTTATTACCTTATTTCACATAAAATGTACCTAGACCCGAAATGAAGTTTCCTTTTCTATTGTTTTTCTTTCTGTTTTTCTATTATTTTTGATTTCCTTTTTTGTAGAAAATTAGTAATGAACCGCCCACAATTTCACTTCTTCCAACCCATCCAATCGACTCTAAAAGTACATTAAAAGAATATTCAAATTTTATAATACACTGAATTTACTGCTCATATAATATAATATTGCCATTCATAACCAAACATCTTAATTATCAATTTCTTATTTTTTAATATATTTAAACATTCTTGGAGTTCCATATGTTCCCTACCTTGCAAACAAAATTAGAATATTTGATGTGCTTTATGTTGACTTTACAAATGAAGGCCACAAGGAACAACTACATAGACAAATTTTCGTAAGTTTAGAGGAAAACAGTTTTAAAGTTCAAGACATTTTAAATCACTTCCATATTTATAATACTGTTTTAGTATTTGGTTTCGTGTTTATACAGACTTTTTTTTCATGCTGTTAATAATGCGCATGCAAATAATCCTTTATTCAAATCAACTTATATGAGAATATAAAGTTATTCTTAAAATAAAGTGAAAATAAAATAGTTTATCTCTTCTATCGAATAAATATCAGGATTATTGTTTTATTATTACGAATACAACTCTGCGAAATGACAAAAGTGAATCGTATATTCAATGTGACCAACGTACTTCAATAAAATTATTAAACATTAAAATTCCTTGTGAACTTATTATATTGTTCAACTGTTCATACTGATTTATTATTAATGAATAATCAAAATACTCCACTTTAACTACCAAATGACAAAAAATAGAAAGTCGAAAAAATGGACTTATCAAGTTCTTCATCTATGGCCTTCAAATACAGTGGCTGCCAAAAACTCCTCCCAAAAAGTAATTTCATTACATCGTTAAAATGAAAGATTCTTAAGAATAAAAACCCTTTACGCATACGCATTATGTATTACAACTTGCGAAATGTCACTTTATTAAATTATTTGCAAGAAGAATTTTGTTAATGTATAAATTAAATCGATATAGGATTATTTTTGGCAAACCACTGTAGTCTAATTCGTTTGTCTAAACTATTTTATAAGTCGACTTCTTAATTTAAAATCGTTAGGTTGATTGCACTGAGGAGCGCAGAATAGTTTTCGCTGTCGAAAAAATATTCTTCCGCTCTTCTCTTTCCTCTCTCCTTTTTTCTCGAGTCTACTACCATAGAATATTTTTGATAGTGAAAGGATTAGCGATAATCTCACCCTATTTTAAACCCTTCCACTAATTGTTACAAATTCCCCTTTCACATTCCTAAAATTCCTTCACCGAAATGTAAATTCGCACTTTCCGCACCCTCTTCCTAAAAAAAAAGCATTATTTCAAGTGTGACCTACCATCGTAAAGCGTTCAGAACTTCCGGCGGCGCTGGATTAACTCCAGCGGAAATTCATCGAGGCGGCTTCTCGTCGATCGTTTCGAAACACTGTGCATTTTAATCGCGCGTCCATTAAAATAAAAAAAAAAGAAACCGTTCAAGGATTACGGGGAGAGCATTAATCGCGAAGAGAAGGGGTTGATATCGGGCGACCCTTTATCGGGACCGCTTCGGCGGTCGTAACGAGCGGATTTTCGAAGAAGACGACTCAACCTGGCCATTAAACGTAGCAGAGAAACTAGAATTGGCCCTGCGTTCTCTGGATTACGGTTTGAAGAGAACGAGAAACGCGTTTTCCGAGCGTAAACGCTACTCGACTACCTTATTGGCCGTGTTAGAGAACAGCTTGGCGCACGTAAAGCGCACGTTACGTCGAATTTCGTGCCCCGAACCATCCGATGAGTATCGAAAGTACCGATTATCGTCCAGGAAATCGTACGTGGAAGAGGAAGTGTTTATATGATGCACCGGAGCCTCTCGTCCGTTCTGCGATTTAACGCGCACAGGATTTTGTAAAAGGGCTGTCGGGGGGGGGGGGGGGGGGGGAAATAGAGAGCAGCTGAGGTAGTTCGAACGTTCGAGTTTGTTTTTTATTTTAATAAAACGGAAAGGGATTTTTGAGTTCGCTTTGCTCGTTCAAGCAGGTGGAATTATTCATAATATTGAAAGGGTTGAAACTGAGGAGAAATAAAATATTCTGTTGGTTAAAGGTTAATAAAACGTTTTAGTTCGTTTTGGAGTAAATGTAAATTGGATACTTGATGTAATAGTTCAGCTAAATATTCACGAAAGTATTAAGTTGTTACATATGAAATGGCGGTGTCCACATGTTGGCGAATTCGGCTTTATTTTTGTAAATTAGAATTGCTGATTGCCATGTATTGTACAATATTAAATTAAAACCCGTAATTTACTGTTTTAAATAAGTTGTGTTTTACTAAACAAGTTCGGTCGAAATTATTTAAACTTATTTCGAATCAGACAAGGAGTTTTCATCAAATTTGAGTAATTTTATTGTACGAGTTTAAATTGGCATATGAAGTAGCAGGGTCAATTAGAACTGTTAATAGAACTTTGGAATGATAATAGTTAGCCAATAGACAACACATTTTTAGCTTACACAATTCAGAACTAGAAAACCAAAAATATGTACCAATGTAAGAATTTAAACATCCAAAAGCAATAACCTTCAAACAAAAGCCTGTATTGCTTCTAATTTGCTATTTAATGCTTAGTTTTAGTGAAATTACTTATGAAATATTTCTTGTACCATCAATTAATTTAGTGGTCTATTTCAAGTAGGTCACTGTAGATAATAGTGCACAGTATTACATTATATTTTTTAATAAACGAAAAATGTAAATTAAATGGAGAATTACCAGCACCATTCGTCATTCAAAATATTGGGTTGGAAAGAAGGTTCGTAGCGTTTTTTAAATACAATTTAATGGTAAAATGCATATCGGGAGGAATTATATACAATATAGTACCGCTTCATGATTCACTATGTGCGTCGTCCATTATACGGTTATTGCAAATTTACACGTAGAATACCAATTACTGCCACTTTAAGGTTCGCGCGTAACTTTATTTAACTATTTTAGAACGTATTTGACATAAAGATCGTTCCAGTTTGCAGCATAACATTGTTCAACATCTCTTTTATTCGTGAACACTTTTTTTATATGTTGAATATAATGAATTAATTAGTACGTAATTGAAAATATACAAAAAAGTCCAATGTTTCTATTACTGTCACTTGAAAAGTTCTCATTTAAATAGAAACACGTTTTACATATGTATATTAACACGTCAGTTTGCGTAACAGATATAAGATATATAGTAAACGTATCGCCTTACTGAATTATCACACGTTCCATACTTTATAAGTATATTCGTCACGTTTTAATGTTTAACAGCACATTTACCTCCTAATATTTATTTATAAATATTAAACATACACGAATATACAATGTCTATGTGTTGTTACGTAAACCGAAGTTCAAATTTAGTATGAAAATTTGTTTACTTACGATTCTTTATACATTACTTTGCTATTAAATAAGCGAATTAAAGTAGCAATTATAGAAACAGCGACAGTACGTGGGCCATTTACCCTATTTCAAATTAAATTACATTCAATGCCAATAAGTATAGAAAACAGTATCTTTTAAATGTTCTTCACGGCGTCGCTCGATACCTCATCTTCGAGAGACCCAATTTCTTGTAATATTTCTACATAACTTAAAACTTTACTTCACCGATAACGTAAGTAATGTCGTTTTCAAGCTCGTCAACTGCTCTTGGTTTATTGGCGTAAACCTGAGATTCAACGTAGACCCACAAAAAATATTCCATAGGTGTTAAATCTGACGATATCGGAGATCAATTGATGTCAGCGTTTCGCGTTTGTTGATAAGCGAACTTTAATGATTAATTCGAACTACTTTCATACATTGTTTGATCAGGTTAAATGGCAAACAATACAATATAAAGTATTTTCAAAGATGGCTATAATCGATTAACAATGATCTGTCACCTTATTAAAAAACAAAATACAATAATAAAAGTGGCAGTTATAAGAACAGTGACAGTACGTGGGTCATTTACCCTATTTCTTCAATTTTGTCGATAACAATCCAAATTTCAACTGGTTTCTTTAATTTTGTCCATAACGATGCGAATTTCAACACGTTTCATTAATTTTGGCGAGAGAAATACGAAGTTGCACGAAGATTCACGATCTATTAGTGAGACGCAGTTATTTATTGCGAATTCAAACGCATTTCTTTAGTTTTAGCGATAAAAATCCATTTTTCATCGCGTTTCCTTAATTTTGTCGATAAACATGCGACTATCGAAACGTTTCGTTAATTTTGTTTCGACACCACTCGGTAAAAACGTGCTACAGTTATTTTTTCCAACCCAATAGATATTTGATTTTGCTACATTTAACAAAAAAGTGAATTATTCGTCGATACACATATTAAAATAGCATAATACAATAGTTAACTATTGGAATATTAAATGGATGAGTTTATTGATCGCTAATAAATTTAATTAAGGATTGCTTTAAACATTTTTCCTAGGGTGAGTATTTCAAAAGCTGGATGGCTTCCCTTAATTGCGAGTAGAAATTCATAAACTCTATAGTAAGCCAATTTTATTACATTCGTTATTTTAAACTAGTTTTTATCCACTAATAACAACCTTTGATATTTCATACAACTCTTCCTCTAATTCGAACAGCTTGAAAATCAACATGCCAGAAGAACACATAAATTGGCAGTTAATATCGTAAAATGTAGTTTCCTTTCCAAGTCAATCAATCTGTGATCTCCAAATGGCTATTTCCAGCCAATCGTATAATTTTCAATCCATTGCACCTCTATTTCCGACTCCTTTCATTCGTCGAAATCGGGCAAAAATTCATATGACGTTAAAAATTGCTCCACGGATCCCTTTCTACCTGTTCCAATGTGATTTTTTTGCGATTTTCCTGCGGAAGTGGAATCAAATCCTCCTAAAATCTGCTATTAATGACATGCGCTTGTTCAAAAGGATTTAAAGAGCCACCGGACGTCCGTTCGGCGTGTTCTACGTCAAAATAAAACTACCCTCTAAAGAGAATTGTGGAAGGATTTTTTTCTATCCACGTGTTTTTTCGACTTTCGCGCAACGAAAACGATGGATTGTGCTTTTTGCGGTCGTGTAAAGAATGATTTACGACGCAAAGAGAAGCCTTGACGAAAGAGTGACGGAAGTAGAGAAATGGTTGGTTACGAAACACCAGCTCGACGCCATGAAACCTCAAAACAAATGATGCTACTCGTCGTCTTCTGCTTTATGTACAATTCTACGTCTTTCCATGGGATACTTGTAAAAATACATCTCCCAGGTAAGTTGTTATATGGTACGCTTCACAGACGAATAAAAGTAAATTTTTGTACTCGTCGTAGAAGGGATATAAAAGAGGTCGTGAATTATCCAGCTCGAAAATAGCGAAATTCCTCTTACGGACAACATTTGTTTTCATCCAAGAGAAAGCTCTGAAATTTTCATGGTGCTTCGTCCCGCTTTTTAAGCTTTCTTTGTATTTTTGCGACTTTTTGCAACTCGTACGAGTTGGCGCTATGGATCAAAGTAATCTTGCTTTGAATTAATTATGCGATCATCCGTTTCTAACTTTTCTAAAGTACACAGGCTAAGGAATATTTTAGCGCTATTGTGTAGAAGGTTAGTGCATATGAAACGTCGTTTTCTTAAGTAACTCCATGAAAAGCAAAATAACATTTTTAATACAATTTGGGCTGGAGTTAAATAATTTCCACATGATTCGAAATAGTTCTTGAAATATTTTGTTAGTTCGATTATTCTGTACTCGTAAAAATTGTCATTCAGAATTGAACTGTTCTAATATTTATATAACCTTTACACTGTAAACGTTTTCTGATTCACTCGATACTGTTAGATATGAGTTTTGGAGTGGGAAAAATTTCTGAAAAATTCCGATAAAATTCTGACAGCATCTTGAAATATTCTAAATTGAAGGTGAATAGAAAAAATTAAGTAATATTTTATTTAAATATATTAATTTGTCAATTATATAATGTGGAAAAGGTAGTGCATAGTTTTGGATTAAAAACGCTACGGTCAATTTAATCTCGGTTTATGGTGTAAGGAATAAGCTTTTCTAAATGCCAAATCTATATTTTCAATAGTCTTTGTTGAATATTTCACAAGTTTAGACTTCTGCAGAAGATTAAGCAAACATTTTGATTATTCATGATTAAGCTGCGGATTTTTATGCATTTGTAGAGAATTTAAACGTATAAGTAGGTACAGAATGTATGAAATATACAGAGATGGGTGAAATACTCAGAATACAGTAGAAATTATAATATCTAAAGGATGAAGCAACCCTCCGTTTCAGTTTCACTTCCTGAATCTTGTTAAAAAAAGATATGAATTTGCATAAGGACCCGGAGTCTATTCATGATATCAAATATTACGGATTTCATAATTCTATTATACTTATTCTCCATATTCTGCACATGTAGATTAGAGAAACTGTATCTCTCTTTAATTTAATTTGTTACAACTAATGAGTGAACAAAAGTGAAAAGACAGTATTCATCTACTAATTTCGAACATCACAGAAACAACATTTCATATGCACCGACCTAATATTAATAATTCGAACTGGTTTTGCTTCTTTAACTTGCGCATTTTAAAATTGGAAGTATGTTTATATTTACCAAAAAATTATAAATAATTGCTGGATACCAAAAACATGGTAGAATTGTTGTTTTGTAGCCGAAAGAGTTAATTTTAGTTAATTTTTCACAATTAAATTGCGAATGTTTAGGTAAGTTCATATTTTCATAAACACAGCTAAGGTAATGTGAAATTCAAACTGAGATTTGTTTCCTCCTCTAAATATAACTCGCAAATATTTTATTTTGCATTTTTCCTATTTCTTGTATATTGAGGTTTATCTTGTATTTTCCTATATAGTTAAATTTTTCACTACTGCATGAAATAAGCATTCGCAGACTATTTGTAATGAAATAAATTCTTACACAATGCAAGTTTATCTTTATTAGGTTCGTGCATATGAAATATCGTTTTTTTTAAACCAAAACATCAAACTATGGAGGACAAGTAAACGAGAAAAAACTATGTTATTATGAACGGTACTTACATCTGATACAAATTGATTGTGAATGATCGAATCACTATAATGGCTCTTCGATCAAAAAATTTGATTCGATCAAAAAACTACGATCGAAAAATTGCTTAATTTTGAAACTACAGTGTTTCATCAAGGTTTTTGATGAAATAATCAAAATTGCGTGAAAATTCATAAAATATAAAATCACAAGAAGAAAAAATGTTTCTAGAAGACTAATAGCAATAAAGGCAAGGTCGCTTAAAAATAAAATTGATAATGTTATAAATGAAGTATGTGTACATGTATAATTTCGTGAAATCCTATTTTCGGTTTATTTATCGTAAATAACTTTTATGAATATAATGTACACGTTATATAAACCCTTTTGGAATATTATTAGTACTGTATTAAAACATGACTACACGTGGGACTCATTTTACATGGTAAAAGCGTACCGTGTAAAAAGAGTCAAGTAAATAATGATTGACAACAAAGTATAAAACTTGTGTTAAAAAAACGCAAATTATACAAAAATTAATTTAAAACATACAAATACATTCATTAAAGCATTTCATTTAATAAATATGGTGCATAGGTATATATAAGTATATATATTATTGAATGAATGTAATACGTATAATAATTGCAATAAAGTAAAGGAAAAATATGTAAGTAGTAAAGTGATGTGTAAAAAGTTAATAAATGGAAGCAAAGTTAAAAAAGAATAATCGTGTAACTGTGAATAAATCAAGTTAAAATGGAAACTGTGTCACTTCAAAATTGTGAAAACACGGCTGTACAAAAGGAATCCCAGGTGCATTACAATTATATTGGAAAAGTTTGAACTAAATCTGAAAATTCAGGTGAACCTTACAGGATATTTATTGCGAATATACATTTCATCGGGATTGCAAAAATATCTAGTCAGTTAATTTTTATACTCACAAGCATTAATACTTAATAAAACTACCTTTGGTTCTATTTAATTCTATAAAATTCCATACTTCAATAACTTTCCCTTTTAATACTGTTTCGAAAGTTATACTAAAATTTTGTAATTGTTTTTCTATTGTTGCCTAAGAACATTCAATCGGATTATTTCTAATTTTACCAGCATAATTATGGCAGTCATGTCTCATTACAGTGCTAACGAAATTTCGAAAAGTTTCATACAATACGTACATACAATATGTTCATAAAATATTTTTGTGATAATCGTTAAGCTTTTTATGTGTTATTGTATACTTCATTGTAGACAAATAGTAAAAACATCACTATTTTTCGACAATTTGTCTAAGTTAAATAATAAGTAGATTACTGTTGTTAAATCGATCGAAACCCCTGTATTTTTTTAAATATTTGAAATATAGAGATGGAGAATGAACGTTGGTAATATGGAACACTTGACTTTAAAACCTTGCTAAAAATAAACAAATTTATCTTTTTTAATAAAATCAACACGATAATGGGACAAAGAAACGAATACATAATCATATTTAATTAGTTAAGTGTGACATAATTCAAATCATGTGAAATTGTAATGAAATAGCAAACGTAAAATTCGGCAGTTCGAAAACGTGGTATTTAATATAGAACACCTAAGAAATTTGTAAAGAAAACTCAATAAATTTTATTCTTTTTTTTTAAAAATGAATATATACTTACATTATTTTCGAGCAATCATAGTTAATGATGAATCGTACAAAAGTAATACTCCTTAACCTATCTTCACTAAAATATTTAACTATTTTTCTCGCCTTTCAAAAATTTCAGAAAGAAAAACGCTTCTTTTTCAATAATGGATGTTCGACCGATGCTTAGTTGTTCCATTTTTGTGTCCAACTGTGGATTTTTATGCATTTATGGGAAAAGTGAATAGGTAAAAAAGTATAGAATATACGCAATATATAGAAATATATGAAAGAATCAAATTACAGAAGATATTTAAATGCTTAGAGAGAATACTTGAAGTTACCTCCTATTCAGCTTTCACTAATTTATTCTTGCTTATAAAGAAATGAATTTGAATAACAATCCGCAGTCTATTTGTAAGGAACTCATATACACTGTAGTTGGTAAAATTTGCCATTTAATTATCGAGATTTCGCAAACTTCCATATTACGTGCTTGTTCCATATTAAATACGTTCACCCTATGTAAGCTTTTGCGGTTGACTGTACCAAATACCGTAATCTATCCCCAATCGCCAATTTCCAGTATAGTTTACTAAAGTTGCAACGACTATGAATTGTATCGACAAGGGAGACATTTAATGGCAAACACACTCAACCATAACGGACTTTATAAATCAGTTAGCTGTGCCTAATACGTCTTGCTCGTACGATAATCTCAAAAGTTTCCTTCCCCCGTCTCAGCCAGTTAGTCGTCAACCGTTTCCATCCACGCTTAAACTCACCCCCTGCAACCCGACTCTGTAATCGCTTGTACAAATAAATGGAATAGTTTATCACGATTTCTCTCCGCGAAGAAAATTCCGCCATTCTGCTTAATGGATTAACTTCAGAATTACTCGTTCTGTCTCCGCCGCGTAGTTATAGAATACGAAATAAAAGGAAGGAGAGGAGGGGGTGGGGGGGGGGGGGGGGGGGGGGGGGGGGAATGGTGTAGACGAGTTGAAACTATAAAGAGTCACGGTTTAGAAGAGGTAAAAAATTGCAACGCGAATTTGAATGGCCGCTAGGGGTTGGTCCAGCCTTAATTACACGGAACGCGTTGGAAAAGCAAGGAAATCCACCGCAATGTACGCCCCGTTTCTTTACGACGTTAATGTTACGTTAACTTCCGGGAACGTTGGGAAAATAAAGACGTCGCTGTGGACGGTTTAAACGAGCGTGTATTAATCGAGAGAGTTACTATACTATTCTTGGGATGGCTTTGTTTAGACTTGTTTACCTGCCTGAATGTTCCTGCAAATTTTTGCACATTTTTTTACGCACTTCTGGTGAGATCCATTTTTTCCAAGTTCTTTAAGCACTTCTTTGGAACCTTCTGGCGTCTCTTAGAATCTTCTAACATGTTTTAAGCACCCCTTTTGGGAATTTTTGTAGAATCCTTTAAGTTATAGAATCGTCCTTCAAAAGTTTAACTATTGAGTTTCGTTAAGTATTAGGAATTTTTATGCATTTTTTGTTCGAATTCTTTCATTGTCTTTGTTAATCTTAAAAATTTTATTAAGAGACTCTTTAATTTTTTTATTATTCTTTACAATTTTTTTGATGAATTCTTTTCCCATTTTTGTTGTTCTGTAGGAATTTCTAATGCAATTATTTTAGGAATGGATATTTCATCTATTGTGGTACACTAAATAATTCTTTAGTTCCTCTATGTATAATTTCTTAAGCTTTCGACTTTTCGTGTGAATGTTTTTATTAAAACGTTACTGGATAGTGTAATTTCAATTTTATAAAACAAGAATTTGGAGGAGGAGCATTTTAAAAGAATGAGACAAGTGAAGTGAAATTGAAAAGTATGTAGGGCAGGGTAGGAAAGATCGAGCGTTTGCAATGAAAGGATGACTTTGATGTATCTATACTAATTGTGAGATAGTAATACAGAATTATTGAAGGGAGAGTCAGCTGTACAAAATTAAATAAAAGTATTGTTAATCGTTAAATCTACTAAGAGATCACAAAATGAACTATCAAAGGATTGCAACAAATGTTTGCACTCCAGCTTAACAATACCAAACGATATAAATTCATAAATTACACAAAAGGAATTGAAAGTTTAAATAATTAAATAACCAACATTCAGAATGTTTAGTATTTAATAAATTCTCGATCTAACAGTCAAATGTCTCTCTTTGTATTAAAATGTAATTAGTGTCATTAGTACCATTAGTGTCATTAGTATTCAGTTAATTGCTAATTTTTAACTAAAAATTATAAGTTTTGATAAGCTCTGACTTTGAACAGGTATTTTAGCTGAATTCTTTGTGCTCGCGTGATTTAATTTGAAATCGTTAATTTACTTCGCGTTTTTAACGTTTATTCATTTCCAAACAGAATTTAAGGTGTAATGGCCTAATGTCATGTCTAGTAATAATTAATGTCGTTTTTTGTCATGCGTTTACGAAGCTAAAAAACGAGACTAATTATCACTAGATCTGATACATGTTAAATCATAAAGTTGTACAGAAGTCGTGACTTAATATTTGTTAACGAAATAATTTTGTTTGGAACCTTAAAGAAAAAGATTTTTTCTATTTCATTTTCTGAAAGTACTAGATGTACTAATGAATAATCCTTCATGTTAAATTCTACATTTATTTTTAAGAATGTCAAACACTTATCCTTTGTTAATGCTAATTTCTTTTATTTTGTAATGTTTAATATTACTATTGACGCAAGTTATGGATTTTTGCTTGAAACAAATCTTGATCTTTCGATCCAAACAATTCATTGATACATTTAAAAATAGTGAATCATTTATTGGAACACCTAACATATGCTCTCGAAGATATCTTTACTAAGGAAAATTTGTGGATTCGTGCAATTAACAAAATTACAGGAGAATGTTGATTATGCGCAACGCAGCGTTGCACGAGCAATATGTACAATATATGTATGCTCGCTGAGTTTACACATGATCCCACTGTGAGCGATAAGGTACAAAATGCGACGAAATCGATATACGTAACCTTGTTTAAAGAATGACACTGTCCTACAAATTTAAACTTTTTTTCTGTTTTGTAATACCAATTGGGTGATCCTTGACGGTCATTTACAACTATGCAAAACTAGAAAATATTATAACTATTGGTACCGACATATTCAGTAAACTTCCCTTTATCTTTTAAGACTAAAAAAAACTTCTTAGAGTTTTCCGTTTTCTCGTAACACCTGAATTTTACCCAAAATCGCGTGTTTTTACAAAAACCCGTGTTTTTCGAAAACTGAGGTTATAGGAGCAATTCCGCTTCCGGATTCGTATTTGGGAAGCAAAGCTCTATAAGAATCACCTAGTGGCCATTACAAAACAAAAATCGTGTTGGACAGTGTGATTTATCGACGAAATACTTACGAGCTGAGACTTAGAGCGATAATGAGTCTCTCAATTTGTTGGTATGGCCACTTGCTCCTAAAGATATACATTCCGGAGTAGCAACATTAAAATTCATTACATTTTTAACCGTATGTATTGGGTTGAACGGAAAGTTTGTGTCGAATTTTCTACCGAAAAGGTATAGTGAAATAAGCATAGTAAGAATATCACTAAATGAAATTCAACTTGTGACATGATAATAAATTTTTAGGTCTTCCCAATAAAACTTTTTCAGGTAAGTTTCAACCGTTTATCGCTATTAATAGGGTAGTTACAGGCGGGAATGTAATTTATAGTTTAAGCTCCACTCTCTTTGATCTATCGAATAAAAAGTTCTAAGAAAAATCGGAGATACATTATCGAGTGATATATACATCTTCAAATTTTTTCAGATTTTTTAACCACAGTAGCGACATTTAAAAAATTTCGAAAAGCCAATTCTTCATTGAAGTTTTTACGTGATTGCGTTTATATTTTTATAGTTAGTTTTAGAATTATAGTACAAGCATTTTGCTACCTCGAAAGCTTTTCTTAAATTGAACTTGAGCAGCTAAATTAAGGTTTGTTCAGATCTAATCGTTGGCTATTTAAAAAAAAGTGTAAAATAATTTATAAATATAATGCGTCACGAACTTTACGTTCAACCCAATATTTTCAATGCAGGGTTTTCAACAATTCTATTACGCATACTTATTTAATACATTCATAGTATTCATTTGCGAACAAGCTAAGATTTACACAGCAAGGAGAGATGAAAAGCGAATGGAGAGTTCAGGGCGTCGCATCGGTCTTTAGAAGTAACAAAAAAGCCAAGATTTATCAAAGAGACGAAAAATGAGCTCAAGAGTTTTTCGAATAGGAAGAAGAACCGTTCTTCGGACCTGGATTGATAAATTAGTTGAAAGTATACATGTTTGGTACGAAAAACTTTAAACGGGATTTTTTCGCAATCGTTTATTTCAGAATGGTTACCGTGATATCTGAAGTACAAATTGACTGATGAGCACCAAATTAGAACAGGATCTTCACCACATATATCTTTATCGTCAGTATCAGAATTTTCAAAATTCAATATTGTTTACTATTATTTTGGTGCGACAAAAAATGAATAAATGCGAAAAATCGATTTTCTAACTTTAAAGTATTACCAAACTCTCATCCTTCAATATTTTCTTATAATTCTAGTTCGGACTACAATCACGGTCATACTGAATAGAATGGTTTTTGGTTTATTCATTTCGGGTGAGCAGGAAGATCTGAATTACGGCAACCATGAAGGTATATACTTTTTTCGAAACCGAATGTCTTATAATAGCTATAACTTTCTTAGCATTGAAAAGGGAAGTGTATATTCTAGAAATGTAAAATAAACATATGAGTTCAAACTCGATACATAAATGAGTTACTGTTTTTTCTGTTTCTTAAAAGATGATTAACCGATTATAGACTAAACAAAAGTACTTCCTTAAATCATGAATTTATACAATAATCTTGACTTAACACTTTGCAAGTTCTAAATTTATACAGAAATCATGGCTTAGTACTTACTAAATCGTAAATTTATACAGAAATCCTTAATTAATCCTTTTCAAATTCTGAATTTATACGGAAATCTTGCCTTAGTACTTACTAAATCCTGAATTTATTTAAAAATCTTTATTGAATACTTGCTAAATCCTGAATTCATACAAAAAAATTGATTTAATCATTTGCAAATTGTAAATTTATACAGAAACCTTGGCTTAATACTTACTGAATCCTAAAATATAGAAATTTTTACTTAATCCTTCACAAATCCTGAATGTATACAGAAATCTTGCCTTAGTACTTATTAAATCCTGAATTTATTCGAAAGTTTTGACTCAATACTTTCTAAATTCTGATTCAATCCTTTACAAATCTTGAATGTATTCAGAAATTTTGCTTTGGATCCTACTAAATCCTGAATTTATTCAACAAGTTTTGCTTAATACTTGCTAAATACTGACTTAATCCTTTGCAAATGTTGAATTTATTCAAAAGACCTGTCTTAGTACATACTGTATCTTGAACTTATGCAAATATCCTGACTTAATCCTTTCCAAATTCTCAATTTACACAGAAAGCTTGGCTTAGTACTTACCGAATCCTAAAATGTAGAAATCCCTACTTAATTCTTTACAAACCTCTCGTACTTATTAAGTTCTGAATTTATTCAGAAATCGTAACTTAATACTTGTTAAATCCTAACTTGATTCTTTGCAAATCCTGTACGTCTAGAGAAATCTCGCTTTAGTACTTATTAATTCCAGAATCTATTGAATACTCTTGACATAATATTCAATAAAATTCCAATTTAATAACATAAAATCGTTTCTCAATCCAATGTCGCAATAACAGTCGTATTTTATCAGCAAGTTATTCATACACGAAGTGGTCCAAATATGGGCTGGGGTCTAAATATGAGCTAGTTCGAATATAGGGCTTATTAAATGTCACGAATGATGCAGAACTGCAACTAAAGAACAAAGTTGTACGGAAGAAATATTAACCGTCGTTTGTTGTATTAACGTGTTCTGCTGCAAAAAAGTGTCATTGTTACGAATTTCGGAATCGTAAAATTTTGCACAGGTATGCTTGTTTCATTGTTCTAATAATTATCTATTAAAGTAAGAATTAATTTGCTAAGAGCACCACATTGCTAACATTGGGTGCATTTTGCATCCACCTTCATTAAAAAAAAAAAATCAATTTTCTGAAAACAAAACAATAGTTTTCATTTTTATTGTAGATTATTTTATGAGTGACCCATATTTGGACCACACCTTGAAAACTGCAACGCTTCGTTGTTACTTTAAATTTGTAATTTGTAGCAAACATTACTTTTGTTCAATATTTCTCAATTCTACATCAGAAAGCTAACATGTTGTAGATATACATTGATATGTAAACGATTAGGTATGCTCAACAAGTTAGGCAATAAATGCTACAATAAAAGTGATAGCCCATATCTAGGCCACTTTCTCTACTTGCAACAATATCCCTCAAAGGGATACTTCAATCCCTTATCCATGAGCGGAAAACTTCAGTCAGATAACGTTTTCATTGATATCCCACTACCTAATCCTAGTGTGCATTAACTACATATAAGTAAATAATTAAATAATTGCACAGGGTGTGCATTCTGTGCGAGGAAGAAAGCAGTGAGAAGCAATCAGAAAAGACACACGTAGGTGGTGTGGTAATCTTCGCGTCGTCAAACTCTAATCCGGCGAAAGAAGTTTCGCCAAATAATGCGCCTTTTTTCCGGAGCGTTTCCGCGAGCGATACGTGCTTCGAGCTGTGCTTCTCCGCCGAGATTCGTTCGTTCGTGCTTCCGTGCAGACGCTTTCAGTCAGAATATTAGTGTTCCCTGGATGTGTATTGGTCGATGAAATCACGAATCCTTCGAGGTAAATTCTATATCGGTGTAAGACATTGTAGAGATCTACGAAAATTGTGATGCTATTCATCAACTCGACGCAGGAAGTTACCTTTATATTTTCTTTAAACTTATTTTAGATTGTCTTCCTTTGTACGATCTTGTGGATGTAGTTTGTTGTCGAGAAAAATCATATTAAATGGTTTCTCCTTTACTTTTATCATGTTATTCTGTAAGTAATGCGAGTACTTTAACAAATTGAGAATAAAATGTAAAGAATGTATCGATAAAATATACTGAGAATAAAATACAAGTAAACAGAGGCATTGAAATATTGGTAGAGAAACGCAGACAATCGGAAAAAAATCGGGAAATCTACCAAAGACCCACCTTTATAAGTAGATTGCGGATCTTTACGCATTTATGGGGAATTTAAATTTGTAACAAAGAACAAATTGCATATAATAGAGAAGAGTATATAAAATGTTTAAAGTATAATACACTGTACAAGATTTAGTTGCATTAAACAATTCTCTGTTTAAAGTTTACTATTTTAGTCTTACTTAATGAGATATAAATTTGCATAAATATTCGTAATTTATTTATAAATTAAATAAATTAATGTTATTAATTAATTGTAAATAATTATGCTGCGGCAGCTACGAAAGCTATTAGCACGTCGCTATATCTATTTTAACATTTACGTGCTATTAGTAAAAGGAAAAAGCACGTGCCGTTTTTTTTATCGTAAATAAATTGAAATTGAAATTGAGACAAACTTTTTTACAGTATTTCCCCAAAATAATACAATTCTAATACCATTCGACGATTTTGCTTGTTGTGCACTGCCTTAATCAGTTAGCTGTGATTGACGAGTATACTCGTCACGGAGAAATGACAATATTTTCTGTTACGACGAGTATATACGTCGTGCGTAAAAAGTAGTTACCATTGGTTATTTAACCAGCTAGCTGTGATTGACGAGTATACTCGTCATTGGGAAATGACAATATTTCGTGTTACGACGAGTATATACGTCGTGCGTGAAAAGTAGTTACCACTGGATATTTAACCAGCTAGCTGTGATTGACGAGTATACTCATCATGGGGAAATGGCAATATTTCGTGTTACGAGTATATACGTTGTGCGTATAAAGTAGTTACCATTGGCTACTTAAATTGTAATTTTAGTGAGAACTAAAATATATTCCCGAAACATATAGGTGCACACTTTGAAAAGGGATCAATACAGCTAACTGGTTAGATTAAATTACGTTTTAGAATAGTTCTGAGTACTTGAATGTTGTAATATTCGAAATTTAGTTTACAACCATAAAAGTTGTAATATAATTCAATACTTTATTCAAAAAAGCTTCCATTACTCTTTTCCAATAATCTAATCATTTTTCTACTCATTTTTTATAATTAATAGGATGTGCGTGTACGTATATAGTATGAGAAATTATAAAAACCTAGAAACGGCGCGAACCTTCTTGATCACCTAATAATATTAAGTATTAAATATATATTATATTAAGTATTGTCCCAAAAGTTCTTTTCTGTTTATGACAAGATCAGGCAGGGTTTTAAGACTACAATAACTCTACATCTTTTAGTAAATTGTATTGTTTATTAAATTTTGTGTACTTAACATACAATGAAAGAAGGAAAAAGACTTTTAGAACAGACTAACAGTTTACATTCTTCTTTTTCTATTTTTTATGTCATATTTATAGCAATATGTAATTCCACTTTAATCAATTTCTATTCAATGCGTAATCGGAATTTGGAAGATCTTAACATGGATCACTTGTGACCTAGCAATCGATTTCTCCCATTTGTACCTCGAGGGTTAAAATAGTAATTATAATATTGTATTATATTAAACGTTTATCGCTGTATTATATAAATTACATATTTAAATTTGAGTATAAGTACTTAGTATATACAGAGTGTCCCATTTGAAGTTACGCAGGTAATTATTTCCCAAACTATAGCTCGTTTCGAAAAATGTTTATAGTAAAACTTAACCTGCTTTGAGAGAAATATCTTGTAGTGGTCACAAATCTTTTCGAAGTGAACGTGCTTCCAATATTTCAAAGTAACCTTTGTCTTCTATGCAGAGCTTTGTTCTTGTCTCAGTTGGCACGTAGTCCATTCCGAAACGAATTCATTGACCTACAATTGGTCACAAAAGTAATCGGCCATGTTAGACATTTGGTAATTCTTGTTTAAATCATGCATAAGCAAGAAAAAAATAACTCGAAATTTATTATTAATACGAAGATGACTAAACGTTCCAATTTTTTAACAGGTAGTTCGAGACGCCTATTTGTTCCGAATTCAATTGTTTTATTCTAATTTGTCCCGAATTACAATAAAATGTCGCCACGTACATAATTTTTTAAATCAGTAAGTACCATTAGTCGATGTTATACAGTCGCTATAAACAGTATTATTTTATAGAGAGCCAATTTTCTGTAAGACTTCATATTTCAGTTGCAAAGCAATACATTTGTATACACAGTTGCATGGGAATAGATTTCATGATTGGATATTGAATAATTAAATAATACTTAAATGCGAAGATAAATGTAACGATGTGCAAGTACATTTTGTAGCGATTGTAGTTCTACAACAGATCAATCGACGAATTAACAGGAATGCGCCCAATATATTGATTATTACTGCAATGATCTTAGTCCTTCTGCGTACTGGGGGGGGGGGGGGGTAGGTTAGTCCAAACGTTCCCAATTTCATGCTAAGAAATATGGTCACCTTATTAATACTGACGACAAGTCAATTTAATAAAATTATGAAATAATACCGTTAACCCTATTGCTTTCCTTACTTACTATTCATATTTATACTTCTTCGAGTTACATTGAAACGATGAACGAATATACGACATTTTAGGAATATTATTGTTTGTACGAAACTTATAAAAATTTTAAAAGTATTGGTTATTAAGGAGATGTATATAGAAACATAATACCAAGTAGAAGATAATCTTCATATTGGGTCATATAGACCCAGAGAGAAGAACAGCAGAGTTAAACACGTAACATAAATAACCTAAATGAAAATAGATATAATTTTCTTAATTTCGTAAGGCGGCCGGATACTTTAGTGAGTAACTGCATAACACTTTGATCTTTCGAGGTTACTCAAAGTCGTTTCGTACCGTTTAAAACTTATCTTCATTGTACTCCTAGAAATTGTTCCTTATCTCTTGCATTCGAAAAGACCACCTCCGACGTCAATGTAACCATTTATTCCCTCCCTAAGTGAAACTTCCACGTTTTCGAACTTGTGGTTGTTAAATGTTTGGTACAGCATAGCATCTAGATAAACAAATACATTTAAGAAAAATAGATCGAAATACTATTTATATCCATATACGGTAACTTCTCGAGTTACGACCATCTCGAGTTACGACCATTCGCATTTACGACGAAAAAATTTCATAAAAAAAATTAAAAAAATGTATCAATTTTTTATAATTTTCGTCAAATATATATCATATACGTATATAATTATTTACTTATATGTAGTTAACAATTAAAAATCAGAACGAATAGCTATTAATTTTGATGTACATATGTCTATTATAATTATACTATTTATTTTTGTATGAAATTCGACTTACGACCATTTCGACTTACGTCTGAAGTTGCGGAACCGAACCCAGTCGTAGGTCGAGAAGTGACTGTACATATTGCATGGCTTGTTTTACCGTTGAACCCGATTTTGTAAATTAGACATGAAATGCAATGTTTTAATTCTTGTAGCACTTTAGAGCTGATTTATAAAGTCAAGTACATCAATAAAAAAATAACTCAATAGTAAATGTATAACATTTATAACACTATCGAAATACCAATAGTATCTCATAATCAGATACTGCATATAGACTTTTGAATTTGATTTGTATATTTATTTATGGCGACGTTGAATCGAACATTGATTCGTAATTAAAAAAATTCGATTCGTTTCAAAATCGAATATCCAAGAATCGATTAAAAAAGAAAACCAAAATCGCTTCGAAAAAATCGGTTTAGAATCGACCATCCCTAATTTCAACACGATGGCAGCATTCCTTTTTACAATGTCCGCTGAAGTCAGAGAACGTTGAACAATTTGGTTTCGGGTTGTCTGGTAGAATGAGGAAGTAGCATGTCTTTCCCTTCAAGGTCCCTAGATTTAGCGCCTATCGACTTTTTCTTGTGGGGCTTTATAAAAGATAAAGTTTCCCGGAGGAACTCACCATTCGTGAAAATACGAAGGACCGGATTAGGGATACCTGCATACAAGTTGGTAGGGTAAGACTGGGGAACGTGAAATTTTCATTTAGGGAGGGAATAAATCAGTGCATTGATGTCGGATGTCGTGCTTTGAGATACAGGAAGTAAAGGACAATTTCTGGTAGTACAATGAACATAAATTTTGCACGGCACCAAATAACCTTGAGTAACGTTGAAAAACCACAAGGGGGAGGAGGAAGCAATTTTTAATATTTTGATTGCAATTAGAGAATTTTTGTGCCTTCGTTACTTTCATCACTAGACTGCATTTTTATGCGTTTATGAGAAATTGAAATGTGCGAAAATTATTGTATTTCGAGGGTGAAACGATTCTCTACTTAGATTTCATTTCTTTAATTTTGTTAATAAAAATACGAATTTGTATAACAATCCGCAGTCTATTTATCACCAATATACAGAATTAATTTGTTGTAGAGTACCTTCCTCTAGTAAAAAAAAATCACCATTATTTTTTATGCTAGCTGACATGTTTTCTTTTGTTAAGGTCGCATCGAAGTTTTTAATGGGTTTAGATAGGACATGATCCAAAAAAGATGGAGAAACACCGTGTTACATGGTTAATCACAAAAATATACGGTCGCCTTGCGAAATAGGAAAACAATATTCATGCATTATTCATGTTACAGTGACTCACGAAATTGATCAAATATACCCATTTATTATATGAGACCAACTCTAAAACCTTTTGCACATATTGAATGTGCAATTTAAGTCCTTAAATTAATCTTGTTGGAGATTTAATTATACACAGAATAATATTCACAAAATAATCTTACAGTTATGTTACTATTTGATAAACGTGAGTGATTGTATTTACGTTACATGCTTAAACGTAAGGTTTCATGATTTTATTAAATTCACTATTCATCGGCGTTAAAAATAGATTTTGCATAATTTTTTCTAGCTGACCTACATATAATTTAAAAAGAAAAAATACCAAATGACTAACGTGACCGACAGAGTTCTGTATAAAAAACAAAGTTACTTTGCAATACTGGAAGCAGCTTCACTTACAATTAGAGAAGATTTGTGACCGCCATGAGATGTCCCGATCGAAACAAAGTAAGTTTTGTTTTAAACATTTTTTAGAACGAGCTATAGTGGGAGATAATTGCGTGCGAAACTTCAAATGGAACATCCTGCATACTAAATTCAAATATAAAGTAGTTTTAACGTAATTGGATTAAAAAGTAAATTCATATCCTACATACGCATACTCCTGTGTACGTATAAGTATTGGATGGGTGCAAAAGTTTTAATGAATTCGATCATAAATGAATATATATATATATATATATATATATATATATATATATAATGAATAATGTTTTGTTGGCAACAGTCGTTTATTTAATAAATAAGGTAGTTGCTATTATTTTCGACAACTTTTATAAATCCCGATTGTAGTCGGATTTCTTTGCCATAAAAAACCCATAATTTCTCCTCAAAAGAGACGATACATGGCTTATTGCACAATCTATTGAATAGTAATTAAAACTTTTGCACTTACCTAGTGCCTATAGACTTCTACTTCCATATTTTCACAATATTTAGTGATATGTCTATTAACTGAGGATAAAAATTAATGATCGGTTTTTGATAAATTACATGCAAAACCACGTTTCGTTATTTTTTTAAAGTTTAGGTAATTTTTATTATGGAGAAATATAATTGCTGCTACAATGATAGATAAAAGGTTATTGGAAATAACAGCGATTCTCCGATTAATTAAATGAATTATTTTAAATATAATAGTACAATCATTTATGGTCGAACTTATCGAAGCTTTTGCAGGCAACCAATAAATATCTTCCAGAAGTTGAAAACAGTTCTGATATCGGTTTCGGTACTTAAAACATTTATAAGAATCGAAATAATTTTTAAACAGTTCTAGTCTATATCGTTTTCGACTACGGTTCTGTGGAACCCATATTATTTCGGTTTTATAACGGTTCCATAACGATTACGTAAGTCATTATGCATACATATGTATGATATATTATATATCGATCTGGTCTTGGTAACTAAATACATCTTAATCGTCTCTTAATTTATTAATTTTAAACTTAGTTATCACTTACCTATCACCAAGTTTGTAATAATTTAAACGAAACGGCGATAGGCGATAGAATCGATATATACATATCAGTTATATAACCGAAATAAAACCGTTAGAGAACAAATATAATATCGATTCTCCAAAATCGAAACCGCAGCCAATATAAGTTAGAACCTCTACTTCTCGAAACTGTTCTAAAATTACTTCGGTTCTTGATAACTGTTTCGCAGAAAACGTAAATATAACAGTTTGAAGAAGTTATTTTTACAACCATTTCAATCCCCGATACCTACATACAGTACTGGACAAAAGTATAATAATTTTACCACGTTAATCTTTTACATGAATCGATTAATAAATGCTTTGTTTAATGGATAAGGGACATCGTATGATATTTTAGTAATATTTCAGAAAAATGCCATATTGCTCTACCAATAAAGAAAACTCGAAATGAACTATTCTGTAGATAATTACTTCGTTAAAGTTGTTATAATTTTGTCCAGTACTATATGTAAATACTTTACACCCATCTCGACTTACGTATTTTCTTTCAACTTACGTCCATTATTACTCTGGAACAAAATTGTGTCATTTACAACAAGCAGAGTTGATCAGTTTGCCTTCCAAGAATTATAATTATTTCCTCTAATAAAAATTTAAAATTTCCTCTTCGACTTGACACGCGATATGTATTTACTACTCCTTCCAAACTAAAATCGTTACCAATTCTCATCCTGTTCCCCAAAACAGAAAGAAGCAGCTAACATATTTGATACGTGAAGCAGAACTAGGGCATAGAAACGGCCTTAAATTACGCGAGTCCTCTTAAATCTGATTAGCGAGCAGCAATCTGCATTGCTGGTTACATCGCAAAGGCTCACGGTCCGAATGATTTTCGGACGTAATAATACCGTGGTAACGAACGTATGCGCGTGCGGAATACCATCGTCGTCGTAACCACAGAGCGACAGCGGGAGTGAGGCATAAAGTAAAACACAGAGAGAAACAGAGACAGGGAGAAATTGTGGACCGGAAATGCGAGTAATCCAGAGGAACACGTCGAGGTAGAGTCCCTGCGTCTACCTGGGGCGCGTCATTTTCATACGTAAACATGTAGGAATAAAGAGGAAACGGGCGGGGCCCTGGATACTGCAATAAGACGAATAGCTGCCGCTGTTATCCTGGAGCGGTTTCGCCAAGCTTCCGCATCTCTACTCTGTTTGAATTGCCGCGAAGATAATCCCACTGACTAGGGTGGAAAATTCAATTTTGCCCGGACTATTAATTCGAAAGAGTCGAGATTCCAAGACTGCTTGCGGAATCATATATTCGCAACAGAGAATTCTTAAATTAGCGTTGATAAAGATGCGTTTGTATTTATTGCGTAATTTAGTGGTGAATTGGATGAAGTTGAAATCTTCAGATTCAAATATATAAACCTTTCAGTTACGATTAAAAATGGCGACGCGTTTGAAAACAGTTTTAAGTAGCGTAAAATCGAAAAAAAATATATGAATTTCATGCGGTTTCATTAGAAAATTAGGAAAGCATAAACAATTTTGCAACTGGCGTTTTAAGATTTAAACAATTTTAGTTGTCCATGAATCATCGCCGATTCAACGATTTACACTTTTTAGCGTGTGTATACGATGTACGAATTTAATAGTGAAAGGATTAATGCATTCGCTACTATAATTTGGTGAAAGAGGAAAAAATTTGTACGAATTCATATTGAGAAATTCAAATATACTAAACTTTCTTCAAATATAATTTAATTCAACACGGCACAAAAAAGATGGAATTTTGCAATTGTCATTATAGTATTATTCTTAGAAAATAATACAGCAAATTTCAGTTGGATTAGAATTCCTATTTATTTCTGACAAAAACACGAGATACTCCGAACTCTGAACATTCTTCAAATATAATTTAATTCAGCGCATATACAAAGCAGACAGAATCTTTTAATTAACTTTCCATCACCATTACGGTATTATTATCAGGAAATATTACAGAAAATTTCGTTTGAATTTGAATTTTTGTTTATCTCTGATAGGGAAGAGGAAATATTTTCCGGTATTCAGTGGAACACGCTGCTGTAACTTTTCAAAAGCTGAGTAATTTTTTGTCGATAACAACTTCGCTTTAATTAATTCCTCCGCGATGAACTCCGTAGTCATATAAACCCCCGTCTCCTCGTGTTTTTTAATATGAAAGTCGGTGGATAATTATTCATTTAGTACAAAGATAGCTGTATATTGGTATATTATACGAATGTGATATATATTATTAAATTATTAAAATATTCGAACGATTTTTATGGAATATGGAGTATTTCATCCATTTTATTCCATACAATCAATTTTCTCTATTGTCAGTATTAATTTTCACTATTCTGAATAATGGATGACTTCATTTTTCTTACTTAGTTGAAGATATTTCATTTTTTAACGTATTACTGTACACTTTGCAATTGTTTTGTTGCAATGCGCAAGTTTAAAGCGGCTACTAAGTTCATAATTATGAAACAAATGACATCCTATTCGTTGTATTAGTACAACGATATAGATTCGGAACCGTTTTGGAAGAGATAAAGCCTAAAAGATAACGGCTATAGAACTTATATCAGAGCTGAAGCAAGAATTTTAATTTAAATCGATAGAGTTCGATTTTTAGGTACTACAAAACAGTTATTCAGAATATAAGTTCTTCGTAACAATTACGACGAGAACTTTTATATAACGGTTTGAAACAGTTAACTTAGGAAGCTTTTCAAGCCCTGGTTCGAAATAATTAAACTTCTCGAAAATGTTAAAAGTATAACGAAATTCGCAAGAATACATAATGTCGGGAAATCTATAATTGCGATCAATCCGATGTGGGATATTTAAACATTGAAATGAATTATCGTTTTTGTTCATTTCTACTAAAATAAATAAAGTTTAATCTAAAAGAAAGTGACTGCTGTATTATCCGGCCACTTTTGCCTCCCTATTAGTTCCAATATGGCAGTCTCTACTATATCACTGAAAAGCTAATATTTGCAGGTAGGATTAAATTGGCATACTGTTCTCTTCGATATAAAAGAAAGAGATAATTTTTTGATAAAATCGTTTAGTGGATTCCAACAGTAGTTTTATTAATCATTCAGATTGCGAATCTCTATGCAAATTCACTTTTTTGCAAACAGAAATAAAGAGGTGGAATCTTAAATATAGATTGGTTTTTTCCTCTTTAACTATTCTGCTCTGCATTTTACTTTGAATATTTCGTATACCTTTACACAACTCACGCATTTCGTACTTTTGTCCATATTTAACACGTTCCGTGCCGACGAACCGACGAGAACCAAAAAGACGAGAAGACTTCTTGACTAATGTAATAATTAACTTGTACATAGTAATTATATCGTGCACCATGCGTGAAACATGTTGCCTCTTTTTTCCATGAACTAATATATTTTTCAGTCTTAAACTTATATATGCTAAGGTATCGGTGGTACACGTGACACGGAACGTGTTAAATTGTCATAAATGCATAAAGATCCATAATTTATTGATCATTACACTGCGGCTTTTTATGCAGATTCATATTATTAAAAACAAAATCAGAGGAATGAACCTTAAATAGAAATTAGGTTCATCCTCTAAATATAATAATGAGATCATTATATTTTATATTTAATATATTTTCATGTATTATGTGCATCCCGCATTTTGTTTTACATTTAAATTACCCATAAATGTTTCAATATCCGCAGTCTATTGATCATCGCCCTTAAGAGTGAATTACAAATATTAGAACTACCAAGATGGTCAAAATAACTTATCTGTAATTTTTTATAAAATGTGCGTCATCCACTATTTCCCAGCTACGTCTTACTAATGCATCGCGGATCTTCGTGCAATTTCGCATCTCTCTCGTCCAAATTATAAAAGCATGCCGACATTCGCATCTTTATCGGCAAAATTAAAGAAACACATTGAAATTTGGATTTTTATCGCCAAAACTAAAGAAATACGTTTAAATTCGCAGTTATCGAATTTCCGACGCACCGTATGCGTTGTCCACCATTCGCTAGCTACGCCTCACTAATACATCGTGAATCATCATGCAATTTCGTATATCTCCTGCCAAAATTAAAGAAACTTGTCGACATTCGCATATTTGTCGGCAATATTAAGGAAACGCGTTGAAATGTGGGTTTTTATCGCCAAAACTAAAGGAATACGTTTAAATTCGCAATAATCGAATTCGCGACGCACCGTATGCGTTGTCCATCATTCGTCAGCTACGCTTCACTAATACATCGTGAATCATCGTGCAATTTCGTATATCTCCTGCCAAAATTAAAAAAACTTGTCGACATTCGCATATTTGTCAGCAATATTAAGGAAACGAGTTAAAATGTGGGTTTTTATCGCCGAAACTAGAGAAATACGTTTAAATTCGCATAATCGAATTCGCGACGCACCGTATGCGTCGTTCACTATTTGCCAGCTACACCTCACTAAATTATGATCTGTACTGTACGTATAATTCCTTCCGATATTCATTTTACCATTTAATTTTGTTTGTAAAACGTTAGAAACTTTCTTTGCAATTCAACATTTACGAGCAAAAAGCAAATTTTGTTCAGGTTTGCACTCTCAGTAACTGCTATTAGGTGTCGGTTCTCATCGAAGGCGGTGCGATTAAGACACGCCCGTTGCGAGAGGAAACAGTCCGGCAATTTCATTTGCCGGTAATCTCGAAATGCTATTTCTCCGGTGCCTTGGACGTCTTCGCAAAACGCTTGAAGATCAAAGGCGTGCACTTGACTCCCTGGAGGAACAGAGACAGGAGAGTGGCACTGGATAAATGGAACTTTTATGATAATTATTTGGATGCGATGGGAGCTTCGTGTCGAAGAAACGAGATTGAAGCGGATACTTTCCGTAATCGATGAACCTGCCGGGTGTTTTTAATTAGTAATTTTTAATACGGTGCTCCAGCAGGGTTGGTAAGATACAAACGTGAATTCTCCAAAGGGAATTCATTATGTAAGCTGATTCTAGATAAGTTTCTTCTCTCGAGATGAACTTCCGGTGAATTGTAAGGGAAGGAAAGTGCAGATACGTTTTTCTAGAAACGCAATTACGTTAAAATTCACATACAGGATGGTTATCTTATATTTTAATTTAGGATAAATTAATAGAATTCAAAATCAGATACCTTTCAGGTGTTTTTTTTTTGTAAAAATTATGTTTGTTTTGTGAGTTATGAAAGGGGTAGGGTAGAATTAAAGGGTGGCTCTAAAATAGGATGATTACTTTATAATTTAATTTAGTGTAAATTAGTAGAATTAAAAATAGACCATCTTTAAGGTTTTCATATTATGAAAATTGTATTTCTTGTGGATTATAAAAGAAAAATGGTGACATTAGAGGGCGGATTTCAAATACCGTAATTATTTTATATTTTAATATAATATATGTTGATAGAATTTAGTGTAGAATATTTTTATGGTTCTCTTTTTGCAATTATGATTGTTTTGTAGATTGTGAAAAGAAAAGGGTAAAATTAGAGCATGGTTAAAAAACAGAATGATTGTTTTATATTTTACTCGAGTAGAATTTTATGGAATTCAAAATAAGGATTCTCTATAGTTGTTTTCCTTTAAAAAGTATGATTTTCGTGCGGATTATGAAAGGAAAAGGATCCAGTTCTTTTTCTTAAAACGTGTGCATATACAAGAAAGATAAAAAGTAGAGTGATAGCCTTATATTTTAATGTAACATAAGTTAGCAGAATTAAAAATAGGATATCTTTTTGATTTTTCTGATTCAATTTTTATCCGTGAATTCATTTCTGTTTCTCGTCTATGAAAATTTTAATTATACTATGCTTAGTAAAAATGGGATAGTTGGTAATAAAAATATAGAACAAGTAAAATGATGCTGGTTAAATTTTGAAACAGTTGATTGTATAACGAAACAGCACCCTTTTTGATATTTTGTAGATATGAAAATCCAAAGTATACTACTTTGAAAGTGATTAAAAATTGGTTAAAAGTTTTTACTCGTTATAGAAATGTTTAACATTTAACAATCAACAAGTTAAAAATTCAATGCTTTTCATTAAAACTTTACTAATTGAATTAAATTTTGCTATAACATAAAATCCACGCTTTAACGTATCTTATATAATTAATTTACGTTTAGTTCATATAGTTTATAGATAGACTATCCTCAAAATCAAACTTATTTTAATCGTATGTATAGAAATAAATTAATTGAAACCCAAGCGAATCATCTAAAATATATTTCATGTTTTAAATTAACTTTCCCTCTCATTAATTCTTCAATAATTATCTTCTCAAATAATATACAATCGCGCATTATGCTACATTATCAAAACAATCGACGCTTAAAATTTATTCCACTGTGCTATAATTCTGTCTTTGAATCACCAATTAATTTTCCAAACCGAAGGCAAATCGATCTGACGCAAACGAGGACCCGGAATTCGATTCCTTTTATCCCGTTTCGGTTCGATCCGACTCATTGGCTTCCGTTAAGTCGATTATCTATTATACTTCCGACTTGCTAAGTTGATTATCCACAATTACCAAATTAGTAAGTGGATTAGCCATTGTTACCAGTATTCAACGGCAAGTTTCGACGAACTAGTTGACCTGAACTCGATAATCCGCCCCCGTTCGAATTTTCAAGTTCCATTATAGTACACGAAGTTGTTTATAATAAGACATTGAATATTTATAATAAATGTACCATCAATACTTGGCAGATTGCTCGTAGTTGGATACCTAAAGTTTACGCTGTATAAAGCTTCCGTATTGAAATAAGAAACAAGGCGAAACTTATTAATACCAAAATTGAGTGTTAAAGTAGAGATGGGTCGAAATCTAATTTTTAGATTCGCCAAACTTAAAACAGAAAGTTTGCGAGATCTTGAGACGCATCTTGTATAGCCGCATATGAGTACTATTTAATAACAAATACATATACTTAGATCTAATTAATTGTGTCGATAATTATGAAAGTGGTACAAGTCAAAAAACTGGAAAAATTTAGCTCTTTGATTATTTTGTGTTACACTAATTTATATCGCAAAAATATCGACGCTATTCCCCTTTTTCCTTTCGACTTACATCACTTTCACAATCACAGGCGCGATTAATAAATACATAAATACAAAAATGAATACAGTGATGTACGAATACTTCTCGTGGTCACTATGTATGTACATAATGCATGTCAGCATTCTTAACGCAATTCGGTATGCAAATGCATGTTGCTATTGCCGTTTTTCCTTCGCGTGTCACCTGCGTGTAACCAGCAGAAAATATGGGGCATTAACTTGGTCCGTCGACAAAGTGACCCCTGGACAATTAACAATGAGACTCGCATAATAGGCGTGCATAAGCCGATAGCGAAATTATCGTCGCGCTGGTGCACGCACGCATGCGGAAACCGTGCACCGTGTCGCGTTAGTTGCACGCACGACTAATTGCGTACGGTTTGGATACCGATCCGCGGACGCAGCTGCGTTTAGGTGGCAATTGGAAGACGCCTGTAGGATTGCTGTTATGTGTGTACAATAAAGTATATTTCACACGAAAATTTATGAATAATATCAAAGGAATAGTTTGCACGTTAAAGGTTACTTCTGACTGAAACTTATTAACAATTTAACCCATTAACGCTCGTATTATTCTTTAACTTTTGGGAGCCTACAGCAGTGATGGGGAACCTATGATCCGCGGGTCAGACACTGACCCACGCACGCTTTTTAAATGACCCACGCGTTCATATTAATAAACTTATTTTTTATATCATAAAAGAGAGAACAGACAATCAAATTTTTTGCTCTTCACTTGCAAAGGTAAACGTTATAAGATAAAAAGGAAACGTAAACTTTTTAGAGGATTTTAAAAGTGAGAACCAAAAAAAAAGTAGTTTTTAACCATCCTCCCCTCCCCCTTTCCAAGTGACGCCACTGACTTAGTGACTCACGAGCTAGTACTAAAAAAAATAATGAACAAAGTTTGACCCACTTCTCAAAAAGGTTCGCCATCACTGGCCTAGAGTGACCAAGTTTCATTGCATAGGTCCATAATTTGTGTAATTGTTATGTTCCCTACACTTCCAGTAACGTAAGGTGTACCTTTGCCAACTTGAAGAGTGGTGGGGGCAAAATAGACCTGAAACATAAATTTTTAATGTTAACTGTGTAAAGAAGTATAAGGCTGTTTGTGGAGTAAAGTTTAATTGTTACTGATTTATTAGTGATTTACAAGAAATAGTATAAATAGCATAATAATAATATATATATATATATACATATATATATATATACATATATATACATATATAAAGTATAAAATAGTATATAATAGTTCAGTATAAAATTATAGACGTAAAAGGAGAAATATTTATATATATATATATAATTCATTACTGACAAAGCGCCAAAATAAATGAAGTAGAAAAAGAAACGTATTCACAAGAAGTTTTCATTTTCCAAAATAATTATATGTGTAATTATATCTCTATTCTCAGGATTTTGTAAAAGATATGCATATATTCATTAATTTACAGTTTTGATACTTACTAATTTCTGTTCCGAAAAGATCGGTACAGGAATCGATTTTAGAACTGTTTCAGAATTCATATAAAATCGGAAAATAATATGTAGTTATGGAACCGATATGACATTGGTTCCGATGCTCTTGAAGAATCGGTATTAAAACCGATATACTTAGAAATTTCGATTCTTCGTAACAGTTAAAATAAAAATTCTGCATAATTATTTCAAGCAGAACCTTTATTTAACAGTTTTAAACTGATACATTTTCGGTACCTTGTCAAGCCCTGGTTTGTATGCATTGCAAGTCATTTAACGGTTCTTCCAATTCCATTGCATGCTCGTTTACCATGACCTGTTGCAAAAAATGCCACTCAGCACGAATACCAAAATCGTTAGAATGATGCAGTAAATTGATAACATTTTTTTTGTATTTTTTATTTAAATTTTCTTACAGTTACCAATAAACACATCACGAAGATTTTATTAATCGCGTTTAAAGAAAAGTAATTCTGCCTGTGTTATTCATCGCACAACGTCAGTTCTTTCACTTATATCTATTAGGTTGAAAAGAAAGATTGTAGAGCTTTTTAAACAAAGTTTTATAATAAAATCCATATAATTGTACATGATTTTGTTCTACTATGCATTTGCCACCTTCTTGCGCTACTTTTTGTCATCTATTTGGAAACTTAATAATTCCATCCTTCCAAAAATTTGCATCTTTTCAAGCGATGAACTGGCCGACCTGGTTCTTGCAAGCTAATGCATTATTTCTACATTATCCAGCGAAAAACGCTACGAACTTTCTTGCCAACCCAATACATCTAAGCAACAAGATTCGTACAATCGTTGGGGAAACTAAGATGACACGGTTTCAAACTCGGTTATTGTTTCTTTAATGTAGAATGAAAGGCTGGAATGTAGGAGGGACTGGCTAAAAAGAAACCAGAAGCAAGTATAGAAAAATGTGTGAGGGACAAAAGTGTAGAAAATAATTTTACAAGAGTTCGTTGAACCTTCTATATTAAAACTAAAAAGAAACGTGTCAATCCGTCAAATAATTTTTGATATAAAAATTTTGGAGTTCAGCCATGCCCGGCTTCTTGAAAAAGAAACTTCTTTGCAAAGACTGCAAAATTCAAAGTTTCGTAGTTCTAAAGCAAATTCGAAAACGGGAAAATGATAGCTTAAATGCCTCCTAATTTCATGTGAATTGTAACATATTTCAATTTAGGCAAAATTACTGATATCGAGGTCAAAAAGTGCTCAATTTAGCGTGGAATGGGCCGATCGTACTAATTGGTAATAGGATGCCCCACTGTAGTGGAACTAGATTGGTGTTCAATTAATTGGGGAATTAGTGAAGAAGGCGGTTGGAGTTGAACATTTTACATTATTAAATCGAAATACTGTTCCAATGTAATAGAATTCAGAGTAGTGGAAATTCTAATGATTGTTATATTAAATAACTTGTAAAAGAGAAATCAATACCACTCAGAGTGTGATAGTTTGGCATTAAACTGAATAATTGGAGGGAGTAAAGTTGAAGTCTTTAATAGCTTTCGTTGTATCAAATTCCAAATTAAAGAAGGCGGGTACAAACTGCAAATCAAGAATTTTTTTAAATATTTGGTGAAGTAATAATCATTCTAAAAATAATAAAAAAAGTACTTCCAATATTTTGAACAAATAAATATGCTTGGAATTACACATAAAAATTTAAAAAATTTTCCAAATACCAGTAAAACTCCTTTATTCGTGAAATTATGTTATCATTATAACATGTATAATATAATATATATAATAATAAATTATAAATCGATATAAATAAATATATAATATAATAAATAATATATACAAAATAATCTCCCCTAAACTAAAGTTTATTATATGTTATCATTAACTCTAGAATTACCAAAATTCCTAGAATCAGACAAGTTCAATAATGAATATTTATCTGCGTAATGTTATCAGCTTATTAATCTAATAAAAAATTGCAAGTCTTAAACTGATTAATAACAAGGGTATTCCATTGTATTCTGCATATTTTGGCATGTAAATTTTGCATAGGCATCCGCAGAGTCTATTTATCATATCGCAATCATCTCCAAATCACGCTGTTCCCCAAAATCTTCAAACAACCCCCCCCCCCCCCCCCCCCCCCCCCTCCCCAACCTGAATCACTAAACACGTTGCATGCATTCGTCGAGAATCCCACCGGGCTCCGATAATATTCCCATTGAAGCAAGATCCGGCTGAGGTGAAGATCGAACCTAACTTCCACTAACTATAGCAGAGGTTGTCTTTGATCAGCATGCGCCTCGAAAACCTTCCTCTCGGCTGCATATTCCTCGAAGCCTCTTAAACACAGAGGTAACATAGGATCTAGCATGTTTCGAGAGGGTTGAAGAGGTTTTGCTTCGAGTCAGACGCTGAGAAATATGTAATTATGGTTGCATGTTGTTCGGCGTGCATTTGCAATTGTTGTTTGGAGGGGGAGTAAAGGGTTGAGAGGGGGTGCCTTTTGAGGAATGCTGAACTACGTTCTCTCGGTTGTTGTGTTCCTAAATGATTGTTTACTTTGTCTGTGCACTGGCAGCGTAATACTATAAGTAAAGCATAGTTGCGAACGAGATATACGTCCAAATTGTACACGTCACACGTGTGTTTTTCCCACTCCTTTTTATGGATTGGTTTTGTTTCCATTTTTTATTTGCTTTCCATCGAATGATTCAGTATCGAAGTGGGATCAGTTTGCGGCGAATCTAACCGAGTTTCCGGCTTATCTATAGGTGCGCGTTTTATATCCCATCGTATATTTCTTCTTTGTTTTTGTTTGTTTTTTTTAAGGGTGGATTGTTCTACTTTATGGAATTTTGCGAATTTTTCGTTTCGGAATGACTTCGGAGTCAATTATTCTGACAGCAGTTTAACGACGATGCTTCACCTGACATAAACAAAATATGATTTATAATGTTTTGTTGAAGAATGGATTGTACGAAGGATTTTATTAGTTAAATTATTCTTGTTATTAAAACACGTAGATTAATATTATTGTTCGATAGCTAGTTAATATTATATTGTTAAAACGTTACTGAATTGAAGCTTGTGGGTTACTGGATCCATTATATGTGGAGGATTTTAATATAGCAATTAGAGTGCGGATTTTTAATGTAAAATAAAAGTTTTATGAATGCATTTGAAGAAGTGGAAACTTAATAGATATTTTATATTACAATATTGTCGGTATTTAGCAGTTTATTTACGCGATCAAATTATCCATGAATGCATAAATCGCCGCAGGCCAATAACGATCATTAATCGTGAAATTTTGCATCTCTATTTTAATAATAATTATTGGAAAATATTATTAGTAGTATATGTTACCATGCAAGTTATTATTTTCCATTTTAGACTCAGAATTTTTCATTTTTATTATTAAAATATTGTGTACTGGTGCCCAATATTGATTTTTTTTCCTGCTAAAGTATTTCGTAAAGATCTACATAAATTGTGTTAGGTGTGATTTTTTGGTAAGAGAAATTGAGAGAATATTGACGAAATTTTGAAGGTAAACGAAAACCAGTGAATTTGAACGTGTTAACAGATCTTCGAAGAAAAGTTAAAAATTTACATGAAATTTTCTTGGTATATATATAATTTGCTCTTTATATTACATAGTTCACATATCCAACACATACCAACCTGTTAATAAATAAATAAGTAAGAAACATTTGAATAGACCTAATAATTTGGCGATGTAAAATTAGAACTGTATAGAAAACATTTTACTACTTCATCAAATTTGACCTGCTCTTGTTTACAGCTCTTCTCTTTCCTAGCCTTTAACCCTTTACATACCAGAGTTTTTTTAACTCTTTGCCTGATAATAACAAGTCACACTCGTGGTATATATTGTGCTTTAAACGCAATCAAAATACACCGTATTCGCAGTAAACTTTAATTTTAATTGCAACAATATTTTTAGTTCATAAGGTTAATGATTATTATCAAGTATAAGTTTTTATCAACATTATAATAATAAATAGTTAATGCTACAAAGTATGATTGCGTTAAATACATGATCTACCAGTGACTCTGAAGCATTTTCAGATGACTTAAAGTAATAACTTATGGTACTATTTTGAGAATGAGAAAATTTGTTTTAAAACTTCACTTCGACAAAAATAAAAATTGAATTGTTGCATAAACAAAAAACTTAAGCTTGAACTCTTGAGGAAATTTACTTTTATTATGTGCAGCGTCAACGAAGTGTAAAGAGTTAACATTTTCTTCGTCGCACTGATATGTTCTCGTTTTTATTCTAATATTCTTTGGTTTAACAAAAAACATGGCATACTAATATTAACCTTCATAAAACCAAGTGCAGTACACATGTACCACAAATATAATATATCTGGTATAACTTCGGAAATACATTTCTGTATACTTTTACCTCTCTATTACCTTATGTTTTACGTATTCTTCATGTAAGATATGATGAAGTTTAGATGTTAGCTATATTTTTTTCAATAAAATAAAATTATTTTTATTAGTTCGGGTATTATTATATCCCGACTGCTCGACAGCAATATAACACAGAATATGATTATATTTATTCTACTTGAACTAAATGTAAGAAGTAGAACAGTACCGGATTCCAGTCAGAACGTGAATTTTCCTCGAGATCAAGATGAAATCCCGAAAGTTACGGGATTTCCGAAAATATCCACGATTCCCGACATTTTTAGGGTTCTCGATACTTTCGAGAATTTCGAGACTCCAAAAGTTATTTCGGTATTCGTTTTGTTAAATGCTTTCATGATTTTTCGAGATACGCGAGAATCGGAAAATATAAAATCGAGACAGATGAGAATTTCTTTCCTGGAATCCGGAATCCCGAACATTCTCGGAAATCTGAAACATTTTCGAGATTTCACAGAGCCATAGTAAGAAGTGAGGAACGTGAATCAATTGAGGTTAAACCAAGACGATATGTGCAAAAAGTGGAGATAGAAGATCATGGAATACTTGCGTACAATGTCATCGGTATGTACACAACGTGCAAACAATACATTGATACTTCAGTATGACGTGGTTAATTTATTTTCATATAATTTACTTATGCAAGCGATTTCTAACTATTTCGTTCCGGCGTAAGTGTGAGCGAATGTGCCTTTCATGTACGGGGAAGTCTACTGCGAGTGTAAATCTTTTAGACAATTGCATATTGTATGTGCGATCTTAGAAAACAAATATAAAGAAGTGTTTGTTAACTATATTATATTAATTTTATGATACACTTAATACACAAGTAGCTCTTATAATATGCTTAGCAATGTAACTGTGTGTTAGTAGGCTGCGGATTTTTATGCAATTTCATGTTTTTACAATTACAGTTGTCCCTCGAATAACGCAGAGGATACGTTCTCCAACTAGCTGCGTAGTTGAAAATCCGCGTAAAACTTTTCATCTCCTCTCAAGACTAACTATAATGTATAATTTACTCTAGTTTTATTTTCTAATAGATACTATGTATCTATATGTATGATTATGTATTTTTTACAATAAAATACGTTTAGAATACAAATTAAGAAATGCATGTGGTTAAAGAAAACTTGAGGAAAAGAAAAACAATATGCATCTATACTTTTACATGCTAATTATCATATGCATGCATATAATTATGCATATTAATTGCACTCTTCATTACAAAAGTTTTCATCTTTGTGCTTTTCTTATTCAGTAAGCCTACGATTAGGACGAAAAAACTGTATAATTAAAATAATGGGACTTTAGTAACAATCTGTTTGACTCTCTAAATATTATAACGTGTGCTTTGCTTTAGATATTCTGCATATTTTCGCACATTATGCGAAAATTGTACATTTTTGATGATTTCAATTTTATATTAATGCATAAAAATCCACAGTGTAATGGTAAACTTCAAAATACGAGGTAACACATAAGCTGATATGGCAATCTAAAGAAAGCTTTGTTATTCTCTGTTATTTACTATTATACAACAATGCCGAATGCAAAAATACGTATAAACATATGTTATAATGTATACATCTATATTTAAACATTTTAAAGGAAAATTTACAAAAAAGTGCTCATCTATTAGATATTGGAACTTCATTTCATTTCCAACAAGACTGCATTTCGAAATATATAGCACATATGGTACGACAATGGTTATTATATAACACATCCCATATGTTATACAGCACACTCCTTCACAATCGCCTGATATGAATCCCATCGAATACATATGGTGGGAACTAGAAAGAAGGATCCAAAAATATAATATAAAACTAAAGTACCATTTAAAAGAAGTATTAAGAAAAAAATGGTATAATTAACACTCAGATTTTATAAAAAAAGAATAGTATTATCTATGCCAAATAGATTACATGCAGTTATTCGTCAGAAAGGAAACCCAGCAAAATACTAACTATAATGTTAACATAATTAATACGACTAATTACGAACAGTACGAATACTTTTCTCCCGGCGAATAGTTACGGCCTTCTAAATTTTATATCATTACAAGTTACACAGTAATACAAATAAGTTTTGTTTGTATGTATTTGTAAATGTATGATACACAATTACATTTACATGAATAACATATATCTAATAAATAAGGGAATATTGCTGTTTTTATTTCGATATACCAAGTGTACGAATACGTTTGTCTCTCACTGTGTGAAAGAGAATTTATGCGATCGTTGCGCAGTACTGAAAGACGACCATCAACAGTTAGTTACGTAGATGCCGACTAAAGCTGGCGTTCAATCTTCAAACTCACAGACCTTCACATGGACGCTGACTATAGCCACAGCTCGGATCCACAGACTTTCGTATATAAATGCCAACTATAGGGTAGATGTACCATGTACTGCCACTTTAAGGTTATCGTGTCACTTTATTTAACTATTTTAGAAGCTATTCAACCTAAAAAATGGTGCCAGTTTAGAGCACAATATTGTTTAACCGCTCTTTTATTTATGAACATTTTTTTATAGGTTGAATATAATGAATTCATTACTACGTAATTGCAAATGTGCAACAAAGTCCAATGTCTCTATTACTGTCACTTGAAAAGTTGTCATTTAAATAGAAACACGTTTTAAACATATTAGCACGTCAGTTTGTGTAACAGATACAAGATGTATAGTAAACGTATCGCCATTAATGAATCATGAGAATTTCTATACATTGTAATTAAATTGGTCACGTTTTAATGTTCTACAGCGCATTTACCTTCTATTATTCATTTACGAATATTAAGCGTAAACAAATGTACAATGTCTATGTGTTGTTACGTAAACCGAAGTCCAAATTTAATATAAAAATTTCTTTATTTAAGATTCTTCATACATTACTTTGATGTTAAATTACATAATTGAAGGTGTCAGTTATAGGAACACTGACAGTAATTGGGATATCTACCCTAGTCGTCGCTAGGACCGAAAGGGTTAACGTCAACATTCGATCACGGTCCTGCGAAGGTTAAATCTAATCGCAATGAACCGCTGCAAATACGTTATACGCATGAAACGCGACTTTTGCAAAATGCTTGATGACAAGTACATGGTCACGGTAGCAAAATATATCAGGAGACGATGTCTGACGGAAAAACCATGAGAAACATCAGCGCTGAAATATTCCTAGTGGCACAAAAGCGATGCTGGAGACGCGAGTTGCTTGATATCTCCGCTTTGCAGCCTAGACGTTCGCGAAGAGACCTCCGCAGCTCGTCTTTTTCGGATCCGCTTGAATATTTCAACGACGTCAGATCAAACGGTACACCGGGACACGAATTTCCACGATTTTTGCATCAACCTACCATTTCATCCTTCCACCCTTTCACGCCACGTCGAGCCCCGAATTTCAAACCGCGAATTCGCGAACAAATTCGGAGAATCTAGTCTCGTATAAGAATCTAGCCTAGAAGGAGGACTCCTTTGCACGTAATTCGAAAGTGGAAAGAGAATAATTGGGGTAATTATATAGGAAATTGCGAAGTATCATCGATGGGGTTTTGGACCGAAGAAGTTTCTGTTTTTTTAATTAAAAGTTTGAACGAGGAGTTGATTTGATTTAATTAATGCAGGTAAATATTCACAAGTGAATTTAAAAATTTCAGCTGGTATGCAGGCTATTTGTAGAAAATGTTCCTAGTTAAAGTACTTACCTAAATATAAGTCATATTTTACTGATAAAATTTTTCGAGTAATTGTTTTTCCTTAAAAATATGCAAATATACACACGTATTAGATTAGGTATAGATTTATATATTGTATTAGATATTAGATTATGTAGTTTACGGATTAGTAGATTACGGATTCTTGTGCAAATTCATATTTTTATTATAAATATTAAAGGAATGGAATGTGAATGGAACCTATTTTAATTTTTACTTTCAATCTTTCGTACACTTTTAATTTTTTGCATATTTATAAGAAACACGTAAAGATCCACAGTGTACATGCTAAATTATTTTAATAGGCTTTGCGGTGTTCCTTTCTTAAGTTCATATTTTCTATATTTTTGTACGATTCGACACATTGTAATGAAAAGAAAATTACTACAAAATATTTAAATAACATCCCGCATTAAAAAGTAATACACTTAATTTATTATAATGTTTAAAACGGATTAATACAGGCAATATACCTATTAAAAAAAATGAATCGATAAATAAATTCTTACTCAAAAAGTGTATAATTCATTTCTTTCTGTACCTTAACGAACTCACGGCACAGCACAAGTATTTATTTCACCATTGAAATTAAAGACCAAACCTTTTTGTATATATGTATATGTAAATAGTAAAAAATGTTAAATTCTTCTTGGAAATGCAAACCATTAAAACTATAATAAAACTTAATACATTTAATTAGACAAGAAAAACAATATTATAATAATATTATAATATTATTATATAAAAGTTTTTACTCTTTCCGCAAGAAGCTGCTTTGCTAACAGGCAAAAGATTCAAAATAATTTATGCTGTGAATTTCAAAATGTTTTCCTTTTAGGAAAACATTTTTCTGTATTTCCAACATCTTTAATTCTCTATCAACTATTTTTATTCCTCTAAGTCCTGTGAGATATATCCTTAAAAGTTAATCTTTGTATTGTTTTAAATGTTAATGGTTTGAGTGAGCTGGAAACAGTCGTACCAGTACATAACTTTTATAATGTCAAAAAGTGAACTTGTGTTATTTTGGAATTCGGGGCATTCATTTTCCATTTGTTTCTAAGGAAAGATTATTAATAATTTTCCATACAATTACTAGTTTCCTTCTAAGAAAAATAATATTACTAATTTTCCGTATAATCATTCATTTCTTTCTAAGGTAATGCTATTAATAATTTTCCATATAATTGTGGGGTGTGTGCGTGAACGGAGTGGTCGCATGAGTGGGGCGAGTGAACAGTGTGAATGACGAGTGACTGTTTAGGCTAAGGTTCGAGTGTCGCAACGAAAAGTATCGAGACGGGCGTAGCGGGGTACGGGGTGCAAGAGAGAGGGTGGCCATAGGCAATAGGTTTTTCCAGCCGCAGGGCAGAGAGTTGTAGCGAGTCTTAGTGAGAGGTTGACGAACGGAGAGTATAGAGAGAGATATTGTGAGCAGCGACGTAAATAAAACCATTTAGTTTATTCTAACCCAATTATTTCCTACAAACTGGGGGCTCGTCCGGGATCAGAATTCAAACCGAGTCGTAGCAGATAATATAGTGTGTACATTTTAAGACTGTGCAGTTAGAGTATTGTTGAGTAAGTGTTTTTAGGACAGAGTTTACCTGAGGAAGACTCAAGTGCAGGTGTAGAGAGTGGGTTGTGAAGTTGACTATTAAGAGTGTCAGTGCGTAACTGCAGTTACTAAAATGAATGCTGTAACGAGAGATCCGAATGACTTTTGCATCGCGGAGTTAAAAGAGAAACTCCGGGAAAAGGGACTTCCAACATCTGGACTGAAAGCGGAGCTAATTCAGCGTATGAACGAGGCCGATCCGTCTGGCGAGTGATTAGGGGTGCGTACGAGCACTGTGATTGAAGAAATTGCGAGTGACAATGCATCGGGATACACAGGTAATTTAGAGCAGATGCGAAGGGAAATGGAGCTTTCGAGAAGGGAAAAACAATTGGTGGAGCGAGAACTGGCATTAGCTCGCCAGCAGATTGAACTTCTTAGAGGAATGCAAAGGCTTAATCTGGACAGGGGGGAAACAGGGGAATCGGTAGGAGCATCGGTGGTGCAGAGAAGTCCGCCGCCGGTAAACATATCTGCTATTGCGGATCTGCTAAGTTGTTTTGATGGAAGTAGTAGCACTTTTATCACGTGGGAGCGCCAAGTGCAAACGCTGAAAACAACATATCAGCTGACGGACGATATGACAAAACTGTTGATGGGTTCGCGTCTTAAAGGGAGTGCGCTTGAATGGTTGCATTCGAGGCCTGAGCACATTGCGATGTCGGTAGAGGAATTGTTGTGCAATTTGCGAGAGATGTTTTACCATCCTGGAAGCGTTCTTGAGGCGCGACGGCGCTTCGAGGCGTGTATGTGGAAAAGAGAAGAGGCTTTTAGTGAATACGTTCACCAGAAGGTTATTTTGGGAAACCGCGTGCCAATTAGCGATACGGAAATCGTAGAATATATTATAGAGGGAATACCTGACCAGGGATTAAGGGATCTAGCTCGAGCGCAGCAGATTACGACGAAGGGGAAACTGGTAGCGGCATTTGACAGGATTTCCCTACGAGGAAGATTGTTGCCGTTCAGCCCAGCGACCAAGCCAAGGGAAAACAAGTGGTCACCAGTGAAGGTAGAAAAGCAAGACAGAAAGGAACAGCGATGTTTCAATTGCGGTGACTGGAACCATTTAGGTATGGACTGTCCCGTTAGAAGCAGGGGTCCCAGATGTTTTGCCTGCCGAGACTTTGGGCACAGAGCGGTAGATTGTAAGAAAGGACAGGAGAGGCAGGTAAATGAGTGTGCAATGGTTCCCGCGCGAGATCATAAAATCTATAAGTCCGTAGTTCTGTTAGGCAAGCAGGTAGTAGCGTTTCTGGACATGGGCAGTGATTTGCATTTGATGAAAGCCGAACAGTATGTTAGATTGGGATGCCCAGGTTTATGCGGTACGGAGGTATCTTGTAAAGGGTTCGGTTCGAGTAAAGTTACTACTTTAGGCAGTTTTTATGCGGACGTGCAGATCGATGAAAACGTTTTCCGATTACTAATTCATGTGGTGCCAGATGAATATTTGAGGCACAATCTTTTAATTGGCTCAGAGTTGTTAGAAGAGGCTAAATTAGTTTTAGACGGCAAAAATGTTGAGGTATCGAGGCGAGATAACAAGACTACTAATTCTTATGATGTTCCAGAAATATTCTGTATAGACACCTTTGATGACCTTAAGAGCAATGAAACTGATTCTCTTGTAGATTTACGTCATATTTCAAATAATATTATTAAACAAGAAATAGAGAGTATTGCAAATGATTATGAGCCAAGAAATGTTAAGGAATCTGGTATCAAAATGGAAATTGTTCTAAAGGATGATATCCCTGTCTATCAATCTCCACGTAGATTAGCGCCGGTTCAGAGGGAAATAGTCAACAAGCAAATAGAGGAATGGATGCAGGAAGGGATTGTGCGAGAAAGCAGGTCGGAGTATGCTAGTCCAATTGTGCTCGTAAGAAAGAAAGACGGTAAAATGCGGTTATGCGTAGACTATAGGCTGATTAATAAGAAAATATGCAAGGATCGTTATCCTCTTCCGCTGATCGAAGATCAGTTGGATAGTTTGCAAGCCGCGACGATATTTAGCACTCTTGATCTAAAAGATGGGTTTTTTCACGTCCCGATAAAAGAAAATAGTTGTAAATATACTGCATTTATAGTGCCAGATGGGCATTTCGAATTTTTAAAGACACCATTCGGCCTTTGTAATTCTCCAGCTATATTTCAAAAATTTATTAATAGCATATTTCGTGACCCGATAAAAGCAGGTATCGCGTTAGTGTATATTGATGATTTGATCATTCCTGCGAATGACGAAAGTGAGGCCGTATTAAGATTGCGAGAAGTACTGTCTGTAGCAAGCGATTACGGATTGCGTATTAATTGGAAGAAGTGTCATTTTCTCCAGCGTAAGATAGAATACTTAGGTCACATTGTCGAGGGCGGCTGTGTACGCCCGTCGAAACGCAAAATATTAGCTGTTATGAATTTTCCACCTCTAAAAAATGCTAAGGATGTGCAGAGTTTTTTAGGTTTAACTGGGTACTTTAGAAAATTTGTCCCACAGTATTCAACAATAGCTCAACCTCTGTCAAATTTATTGAAAAAGGATGTAAAATTTGAACTAAATGAAGAACAGTTACTCGCGTTGCAGCAATTGAAAGTAGCATTGGTTAATGAACCGGTTTTGAAATTATATCGTTTAAGTGCAGAAACGGAACTTCATACGGATGCGTCGAGTGTTGGACTCGGTGCTATCCTTTTGCAAAGGGATGATGTTGACCAACGTTTTCATCCGATATATTTTGCGAGTTGGAAAACATCAGAAGCAGAATCGCGATATATAAGTTACGAATTAGAAATATTAGCTATAGTTAAAGCTTTGCATAAATTCAGAGTTTACCTTTTAGGGATACCATTTAAAATAGTAACGGATTGTCGTGCGTTTATGTTTACCATGAAAAAGAAGGATTTGTGTGTACGAGTTGCGAGATGGGCGTTATTGTTAGAGGAGTTCAATTATGTTATTGAACATCGCTCAGGGAATAGTATGAGGCATGTCGATGCACTGAGTCGGAACCCTGTTCCGGCGTGTATGCTTATTAATGAGTGCGAGACGAGTGTGCTTGCCAGATTGCGAAAAGCGCAGCGTGAGGACAAGGAAGTGACTGAAATTTTAGGGTCTGTGGATAGTGGACCAAATGGTGGTGACTACGTAGTAAGAAATGGGCTTTTGTTCAAAGTGATTGACGACGATGTTCGTATAGTGGTTCCACGTGCTATGCAGGGTCAAATTATAAGACAGCTGCATGAGAACGGACACTTCTCGAGCAGTAAAACCGAAACCCTTATCAAAAGGAACTATTGGTTCAAGGACTTAAAAGCTAAGGTAGAGAAAATTATACGAAATTGCATTGTGTGCATTTTAGCTGACCGAAAGTGTGGGAAACGAGACGGACTGTTATACCCTATTGAGAAGGGAGATGTGCCGTTAGATGTGTATCACATTGATCATTTAGGACCTCTTCCTTCAACGCGGAAAAACTACAAGCATATATTTGTGGTAATAGACGCGTTTTCCAAGTTCGTGTGGCTCTATGCTACAAAATCGACCGGAGCTGCTGAGGTTATCGACGGTTTAAAGAAGCAAGCAATAATTTTTGGCAATCCCCGGAAAATCATTTCAGATCGCGGGACTGCATTTACTTCTGCAGAGTTCCAGGAGTATTGCAGGGAGGAGGACATTGAGTCTGGTCTTATTACAACAGGTATGCCTAGAGCGAATGGACAGGTAGAGAGAATCAATAGAACAGTTATCCCTTTATTGACTAAGATGACCGCACCACGGCCTGAGGAATGGCATAGGTACTTAGATGCTTGTCAGAAGTACCTGAATGCAACTCCTCACCGTAGTATTGGAACCACGCCTTTTAAAATTCTATTTGGGATCGATATGCGAGTGAGAGACAATCCAGAAGTTCGAGAGATAATAAGCAGCGAGTGGAACCAGATGTTTCAGGAGAATCGAGACGAATTGAGACAGCACGCGAAGAACAACATCTCCAAGATTCAGCAGGAGAACAGACGTAATTTCAATCGTAATCGTAAAGAGGCTCACCGCTATCAAGAAGGGGACTTGGTTGCTATCAAGAGAACGCAATCAGGACCAGGGTTGAAGTTTGCGCATAAATATTTAGGCCCGTATCAAGTTACTCGTGTGTTGCGCAACGATCGGTATTTAGTGGAAAAAGTGGGCGAACACGAAGGGCCGCGGCAGACTTCCACTGCTGCAGAGTATATGAAACCCTGGGTTGAGAACTTAGACGACTTATTGACGGATGATGAAGGCACATCTGATATCTGAGGGCAGATATCTCTGCAGGATGGCCGAGTGTGGGGTGTGTGCGTGAACGGAGTGGTCGCATGAGTGGGGCGAGTGAACAGTGTGAATGACGAGTGACTGTTTAGGCTAAGGTTCGAGTGTCGCAACGAAAAGTATCGAGACGGGCGTAGCGGGGTACGGGGTGCAAGAGAGAGGGTGGCCATAGGCAATAGGTTTTTCCAGCCGCAGGGCAGAGAGTTGTAGCGAGTCTTAGTGAGAGGTTGACGAACGGAGAGTATAGAGAGAGATATTGTGAGCAGCGACGTAAATAAAACCATTTAGTTTATTCTAACCCAATTATTTCCTACATAATTATTCATTTGTTTCTAATAAAAATTATTAACAATTTTCCATATAATTATTAATTTGTTTCTAAAAAATTATTAACAATTTTCCATATAATTATTAATTCGTTTCTAAAAAAAATTAGTAACAATTTTCCATACAATTATTAATTTCTTTACAACGAAAAATTATTAATAATATACCATTTCTCTTTAAGATCCAATTTTATTGAATTATATTTACCTACAATTTCACAGTGTTTAATTTAAACCATCAAAGAGGTTTCTTGTAATTCGTCTGGAGTATTCATCGGCGGGTAGCATGGTTTTCTTGTTAGTAGTCTTTTTGCGAAAATCATGACTCGGTGGAAGGATTAAATTTAAAGTTGCAAATGTTTATCTGGATGAAGAGAGCGCTAACTAATCCCTCAAACAGAAAAGTGGGACTTGCTGGTGGATATACGGGCGAAGTTGACCGGGTAACTTCATTATCTGTTTAGAAAGTTCGTTTATTTTTGGTAAATACGCGGTATTTCATGCGGTATCTCACGTTAACGCCCCCCCGGAAACCGCGAAAATTCTCCGCCTTCTGTAATTTATTCGCCTTCACGCGCGAATGAACTTTCATTTCGCCATGGTGGCTTCGCGAGGATCTCAAATTCGAACGGATTTTTCATTTTTAGGAATTTTCACGCTTCACTTGTTGTATTTTATAACATACTATCTATTAGAGAGGAAAAAATTGAACAAGGTATATATTGGTGGTTGGTTGCTTGCAAGAATTTTTAGAAAAGAATTTTTAACCTAATTATATACAAAGATTAGACTAATACAAAATATTATTATCAATACTACAAGTACTATATTAACAATAAAATAATGTGGAAAATATTTCTAAATATTTGTTTTTAATATTCAGTGTATCTAAATGTTATGTTTATTTATAGATTTTCATTTCTTTTGAAAACAAGCATTTTTTTTATTTAAATAGTTGAAAACAGAACGACTCGTTATGTAACTATACTAGAAATTTGACTGTTCTAATGAGTGAAATAATATATAATACAAAAGTACAAAAAATTCCAAAATTATGTGTTTAATTTTTATTTTTGTAGAACGTTGTATGAATGTTGCATAAGCGAATACAAAAATGTGCTACTTATTGGATTTATATTGTTTTTGGCAAGAAAATAAATGTTTACCACGTTTACGTATTTTATTAGAGTAAATAAAATTTGCAGAAGATGAATTTTTTAGGAAAAAGTTGAAATAATTGGCTGGAAACTTGCTATATAATTTTAGCTCATTCTTTTAAAATTGGCTAGAAACCAGAAAGAAACTGATAAGAAATTAAAAACATCTAAGTATTTTTGCTGTATTTTTATTTTTCCCTTCCAAAAATGTTAAATAATTAATGCAATTTGATTTGCCATTATAGTGGCATCCGGCTGCAGAAAATTAACGTAATTTAATAGCATTAAACGGTATAAAATTTTCACATATTCTCAGTCGATTTTTCAAAAGTAATATTTAATAACGGCACATTTGAGTAATTCAAGAGTTGAAATGCTTAAACGACGCGCAAACGTATCCGGTACAAATTAAAAATGCAACAGAAGTTAAAACGAATGATTAATTATTCAACAGTAATTTAATATCTACTTTATTTCTCCTGTAATTAATTTCGAATGTATATAGCATTTATCATTGTATCAAACACTATGTTGGAATGTGTCACTTGTTTCAATGGAAAAGTAATTTCTAATTTCAATCACATTTATCGTACCGTTTACCATTTTAACATCTCGATTATTTTAGTATTCTCGGAAGGATTCTAGTGAAGGGGTTACGGAGTAATTCCTCTCGCGTAGAAAAATAAGCGGAAAGGTGAAATTGGTGGAAGGAAGAAGTGTACGAATCGCAGGAGTGTCTCGCATCAATAATTCCGCACGTTCGGTCGCGTTTTCATCGAGGCGGAGGAATCGCTACACGCGTGGCGTCGCGAAAATAATTCGCGATCTGTCAACCGGGTGCGACAGTAGCACGTGTGCTGATGCATCATCACGGGAAGAAGTTTATAACGGAAGTTGCCGTCGATTCATCAAAATCACCGTGGGCAATCGATGCTCCGAAAGCGAAAAATAAAAAAAAAAAAAAACGGTAGAATCGACAGAACGCAGAAAGCGAAAAAAAAACGTGAGAAATGAGAAATCGAAGTCGAGCACCCTTTGAAATCGACTCCAAATCGAAATTCCCCGATCCGACTGACATGTGTAAGTTATTGAACCATCGATCAAAGAACTTGGATTGCAACCGAAAATAATTGAGAAAAGGTTAAATCGATTTCGTATCTTGAATCTGTTAACAGGAGTAATTGATAATCTATCCTATTTCGACTCATAAATTTTGTTTGATTTATTCATCGGAATAATTCCTGTCAGGAAGGAAAAATTATTAGCCCATTCCGAATATTATCGCAATCGTTCAAATATGCGACTTTATTGAAATTGAAATTGAAATGGAAAAAGAAAAAGAACGACTATTTCAATCAATATATTTTTTTACTATTGTGGCAATTCAGAGTTATCTGAAAAGTAGAGGAAAAGTTTGTATATTTGGAATTCCAAGGTATCCAAAGAAACTATTGACGTTATCTAGTTTGTCATACTGCAAATAATAACGGCGAATCACCTGTTAACCAATAAAATTTATGGGAAAATCAATTCTGACGTTTGCAGTCCAATTTACAGAGAAATAAAGAAACGTCATTTCGTAATAGTTCCTATGTTTCATGGATTGTTGCATGTAAATTTTAAGACTTACAATTGATATTTTCCTAAGATGATTACACCTATTGCTGTGATTTTTCTTCCTTATTAGATCATCAGAGAAAATAATTGTACTATCTACTTATTTTTATTAGAATATCGGTGTTCCAAATTATTTGCACTGTAGCTTTATGTCATGTTTCAATTAGTCCAAAATTTCAGGTAGCTTCTGTTCTTCATTCTTCTAACATCCTGTTATTCGAACACTCTATTACCCAAACACATTTTATATGTACACCGCTCAATTTAATTGTGAATTTAGCTCTCTAACCAATCGTAGTATAGCATAATACCGTTGCGACGCACAAACAATTCAAATATTTCAGAAGGGTGAAAATGGAGCCACATTAGCGAGACCGTACAATATTGTAGTTGAGATGATATAATATTACTGATAAGGTTTGCAGTTAAGCCAGGTTTATGACACGCTCAGGCAGCCGCTATTTTTGAGTGAGGACTTCTTTACAACTTGTACGTGACTTTCTACGTCCTGGCGAAGGGGCAATTAAAAAATTCACTAAGAATTTTTGGCTGTGCCTTCGCCCTCAGTAGCATAAAGACGTGACATAAATCCGGAATCTCCGAAGGGTACATCTGTTTGCAACGGTTCCTTGACCGGCGAGTCATACCTGGAGGAGATTCCGCATCATGGCCTCACACTCATTGTCAATACCGCTGGCGCTACCCCTCACCCTCTGTGGCAAGGGCGCGCTAAGGGCACATAGGAAAGGGTGGGCGGTAGGAATTAGACATACTGATTGGCCATCGAAACTTAACAAATTCCCCCCATCAGCACATCGTCCAAATTCCCGCCAGGAGGAGACTCTCAGGACGAACTCCACCGAATAGAACGAAACAAACCGTCCACGAAGCAACGTAAAACACCACGCGCGCGGTCACCGAACCCTAAGAGTTGTCCCTATACAGGATGGTCCTTCGAAAGAACCTATTCATTTTGTCGACACTCCACGTGCAAATTCAAACAAACCCGCAACGATACGCAAATCGACCACGGGATCAAACGATTACCAAATTGCATCTGTTGAAAAAAAAAAAAAACAGAAAAATGGCTGAAAAACTTGGGAATATATAAATCTTTAATCAAACCACGTTTAATCATATTATCTGAGATTACTATTATTCATAGAACATGAATATTACCAATATCTTTTGAAACACATAAAGGATAAAGATTATGAAAATAGAATGTATTATCTGAACATTTATGTCCCCCAGTTTCACTGTAATTTGAGGCGAACGAAATTGCACGTTAAATCAAAATCGTATTTAGTCGGGTGATTCTAATTCTTCTGGGATTTCATTAAGAATTCCAGGAATTGAAATAATTTGCTAGAAAATTGGGAATGCGCGATCGTTGAACCCAGACATCATTTCTAGTGTAATTGATTCGATGACGATGCACAAGTGGCGTGTGTAAATGATCGTCAAAGTAGCGTACGTTTTACTGTGAGGGCCTGTTCGACTGATTTCGATGAAACCCTCGTCGCAGATCCTTGATCCGCGTGACACCAATTTATCGAGCTTGTTGTGTTCACCAATCGGCTTGAAATGCCCGGCGATTGTCGAATAATCGGTCTATCTGGAGTTTGCCGCGCGGACGTGATCGAGTTGAACCCGTCCCGCCGATTATCGTCGATTGCCGCTTCTAATTTATAATTTACCGCGGTTTATGTTTCGCTATTTCCCTGTCCTCGCGCGTTCGCGCAATTGACTCGATTTATTTGCGTTAATTCATTGTGGCAAAATCCTGTGAATATTGTCCGAAGATTCAAGGCTGTTTATTAGGCGTGTTAATTGGAATATTTATTAAGAGATTGCGGATTTTGATGCACTTATGGGAAATTTCACAGTGGTCAAATGTACAAGTTGTATGCAACATATAAATATGTACACGGTATCTAAAATAAAGCATAAATAATTATTAAACCGTGAAGTTTGATGCATTTATTGGACAATTTATTAACAGATTGCGGGTTTCGATGTATTTATGGTATAGTGGTAAAAGATATAGGTTGCACACAACATGTAAAAACATATAAAATATCTAAAGTAAAACATAAGTCATTACTAAACCGCGAAGTTTTATGCATTTCTTGGAAAAATTTAACAGATCGCGAATTTCGATACATTTATAGGAAATTTCGCAGTGCTAAAAGGTACAGGTTGCTCGCAACATGTAAAAATATATAGAATATCTAAAGTAAAGCATAAGTCATCATTAGATTGCGGATTTTTATGCATTAATCGGAAAGTTAAATAGGTAGAAGGGTACAGAATATACACAGTGTATAAAAATATATGCAGTAGTTAAATTAGAGAATATATTTTACTACTTGGAGGATGAAACTACCCTCTATTTAACTTCCGTTTTTTTTTTACTTTTGTTTACAAAGAGGTGAATTTGCAGAAAAAACCGCGGTGTAGTCATTATTAATTCTAGAATACAAACATTTGGAATTTTAACGTCTGAAAACCTGTGTGGTAACCGCAATAGCGTGATCTATCATACAAATCTTGTGTCCCAGGTTTTTTCCGCAAAACTTTATCAATATATTCTGTGATTGTAAATAAACAAAAAATGTTATGCAAAGATAGGTCATTTGAGGCCGTGTTAAAAAGTTGTAATAAAAATATGAAATACGAAGGAAAATATGTATAAAAGAATAAGTTGACAACTAACATATAATGAATGATTAATACTTCATTTTAAAACGTTCCCTATTCTTGTCAATAAGTGAATTTGTACTTTATCAAATTCATTTTGATTTCACTTTATTTCAACGAATATATTTCGGTTTGTTAGGAAAAAATGTTGCTTCTGAAACATGAAAGCAGATTGACTTATTGTACTGCTATTATTTTATTGTGTAGCGTCTAGTTTTTCTATAGTATTACTCTATTCCAATGTCTCGAGAATGTACTAATATTATTTTGCATAAAAACACGAATAACTTCAGAATTTATCACGAGATCATTAGAACTATTACCTTTTCAATTATCATATACAATTTTTCGAAAAATAAATGAAGGAAGAAAGATACAGTGGCGAGCATATAAATAAATAGGGACAATCGATTCCCTATTGAATTCAATATTCTTATCGGAACTTTTTTATGACGCTTCAAATGATCTGTAGTTAAATAATATTTCATGTTTATTTGTAGTTATAAAATATACTGATAAAGTTTTACGAAAAATACTGTGGCGCTGTAGAGAGGGGATAGGATAGGAAAAGGAAGGGTGTTGCGTTTCGTCCTGGGCCTGCTAGTGGACTCATCAGTAAGGCTACCTAGCAGGCCCTGCCTTAGACTTGGGATATTGGAAGGAAGGTTAAAGGCGGTATATATATGGACGAGGTAGTTGGAGCGAGTACTTTCGAGAAAGCCTATTTCGTATGTCCCTCTAGTGGTGGGTGCAGGAGAGCCGCCACAATACGTATAAAGGCTCCACGAAAAAAAAAGAGACGTCAATTTTTTGCATTTCTCAGAAAACGAAGATTTATGTTTTGGTGTAATGTCGCAGCTTCATACTCTTTTACAACTCCAAAATAAAACATCATTTTAGTCTTCATTTTATTGTACACAGTTTCCAACTTTTTCTTACAGTTGTTAGAGTTTTAGGTGGCATATGACACATTAAACTCTAAAAAATGAAAGCTATACCAACAATGTTCTATGGAAAAGGGAAGAACATCAGAAAAATGTTGCTCTTATTATCACTTCCTCTTCCGTTATTTTTTTCTATTTTTTGTTTTAAAACTTCAGTTAGAAATGCAGTATTGTCGTCTCCATCGTCGACTTGATGCTTTCTTTTCTTAGGTTTTTGGTCGAGGCACGTCATCTTCGAAAGTTGGGAGTAGAATTTTTTGCGCGTTTTCTTCGCAGAACCTCTTTAAAGTTTATAGATCTTCGAACTTTTGAGAAGTATTTGGCGAAAATACTATTAAAAGTAACAAACTGTTGGATTTTGTCGCGTATAGAAACAATACCTGAAATAAACTAAAATGATATGTACTATTACTGATTGTGAGTAGCACACGATCGTAAATATACTGATTCCAGCTGGATAAAATTATTATAGAACTATGGCTCTTTATGACTGTAATAATTACACTTTAGTTATCCAATTACAATTTGTTTCTAGAAATAGAGGATTAAAGTTGAAAGTTATAACATAAAAACTATTATTGTCTTTAAATTTTTTTACTTGTTAGCTTGAAGAAATGAAAAGAAAATCATCAAAAATGAGATGTTTTAGGATTATCGTTACTTATTTGTAGAAAAAAAGTGAAGGAAAAAAGATACAGTGGCGATCATATAAATAAATAGGGACAATCGATTCCCTATTGAATTCAATAAAAATGTTGATATAAAAATTACAAAATTGCATATTCGCAAATTTTAATCTATGAAAAAGGTAGCTTTTTAATAACATATTACAGAAAGAAATTGAAACAAAATCTAGTGTGATATAATCAATTGAATTTACGAATATTTTCCTACTTATATGCTCACCACTGTATATTATTTAGGATCATTCATTTTGATATGTCTATTAACAAAATTTAACTAGGATTAAAATTTCCGAAAGAAAATCGTTTTTGTCCGGATTGATTTAGAATTTTTTTACCGCTGTACGACAGCGACTGAACGATTGCTGTAGTGTTTTTCTTTGACATTCTCCACTTTTTCGTTGTATATTATAATTTCTTACAGTTATAAAATTCAGAAAAAATTGAAGTTCGTAACACGACATAATCAGTGATAAAAGGCACATACAGAAATATAGGATAATTGGCCTAACTACTTACGGTACCTATCCTCAACTGTCGGAATATGAACATGTTTCTTACAAATTAAACAAAAAACATACTATAATTAAAATAATATATCTTTCTAAGTAAGCTTTAAATATTTCTTTACGAATGTAAATAAAAAGCATCGTAACAATCTTTGTTTCTTGCTTCGTTCTTAAGAAATGTGTTTATTGTTCGGTAAACGGTGATGAGCACAGTAATTGGACCAATTACCCTAGGTACGAAAATTGTGAAACTCAAAATTCGTTAAAACCTACATCCTTCTTTTTAACCATGGATTATTTATATAATATTAAATACATTGTACTGTGGATCTTTATACAAATTTATACTTTTATAAATAAAACTAAAGACATGAGATTTAAATACTGGGTTTCTTCACTCTCTTCATGCTACAATTTGTATTTTACTTTCAATATTTTCTATATGTTTTAATGCTATTCGGATTTTGCATCTTTACATACTTATATTTAAATTTTCCTTAAATACATAGAAATTGGCAGTTTAGATATATTTTGGTAGTGAAACTAATTTCTGTTTAAATTTCGTTTCTCTACTCGTGTTATAAAGATACGAATATCTATAAAAATCTACGATCTATTTACTCGCATAGTTATTGGAATATTATTTTTTTTCTCTTAATGAGTTTCAATGTCATATCGATTGTACTCTTTTAGCTATTAGCGATGGTAATTAAGGGTAGAAAGTAGTGAAAATACTGTGAGAATTTAAATTTTTACATAAAACATTGAGTCCTTTAAACAAGAAACACCTCTTGCTATTTGCTTAAAGTATCCGAGATTTTCATTTAAAATTGCCTTAATTTGGCAATTCGGATATTTATTAGCCCCATATAAATTAATTCAGTACTTTTAGGTTTATCCATTTTATCTCATTTGCTATGATTTGATAGTAAAAATAAAAATCCGAACATAGATTTAACATTGTAGTTTCGATATATTTAAAATGATTATGGAATAAAGTTGAGATTTTACATTGTCCAAAAAGGATCGCTACCTTGAAAATTTATTTTAAACTATTACAATGTCCATGTTGAAGAAATCTTTTTCTCGATGATAAAGGCATAAATAAACGACATAAGTAATTGTTTTCTTTTAAAAAAATAATTTTCCTTTAAATAAAGAAAAAAAAATTGAAATCAATATAAAGACGATTTAAATCCATTAAATTTTCTATACTACAATAATTCCAAAAATAACTTGAAATCTCAACGGACAATATTGAAATCAATATAAGAAGAATATTTATTGCCTGTCCCATTTGTAATGCTCATTTTGTAATTCTATTTATATTTAAACGATTTCAATCCATTCAATTTTCCATGCAGCAATAATTCCAAGAATAATTTATAACCTGAACAGATAACGTCGAAATCAATATAAGAATAATATTTATTGTCAGTGCCATCTCTAATAACTAGTTCGCAAACCCAACCATATTTGGAACACTAAAATTTAATCCATTAAACTGTCTACACTAGAATAATTCCAAAAATAATTAATAACCTCAACAGACAATGTATAAATCGATATAAGAAGAGTACTTATTATCAGTGCCATCTGCAATAACTGGTATGCAAACCCATCCCTCATATTTAAAACGTTAAAATTCAATCCAGTAAACTTTCTACATCAGAATAATTTAGAAAATAATTTAGCATCTGAACAGGCTTCATTTTTTCTCTGTTTTTATCGCTAAACACCAAAACCGTGCAGAAACGTGGCTGTTTGTTAGTAAGAGGAGAGAACGTTCGCAAAAAGGAGTGGAACGCTATTCAGACACGGTGTAACGCAAGAACCGGTGACTCTTGTTGCGGGTTTACGTCCGCACTGGGGCTAAAACAACGACGAAACACCGGGAAATGAGAGATCCGATTATTATTCGCGTGCAGCCAGCTGTGCGAACAGTCGATGACTCCGATGGAACACAACGCTATGGATAATAGATACTTTCCATTCGTCGCTTCTTTCCCCATTTTTTTTGCTTTCTCTTCCTCCGAACATTAGCTTGAACCTTCCGCTAGGCGTCAATTTCCGGAAATCGTTCGAGGAAATTAGCAGTCTACGATAATAAAACTCTTTTACCGTTCGTGGAGCTCAATTTTACGATTTTATTTCCCGTGATTCAGCGAAGCCGTTTGATTCCGCTAATAAAAATCGTCTAATTTATTGCTCGTGATAAAGGATAGATGCGATTTTCTTTGGTTTGTGTGTTCTTGAGATATCTCGGACAGATGCCAGTAGTAGTTTCCAATAATAGTATCGGGGAGAGTCTAATAGATTCGCGATAATATTATTAGTTCTCATGGGGAATCCATTCGAAGTTAGGTACTGGATAGTTTCGAAGGGAACGGAAGGCAATTTTCTTATGAGAAAATAGTGGAAACTATACTCGGAAAAGAATTCTTAAATGGTATTTTTAAATGTTTGCAATAATTTGATATATTCTGAAAAGAAATTATTCATTTGAAAGAATTTCACTTTGGACAACTATTTATAAGTAGACTTCGAAGTTTTATGCAAGTTCGTATTTTTGATAATCCCGGCCAAAGGGATGTAACCTAATTAGAAATCAGTTTTACCCTTTAACCCATTAACTACGGACATCATCAACAGACTACAAAGTGAAACATTCGTGAAACACATGTGTCACCAATAGGCGATTTTCAAACTTTTGTCAAGTTTAATCTTTATTAAATGAATATTTGCAGTTTTGTTAGAATACTATACTTTTTTTCTAGAAAATAGATATTTGTATTTTTATGCGAATCGGTGTATTTATATTTGGAAGTACGTAAAAATTAATATATTAATTTCGTCATTTCTTGCGGGGGGGGGGGGGGGGACACAACTTATCAAAATATTCCCGTAGTTAAAAAGTTAAATGCGATAACGTGTGGTTTTCTTTGAATATTTTTGCATATCACGTGAATTCTGCTCCTTTTTGCACATTTTAATTTCCCATTGTTACAGTTATTAATTTCAGTCAAGCTGAAGTCTAACATTACATAAATGAAATTAATACCGTGTCGAAATATTCCTGACAAACGTCGATTAATTAGAATTGGCAGAAATTATACTTCTAATAAATTTCGTGCATCCAGTTGATAAATCCGAACATAATTCTTTTATCTGAAATTTGATCCGGGAAAGACGTTGAAGACCAGGCTGTTGCATAATAGGCGAATACAGGCGTTAAAACTTATTCGATTAGCAAGAAGTAACCGAGGATAATCAATGATATTGTTGATAATTTAAAGATGTATAAAAATCCGTAGTTTATTTACGAGTAACCAGCGACCTTGCAACTACTTATCTGTGGTCCTGCAAAATGTTGCATTTCACTTGCTAGCTGAAGTGTAAAAATAGTAATAATCTACGTTAAAAGTAATAAATTTCACCTGGTAAAATAAAGTTTTTTTATTAGTATAGTTATGCATTCAATATTGCGTTCATTACGATCGATAATGAATTATTTAATTTTCAATTTTGGCCCGTTGCAGAACGAAAGTTGTCCATTATTCGAAATATATTAATATTAATATCAATATTAATTATTGAGTAACAAATTTATGAATTTTCAAATTTTGTTTTTTTGTTTCACAATATTGCAAGTTTTATGTTTGATTTTGTTTCTAAAATTATAGATATTAATAGCATACATTTACTGTAAATTATATTTGAATATGTGTACATGTTAAAGGATTATATAATAAATCACATAAAAACAGTTATCGTAAAGTTTGCCACTACTAAAAGTAAACATCTGTGTTTTAAAGTTAAGGAGATATGGTTGAAGGGATATAATTTATGAACGTAAAATTGAACAATGATTTAAGAAATTTCGCCATGAAAATATAAATCCTGAATATGAATCTCGTAAATACTTTAAAAAAAGTGATCGTTAACAATAAACTAGAAATTTCAGTAGAATTTAACACTCGTCAAAATGTGCGAAGTGCCACAGTAATTAAGCACTCGCAAACTTCAATCTTCAATGACCAATGTTGCGTTTCGTTTACAAATTTTTCAGACTTCATAAAATTGTACAATCCAAGTAGAAGAAAAAATATGTGGCGGCATAAAAATTTCCACGCAAAGTTCTGGAATGCTCTTAATTAATTAAAATGTTAAAACAGAAAATTTAAACAATATGAACTCGTCGATAAAATTGTAAATAAAATGCAGCGTTAAATAATATTAGTTTTAAACAATGTCAGCTATACACATAGAATCGGCCGAATTGTATATGCAACGATCCAACATATAATACCAAAAATTCAACTGTAGCAGTAAACTTTTCCAAACATCCGCGAAGCATTCAAATCTCAACGGACTTCGATAGTTCGACGAGTTCCACGCGCATTTCTTTCAGAATCCCCTTTCACGACACACGAATAAATCTTCGGGCGTGTGTATGTGTAGAACGCAATAAAACATGATGATCGTCATAGTACCTCCGCGATCGATACGAAACGAGATATGGCTCCGACGCAGCCGATGCCCTATAGTTGAAGAAAGATGAAAAAATAGCTGAAACGAGCACGAAAAGAAGGGAAGATTCGTTTATTGGCAGTGGTACGCAACAATGGTACCGGGTGTTGGTACCAACGAGTAATTGACAATGGAAAGAGGTAATGGAGGCGTTCCGCTGTGTCGTTCGCCAGGTTCCTCGCTCGATCTGCCGCCGTGGATGATCGTCATTGTCCCCTATGGATCTGTACTGGACTCGTGGCGAGACAAGTGGGGACTCGAATTTATTATTCGTCCACGTGCTCCATGTCGGCCGCAGAAACAATGGGGAAAACGAGAAGAGAGAAGCAGAGACCGGTTCGCGAACCATTCGAGGGCCACTCTTGCCTGTCGATCTTCTCTCCCCCCCCCCTCTCTCTCTCTCTCTCTCTCTCTCTCTCTCTCTCTCTCTCTCTCTCTCTCTCTCTCTGTGTTGGAGTCCTCTTCTATTCATCTCGCAGATGGGAATGCGAAGGAAATGTGTACACAGACTGGACAATCGATCACAGGCGGTAGGCATCCATGCCTGCATGAATCTCAAATACATTCGTTGCGTTTATGTGCATACAATATTAGAGAAAGTTCGAAAGCGTGGAGAATAATGTTAGATTGCCTTGGAAGCTCGTTTTTATGGGCTTGCTTGTGTTGCGCAAGATGGCGTTGAAAAGTTTCGAGAAAATGGTGTCGGGACAGGGTTGCCATATTAGTGTAATGTAAAATCGGGGGAGACGTAAATTGCCACTCGGAGACTGTATTCGAAACTCGGAGAGCGACACAGCTAAAAAAAGGTCACATTAATAAAATTCCATATGTGGAAACATGAGTTATTATTTAAGGACCGATTATATTTTGAAGCATACCTTTATTGCTGAATAATTTTAATTACGAAGACCATAGGTATAAATATATAGAATTTAGAATGTTGTATTTTTTTTAAAATGAATATATGTTGAAAAGAATGATCACTTTTATCATAACCAAAGAGAAACTGAATAGCCTCTTCTTATTATAAACTAATAGAAGCTTAATCTTAGTTTTAAAACGATACTTTCTGTTCGAAATTGCACGCAATCCAGGAATTCTTTTTGTTTTCGTTTTTTTAAAAATCATCTTTCCTACGAACCAGTAAAACTGGAGTCCGGAGATTGGTATAAAAAACTGGAGTCTTCCGATCAAAACCGGAAAGGTGGCAACCCTGTGTCGTATGTAAAGACGATGAAAGGTATTAAAATGCAGTGACTCACGAAATTTATTAAATACAATAGTAGAATCTCCCATATCCGAACTAATACGAGCATAGTAATATTCGGATAAAAGAATTGCTGATTGAAAACAACTAATAAAATAATAATCACTAAACTGCGGATCTTTATGCAAATCCATAGTTTTATAAATAAAACTAAGGCAATGAAATATAAGTATATATTGATTTCATCTTGCGAAAATATCATTGTTTTTCATAATATATTTCCATAATTGCATAATGATCCACAGTCTAATAATCACATTACTGATATTGAATTTTACTCACTTAAATTAAGATAAAGGAGTTTGGCAGTTTGTTCAAATATTTATACATCACGAATCTTTTTGGTTACTAAATTATATAAATTTTCTAACTTAAATAGCTCAGTAGCTATTAACAGTAGCTATAACAGTTTATAGGGCACTCTTGTTCGAATAATAGTACTTTTGGATGCAGTATCCGAATAACGAAGATTCTACTGTACCTCAATTCAGTACATTCCGCTAATTGTAAAATTTTTGAGACATACTTAATGTACAATTTAAATTCGTACCTCTAGTTAACCGTATTCGAGATTTAATTCTTCTAAAAAAATTATAAACAAAGTATGTAATTATATAGCAACGTTACTATTTGTCCAATTTTGTGAATCACTGTTTCTTGAATTACAATTTTCAATAAACTGTATTGTTTACGAAATCCTACGCATTTAATATATTCAGTAGAAGAAAGAGAATGGAAAGAACTTTCGGAACAATCTAATGAAATATATGTAATTCGATTTAAGGCATTGATTGTATGTTTGTATCATCTAAACTATTTCAAGTTTAAATAATTGAAATTATATATTCACTTATGTTACTGGATTTGTTATACTATTAAAAAAATATAAGACGATTTCAATTTCTCACTTAAAAAAATACTTTCATAGGTTCCTCTTACACCAATAAATTCTTCATTTGTTTCCGACAAAAATTTAATTTGAGACAGTACTTCGCTAAACTATTACAATCAATTGAAGCATTGTGACTGATTGAAAAACCAACTTGAATAACATAAAATCTTCATATTATAGAGTGACTGCACTTGATCAAATATTTCAATTATGTAATATAAATTAAACTAGAAAAATAAAATCTTACTGCTCCATTTGGTAGCATAAATTGTGCAAAAACTGTGAATTCAAGTTACTTTATACTCTATAATAATTAATAATATCTTCAAATTTGCTTTCGATCGATTGCATGAATCATTTGTAACAAAAAAATTTAATATCATATTAGCTGTATCGATGAATAATCTTTCTATTTGTCAAACTGAGCATTTATTATTAATAAAATCACACACCTATTCTATGTCAAATATAATGGTTGTTCTGCAATCTTTTACACCATTTCTTAGGTTAACTATCGATTCCTATTCAAAAGGAAATTTGATCTTAATTAAATAAATTCATTAGCCTACTTTTGATAACGTCTAACAATATGTAAAAATTATTATAACCCAGAAACGTATAATTAGGCTATGGACTTTTATACATTTATAGGGAATATAAACGTAAAAAAGGTACGTTATGCAAATAATATCGAAAACTAAACAAAATATTTAGAAAAAGGCAAATAAAGATTATATTTGAAAGGTGAAACAACCCTTTAATATATGTATGGAGGTTTCACTGTTTTAGTTTTCTTCGTATAGAATTTGCATACCTAAACATTCGCGATCTACGTACAATGCAGATTGTGAGAAAGAAAATATAGTGCTTCGAAACTTTTTATCGGAAGTGTATATGATTCTGGGAGTGTGTATGAGATTATAGAGGAGCGGGAAAGATCGTGTGCATTCAGTATGCATGTTTGACTATGGACGACGCATCGTGTCAGCTTCAATGATCTTTAAGATCGCGCAGCAGAAAGAGGACTCTTGGAATTTCACGCCTCCGACACTTTTCTTCTATACTACTTCCTTTTCTCGTCTTTTTTGCTCCGGCTAGAAACGTTGTGACCGTCGGCACGCGAGTAATGAGATTGACGAGGCGCAGGTGACGCGTTAGCGCCGCCTCGATAATCGAGATCGTTACACCCTTTACAACCAACCACGATGCTTTTATTCTAGCGATAGATTCACGATTTTATGGTAATAGTTTCCGTGTGTAACGGGGAAGGAAGCTAGGTTAGTGAACCGGAATCTGTTCTAGAAAAAGTAGATGTCCCCTTTCTCGTTGCGTGTGATGCGATTAGCTGAAATACTTACTTAAGTACAGATATCGCTGTTTAGAGCAGAATCTATTAGGAATATAATATAAAATATAAATAAAATTCTAAAGCGTGCTCAATGCATAGATGAAGGTAATTTTTTTTTAATATAGACATGGTATGAGTAGTTAAATACAGATATTATTGTTCAGAGAAGAATCTATTGGGAATACAATATAAAATATAATAAACATTGGAAATATATAAATAAAATTGCGAAGCATTCGCAATGCGTAGATGAAGGTAATATTTATTAATATAGAAATGGTATAATTAGTTACATACGGATATTATTGTTCAGAGAAGAATCTATTAGGAATATAATATAAAATATAATAAACATTGGAAATATATAAATAAAATTGCAAAGCGTTCGCAATACGTAGATGAAGGTAATTTTTATTAATATAGGAATGGTATAATTAGTTAAATATGGATATTATTGTTCAGAGAAGAATCGATTAGGAATATAATATAAAATATAATAAACATTGGACATAGGATAAAGAAAACTGTAAAGCATTCTTAACACTAGGTTTATGGACGTTAATTGTATAATTCGACAAGCTTCCGGAAAAATACGTATGTATACTGCATATAAATATTCGAAATTAGAAGCGTGAGGATGAAGAGAATCAATTAGAATGCATATTCATACCATTATATTGATTAAAGTTAATATAAAGTACTGAAAAATAATATTTATGGTCTCTATAATTTTAGGTATGAAATCTGAAATGCGTCAAATTGCGTGAAACCCAGTGTTAATTAACTAGTGCTCCGGATTTCTTGACATTTTTCATTTCTCGAGAAATTGGATGACATTTCTTGCGAATTCTCGAGGATTTTCAAGAAATTAAGTAATATACTGCAACATTGCCTGTGTGTTCACAGTTTATACGGAGCAGCGAAATTCACTCAGCAGTGAATCTTTAATATCTCGCAGTGAATCTCGCTGCCGCACAGTGGTAAAAATGCTGATTCTAGCAGGACAAAATTATTATAGAATGACTATAACTCTTTATGACGTAATAATTACAATTTCGTCGTGTAAATATAATATTTTTCTAGTAATAGAGGATTAAAGTTGAATATTGTAACATAGAAACTGTTATTTTCCTTAAATTTCCTTATTTAATAGTGTGAAGGAATGAAAATTAAATCTTCAGAGACGAAATGTTTTAAGATTACCGATATGTATTTATAAAATAATGAAGGGGACGGGATATATTATTTAGAATCGTTCATGTTAACATGTCTATTAACAAAATTTTTGAAATTATCTAAGACTAGCATTTTTGCGAAAAATCGTTTCTGTCCAGCTAGAATCAACATTTTCACAACAGTGTACCGTTCTAAACATTGTATTATACTAAATACATTATTTCAATTCGACATGCATGATAATATTTATTACAAATTGTAACATATGTGGGCATCGACATATTACCTATGGATATATTCTTTCATGATTGATTAGTGATATACAATTTGAGCTAACTGGAGCACACTTTCGAAAATAAAAATGACATTTATAATACTAGACTTCGAGTATCGAGAAATAATATAATTTTTCGAGAAATTGTCGAGAAGGAACATTACACATAATTTAGTATCATTTCGCTATAATATAAGTAGCTAACAGTTATTCTTCTATTTTCATACCTTTGTTTTAATATTCATAAAGTGATGGAAATGAATGAAAATTTCATCACTGATCAAATGTATCAATTTTTACAAAAACAATATATTCAAATGTAACAGAGTAACTTTTCAAGCTGAATTTTTCTATCCAGCTAAATCGTCTTACGTATTGAAATGGTTAACTCTCATCCAACTTCCAACATAAAGCAACAAACTCCTTTAAAAGGAAGACAAAGAAACGATACGAATAAAAACATTAAAAATGTCCTTTAAAAGATTCACTTTCCTCTGCAAAAAGTTCAAGCGTCCCAAATAGCAATCGCACATAGAGAGAGGTGTAAGGTTGTCAACAAGCACATCAACCAACCGTACCGATATGAAAGTCCGCTAAATCAAAGCTGAATCGAAGTTTCCACAAAAGCTTCAAGCTTCGAAGCACACGGCTCGCTTTTGGATGGCATTATTTACCATGCGAGCGTGTACTTTTACACGAATCCGTTCGATTGTTCGACGGGATTCGTGGATGCGTTTGTTGTTAAATTAATGATTAAATCGGACCACGGCAGTGCGCTCATATTACACGAGTACCGGCGGAGGACGCGCGTACGTGCGCATAATAATCGACGGTCGCATTTTACGTATGCTCCGCGGCAGATTCGCGCGATCTATAGGGTGCTGGACTGTATTTCGGCCTCTATGTTATTTCGCACAATGCATGGTCGACTCGGTGCACCGACCTGAATCGTGCCTGTGAAACTCGGAATTTCCAGATGCGCTGTGAAAACCCCACCTTTGAATTTATTTTTCCGCTATTTTTTCCTTCAAGTGGCACATTTTTCAGGTGTTATTCCCTAAATGGCACTTTTCTGCGTTCCGAAACGGATCTTGATGTGAATTTCATTATTTTTTACCGCCGCGTTGCTTCAACCGTGAATTTTGCCCTCATAAACGTGTCACCCCCCCCCCCCTCCACCTGTGAATTTGTTTCTTTCTGTACCTATTTTTTCAATTAACACTAGATTCGCGGATAATGATTGTATATTTTAACAGGTTACTATAAAAATAGGCATTATAGGATCTGAGATAAGAGGATGTTGAATTGGAGTAACTATACTATAACTGGGAAAAAGTTTTCCGTCAAACGTGAGCACGTGAAACTGAGAAGATTAAAATTTTTAAGGTGCGAAATGTTGCTCCACAAATAAAAAGAATATATAGGAAGATTATATAAATATAATATGAAATAAATGGGGAAGAAAAAGAATAAAAATAATCGTTTGCTATGAAAAAGAAAACAGGAAGGAAAATAGATACTTTACCTAGTATTTATATCACCTAATATTTTCAAATATTTCTGCGTCCATATATGATTACTTTAATGTGTTGTAGCGTCCGTACTATGAAATTTTTGCAACGTGTAAATGGAATTTCTTTTTACGATAATTGTATTACTTCTTGAAGCTGATTTTTATTTTTGGGGACATTTTTATTAACTAATTTTGCTGCGTGTTATCTGTAAATTCACTGTTAGATTTTATAGTTATACAATAGCATTTTGCATCACAAAAGCATTAACATTTTTAGCTGATTTTGTATTATCGGATTTGGCAGAAAACTTTTTGCCAAAGGCAAAATTCATTCGTTATATTAATTAAGGTCAACATAAGTTGCTTAGAAATAATTTTTAAGGGTTCCAATAACTTGCCGAATGAAAATTAAAATCCGTCAAATTGACAGGTTCCGTAATCGTAGTGTTAAGGATTAATGTATTGCATTAACTACAAAGTTATTACCGAGAGGAAACAGAAATTACTGTATTATTATATTATTTTATTTACTATTTTATCTACCTTAGCTTCTTTAATGAATTTGAGAAGATGATGAATTTTATTATTTTCAATAATATTTCAAGGTGAAAGTTTAGTTTGTATTTGTCGCTTCTTTCTCTTTCTGAGCAATAAAACGGATCTTAGAAGTAATTTGGTCAATTTTTATGTCCAAATTATTTAAACAGTAAGTAACGACGCGATGTATGTTCTTTCGCGCCGTAAAAGTTTCAACCCTTTTAGGAGTTGTTTTTTTTCATATTTCTTTAAATGGTTTTCCTTTATAAACCATAAAAAGGATCTTGCAGTGAATGTTAAATCTATAAAGTGTTTAAACATAGAAATAGTGGTATTTTAGATTTTTCGGTGTTATATTGTTCGAACAATGAGTCGAAGAATGTTTTTTTTCGGTTTAATAAAAGTTTTCAACTGTTTAAACTTTGATTTTTAACACTTTTTTTGTTCTCTATTTGTATTAACTAATTTCTCTATACAAATACGTTAGTGCTGCAATAGTTTTTCATACCTGGATTGTTTTAGAAATTTATTTGTTCATAAGATAAAAGTTTAATTTGCTTCTGAATTTAGTTTGGTGTTACCTTTATATTCCCCTTTTTGCATTCTCTATCGTAAAATAAACTGATTAATGTTTATATTCCCTTTCGCGAGAGTAATTGAAGACTTTAGCATGACTTCGGAACGAAGCTGAAAAGGTATTCTGGTACAGTTAATTGTAAAAAAATATTGTCACGTTGGGTTCCTTTTACTGCATTGTTACGCAAGTGCTGCGTCAAAGAATATTATTTTTGGTCACTTAATGAAGCTTTTATCCTTTACGTTTGCCATGGTTTACTTGAAATTAATTACACAATTTATACTTGTTGTTAGTGAAAAATTTAATGCAATATTAAATTCAATAATGAAAATTAGGAATGCAATCATGCATAATTGTAAATACTATGTACAAGTTTTCCTACATAGCTTATAATTCGGAATAAATTGAAGAATCAATTGCAGTGACATACTAAACTATTATTATTTTTAACGTGAATATTAATCGTAAAATTTTCGAACCGCAAATTTTACGATAGTATAAAGGAAAGGAATACAAAATTGTTATAATATGGAATAAATTCGAGAATTGGAATAACAAAATATTAAACAAGAATTATTTTCATTGTATTGTAAACATTAACCGAAAAATTTGAAAATAGAAAATTCTATTGGAGTGTAAATTAAATCGAAGCGAAGACTCACATTTGTTTTATGAAGAATTTTAAATTATTGCTTAAACGGTAAGCTTTAGATACAAAATATTACGAGTTGTAGAATTTCAATGAATGATTGCTATTAAAACAATCTTTATTCAAAAGCCTCGAGAGATCGTAATTACTCTAAATCCAAAGTTATAATATTTACATATTTCTACCTATAGCACCCCTAAAATTGCAATCAATTGTCATGAAAAAAGTTTTAATTAATCAGACTAATAATTAGATTGCAGATTTTAATGCAAGTACGTATTTTATTGACAAAAGAAAGGAAGTGGTACCTAAATACTAAATTAAGGCATGCTTCATCCTTAAAATACAATATTTCGCGTTTCACTTTGAATATTTCGTATAAGTTTGCATACTAATTGCATTACGAGTCCTTTTGAAAACTTAAATTTTCCATAAATGCATAAAAATCTGCAATTTACTACTAATATAAAAAGTAAATAGCATTTCTCTTTTCGCGATATAAATCAGAATTCAAATAAAAGAAAAAAAAATACAAAAAAACAAATAAATTTTATGAAAAAGAACAAAGAGCTTCCACATCGAAAATTCAAATTGCAACAAAATGGAGAATCCAAAGGATGCTGGTCACTATCAGGATTATAGCACGTAAATCGGCGAGTTAATTTTATGTGGCAACGATAACGGATGGCTTCTTGCCGCATCGGTTATAAATTAAAAGCTTGGGACAGTCGCCGAATGTAAATTAAGAGCGGTAAATAAATCAGCGCGCTCGTACGACCGCGCTTTATGTTCCAAGTAGCGCTAATTACAACCATCCTTTGGAGCGGTCGCATGGTGTAATTAGATACGATCGTTCGTAGAACGTACGCCAGCCGAAGAAAGGTAAAAAAAGTGTGTGAGAGAGAGAGAGAGAGAGAGAGAGAGAGAGAGAGAAAGAGAGAGGAAAAAAAGGGAAAAATTAACGTTCACGGAACGAACGTTCAGGGTTGCACTTTAATCCGGTGAAACGAGCACATGAAACACACGTTTGTACGAGCCGCTGAATGCGAATCGAGTGCTGCCTTTATGTTGTTTATTGTACTTCGCTTTGACATTACTCAGACCGAAATTGGCGCTTTTTAAAAAGACTGAAGCACCTTTACATTCTCGTGCAGTTGGGGCAACTTGTTCTGTTGTTGGCGGATTCGACTGTTACAATAGCAGCAATTGTAAATAATAAATAAACCTACCGGTTTAAGGGATCTGAATTTGAATCTATGATTCACGTTGATGCACAATAATAATAGACACGTAAGCACGTTGAATTCATTGTCGAGAATTGATAAATAAGTCTATAATTAATTATTGGATTTTTAAGTCGCAAGAATATCGAATATAAGGGGTGCGAATTTGGCGAGGACAGAATACGGATTTATGATTTATTGTTGGGCTTTAGTACAATTGTAATAGATAAATAACTCGATAAATATTATATTGTCAAGGATTGACAAGTACTTTTATAATTGATCATTTGATTTTGAAGTCGGTGTGTTTATATTATATATGAGGGATGTATTTAGGGAATTGGTATAGAATTACGATCTATGATTTAGACTTTTGTACAATTACAATAAATAAACAGCACGTTGAATATATTGTTAAGGATTGATAAGTACTTTTATATGTCGGTGTATTTATATTAAATATAGGGGATGTATTTAAAGGGTGGATATAGAATTTGAATCTATGTTTCAGGTTTTCATACAATTATAATAGTTGAATAGCACGTTAAATGTATCGTCAAGGATTGATGAATACTTTTGTAATCAACCATTTGTTTCTGAAGTCGGTGCATTTATATTATACATAGGGGATGTATTTAAGGGATGAATATAGAATTTGAATTTATGCTTTAGGTTTTCATACATTGATAATGGATAGATAACACGTTAAATACAGGGTGTCCCAAGCTTTCCCTGCAAAACTTTGTCACTGTTCTGTGACTGTAAATAAACGAAAAATGTTATATAAACAAAGGTCTTTTGTACGTTGTATTAAAAAGTTATGACAAACATATGAAATACGAAGGGAAATATAATACAAGACAAGATTAAGTTGACATCTAATATAACCATTAATTATCAATATTCCATTTTAAAACACTCACTGTCCTTGTCAATATATTACCAATGGCGTTAATAAGTTCAATTTGTTGCTTTACTAAATTCATTTTGATTACACTTTATTTCAACGAATACATTTGGGTTTGTTGTAATGAAATGTCGGATCTGAAACACGAAAGTAAGCCGACTACTACTATTATTTTATATATCATACGTATAATGAATCATGCGATACACTATATGAATACTTTTATTAATCGCTGAAGTTATTTGTCACTGAAGTATGAGTAGAAGGGGTAATTTTACGAGATCGTGGTTTTATATAGAGATTCAGTTAGAATTTATAGTAATAAATAAGTAACAAATTGACTGTATTTCAAATAGAATTAAGTATCGTACTAAAAAGTTAAAATTTAAGGGGTGGCGATTGAATACGGAGTCTGTGATTTACGTTTTCGTACAGTGATAACAGATAGATAAGTAAAATATACTGTCAATATTTCACTACCAATTTTCCATTAAGAACTCATATAAATCAGACATAGTAGTTTCACGCCCCATTTTCACACAAATAACGTGCAAAATCTAAAATTTTTAAATACTTGTTTTAATTATTTTTTCGTTTGCATTGAAATACAATGTTCATTTGAATTGTACGGTACACGAATAAATATGCCAACAATTTTTAAATTGCAAAAAAAGATCTGAAAACAAACACTGCACTCTATTTTCTGGAAAGAAAAATCGTAAAAATTAGCTGTATTTATTCTGATTAACATAGCCATGAAATATAAGAAAATGAGATGCATTTTCGACACAATACATTGAATTGCTTGCAAAAAAGATGTGAAAATAAACACTTCACTCTATTTTCTGGAAAGAAAAATCGTAAAAATTAGCTGTATTTATTCTGATTAACATAACCATGAAATATAAGAAAATGAGATGCATTTTCGACACAATACATTGAATTGCTTGCAAAAAAGATGTGAAAATAAACACTTCACTCTATTTTCTGGAAAGAAAAATCGTAAAAATTAGCTGTATTTATTTTGGTTAATATAGCCATGAAATAGAAGAAAATGAGGTGCGTTTTCGACGTGATGCGTTGAATTGCTGTTGTAAAAATGAAAAGCCAGAAAATAAGTCAGAAAGCAATAGTGCGAACAATAGAATATGCTAATATTGAAAGATTTTCTCCTCATTAGATCCTTATAAAATTCTTTAATAAAAGAAAATTCACAAGTCTGAAACCTGAAAAAGTCGCCTAAGCGAGTTCTTCGCTGAAGAAACTGAAAAACTAGTTAAAGAAGGAATAAAGAAATTATATAATGTGGCAAAAAATTGTCGAAAGCAAGTTGACAATACATAATTTATTAAAGTTTTGTCTCTATCTGTCTGTAAAATACGAAAAGACTTTTTCACTAACTTAATATTATAATACACCCAATTAATTACAAACCTTCCTTATAAAATTATTCGCAGTTTCGCCCCGAGCTTCTAATAAGAGCAGACAGAGCAGATAAAAACCAATCGTAATAATTTCACCCCCATTTTCCGATAAAGAAACAAAAACAATTTATTGAATTATTCGCAATTGACAAACTCAATTAATCGCGAAACATTTCTGATAAAATTTCATCGTCGGTTTTCCAATTAAAAAAGATCCTCTTAAACGAATCAACAAACTATTCTGCCCGAATGCTACGCGACCAGCAAACGGGGGTATATTTCTTTCTTTCCGCGGCGAAGAACAAGAAAGCACGTAAAGCAAACAGCAATCAAAGCGATACCCGTGCTGGAGAATTACTCTGATGAAATTCTTTCCGTTAATTAACGGCGACGTAGCTTCGACGGCAAATCCTTCGCGAGTGAACTGAAGGACCAAGGGACAAGCTGACGGTGAAGATTATCCAACGGCTACGAAACTCGAGGCGATATCCAAATAATCGTCGCCTTGTTAACTCCTGTCGGCCGCGTAATTCGCCGCCGTATTGTTCTTATCGGTTCAGCGAGCTGCCGCGAAACTTTACGCGAGTGTTTTCGTCCCCCCCTTTCCAATGGAGCCTTAAATACGCCCGTGGAGCTTTCACATCTGAAAAGTTCGCGAAACTTCTGGGCTACTTAAGCATGTTTTTCCAGGTTCGATTGTAGAAACCGTTGTCACGTGATACTGAAAGAGAGTTCTTGAAAAACGGGAAGAATAAGCTCGGCAAATTATTGACTTGTTCCCCGTCGGAATTCTTGCATAGAAATTCAGATCGAATGTAAGTTTCGTGGATAATTAAAACCAAAAACTCTGCAGCAGCGCGGAATTCGAATTATCAGCGCGTCGAAATTCTTTTTCATACGTGCACAAGCATTAAAAATTCTTCGTAGCGTAAACTAATCGGTAAATATGTATGGTTATAGAGTTCGATGCAAAAACCGGTCAGTTTCGTTTTTTTTTTTCACGAAAATTTACTTTTTACGTGGATGTAACATTGACAGAAAATTGACAGTTTTGATAGTCAAATATCGAGATAATGGAGTTTTTCGAGAGCAAAAGTCAGTTAGTTCCGAAGCTGGTTGAAGGTTTTTGAAAAAAATCCATTACGACTAAAAAGATAAATAATAGATGTTTCTGTCCTGGTCAAAAAATATGTAGTAAATGCTGAGTTTTGGTACCAGATCATCATCAATTCTGCCAGGCCCAAATTATTTTCAGAAACAGATATGTACGGTGATGATTGATTATTATTTATAAGAAATATCGATGGCTTGGTGCGCACACGTTGAATGTTCACCTTTGGTCAAGTTTGAGTTACAATATTCAATAAACACATTTTGGTCGTCTTCTATGTTCTATAAATATCATATATATTTATCTAGTTAGCAAAATATGTTGAAATTGAAGTTTTATTTATCGTATGTCCTTGTATCCATCATTTCTCTAGTGCAGGAATATTGTATGTCCGTGACAAAAGACACGTAGGACATGTGCTTTTGCTATGAAAATTCAGACGCCAATATTTATTACTTTATTTCCCTTATGTCTGTTAATATATGAAAGTTTGCTTTCATTCTAGTTAACAATAAATCTATATGTCAAAGTTTATTTTTCTTAACACTATATGTAGGTTTAAAAATACCAGTTTGTTACTAATTTTACATAATTTGTAATGTACGTTTAACTGCCAAAGTTTATTGTTTTACTTTATTATTCCAAATTTTAAACTCCAAAGTATCGCTTTAATTTATCATTGCGAAGAGATAGTACATCAAAGGTGGACATACGACAAATGTATACAAGTAATCAAGATAGTATGTCCATCTTCTATGTATTTTTTTGAATTACTATAATAATTCTATACAATGCATCTTATGGTATTACTTAAATAAATTCTCTCATATTTGCTCCATAAATACAACATCATACATGCAACAAAAAAAAGTGTTTATTCAGTTGTGAAATACAACTAAAGCTTTGAATCTGTTTTTCTCGAAGTCACAAAAAATGGACGTACAACGTGTATGCATTAAACCATCGACATATAATTTATTATCTGTATATTAATTTTGGAACAAGAAACAGATTTAACAACCCCGTTGAAAGCAGGGAAATTTTATTGCAATTTTCACTATCAACTAAACTATTTTTATTCGAAAGTGTATTAACAATAATGTAAAGTCTCGTACAACACGAATGATACGTTTCACAGAATACCGAATCGTATTATAGGAGATATGCATTATCAGATGAATTTATGCGAGTTTAAACATGTCTCTCAATGCCAGTACTGATCGTATATTGCTAATGAGATGTGGGTCAGTTTCAAATATGATTGTATTGTGTATGGACTGTTGATTGACTGACAGTATGTCAGAATGTAAAATTTATCTTACGCTTTACACGGAACTGTTTATCGCGTTGTACGAGTCTAGTCATAATTTTGCCCTCGCGTTATGCTTTTAAGTATGTAAACGAATTTTGTAAACAATTTTGTTTGATTTAATTTCCTCGACAACTTTTTGTTGATACCGCGAAGTTTCAAATTTTAAATAATGTAGATGACTGGATTTTGTATTGAATATTTAAATTGAAACCACTAAATCATCTCTTTTAAGTAATACGAATTTAAATGAGAACCAGTTAAATGAAACGCAGATAATGACTCATCGTAAAAATGATTTCAAACTTATCCCTCCTATTTATTCCATACAGCTTGCAATCTTTGAAGAAGCCACTTACAAATATTAACCTTTTCCTTCCTCGTTTCTATCCAGCGTATCATTTCTTTCCTTCGCATGCAGAGCGATTTCTAAACCACCAGAGAAGCAAATTGCAGAGGCACGCAGGAACAGCAAAAATCCCGACCTAGCTGTTTGTTCAGTCGACAAAGTAAGTGACGCAAAAATGACTCCGCCAATTGCGAGTCGAGTGTGCATGGTTAAAAAGAAACGCACCGATGCCGCAAAAAGTTCGTTCGAATAGGGAGAACGCGAAAGAGATGCTGGAAACAACCAAAAACAACAATTATGCACGCGCAAAACCACACCCAAAGATACTTTTGTATAAAATACGAGTAAAAAGTAAACTAGAAGCAAAACATTGCGGGTAGCATATTGTGTAGCTACACTGAACGACGTGTGTACGTACCTGCTTACAATCGTTCATAATTACGAGAGCAACGCGATTCTGCGACCTGACAGGAAGCAACATTCGGCGAAAGAGCAATAGGGGTGCGACGGATGCAAGAGCCTAGCGTATTCTGCGTGCATTCCCTTCGTTCCTATTTTAACTAGTATTATATAAATGTCATATTAACTGCATTGTAGGTGATTATTAGCGCTATTAGCGAATATTTTCGAATAAACATATTTTAGGGAATTCGGAAAGTAGTGGCGGATTTTGTAATAAGTAAATTGTGAATGTTTATACAAATTCGTATCTTTAATAAATAATAATTAAATATAATAATTAAAATTGAAAGAATGGACTTTAACAAAGATTTGTTTGATCCTGTAAATGTTATAATTTGTACTCTACTTTAAATATTTTGTATATTTTTTATATAACATATAGAACTTGTTCTTTTCTTACAAATTTCAATTCGCCGAAATTACATAAAGATCCGTAGTCTAGTCATAACTGTTTCTAATAAAATAAGTTCGATAACTAAAATTGTTTATCCACCGCTTAATGTTATCAGCCTGTTATTCTTATAAAAAAGTTTAAGTCTCAAAGTGATTATAATAAACGGATACCATTGTATTATAAAGTGCTCCTTACTTTAAATATTTTGTATATTTTTATATGTTGTATATATACTGTAACTTTTTGCACATTTAAATCCGCCCATAAATGCGTAAAGAACCTCAATCTATAAATAGATCATCGTTACGAGTTTAAGAAAGCAAAAGAGATATTAAAATTTTTATAAAATTGTTAATATAGCAAACATACATTCATTCGAATCGAGTTTATAAACAGCAAAAGAGATTAGGTTGGCTTCTAACGGGCTCAATTATCAAATACAAATTCCGTATAATACTGTTATATTTTATAATTATACTTATGAATAGTCTGAAGGTTTACATTTATGGGAAATGTGAATAAATATATAGAAAAGAATAAAATGTACATAGTATTCGAAAATCTGCAAAATATCCAAAGTAAACCACGCGTTGCTATATTTACAGATTGATGTAACCTTCTAAATTCCGTCTCTCTAATTTTCTTAATAAAAACATAAGTTTACGTAAAAATCCGCAGGTGATTCATAGTTATAATAAAAAGAGTTAATTTGAACTTTTTCTAGAGTTTTTACCTCCCTATCCCATTCTTCCTTTAACTTTTCTACGAAAAAGAAGTCATTTCGAATAATACTATGGGTGAAAAGATGGTGAATGAAACAAGATTCGAAGCAGAAGCTTGAAATCTGTGTGGCAAACGGAAACAAGTGAGAGAATATTCCGACAAAGATCGGTGAAGGCTAGAATGTGAATACGAGCAGGCAACAACGGCTTGAATTCGAGAGGGCGTACATACATATATCCTGTGCCGTAGTCGTGGCTTTTAACCGGAAACCGTCGCGTTAATTGCATATTCGAGACTATATACTAAGGGGACTTCATTATCTGACACCGATATACATAGTGCTGAAACAAAAGACGGAAAAGCGAAAGGAAATATAATTAAAAATTGCGAAATGCCACGTGAATATTGCTACTCTCTTGGCGGTTACCGGTGGATAAGGGTGTTAGAATTGAAGACAGATAAGGGAACGGCCTCCAGGGATGGTCCACGGGGTGTGTACACTCTGAGTTTCTCGTAAAATAGCCACGAAACGTGAGATAAGAGCTACTCCCCACCCCATTGGTTGACGTTTGGCTAATCTCTTGGAATGAGGAAGGGTGGTTGCAGAAATATTCGCGATGGAGAATACTTGGAAATTTGGCTAGGCTTAGGGAATAATGGGAGTACAAAGCAGATAGAAAACGGGTAACGTAATCGCTTCAGAATTTTGAGATTTCTCTCATGAAGGATATACATTGGCGGACAAAAGAAAGTTTAAAATTGTCTTTGTTGTCTTAAAACATGTAGAATGTAAAATATACTATTAAGTATAATATAATATAATATAAAATATACTATTATATATGTTTATACAATATATATATATATATATATATATATATATATATATATATATATATATTGTATATACATATATTGTATAAACATATATAATTATATTATAGGAAATTAAAATATGTTTAAATCTTTGAGTTATCAAGCGTTTCTGTTTCCAATCCTTCAAATTTTCAAGCTTTCGAGTTCTAAGCATTTGAATTTCCAAGCTATTGAATTTTCGCGCATGAATTCTGTCTTCGAATTTTCAAGCGTTTAGGTTATCAAGCTTTCTAATTTTAAGCTTTCGAACTTTCAAGCTTTGCGAATTAAAATTTTCGAATTTGTAAGCATTCGAATTCCAACTAACTGAATTCCATTTCTCCGAATTTTTAAGCTCTTGGATTTCCAAATCATTGAATTCCATTTCTTCGTATTTCCAAAATATCGAATTCCAAATCTTCGAATGTCTAATTCTTTAAATTCCAGGACTTCCAATTTTCAAGCTATTAAAATTGCAAAGCTTCATTTCAAATTGTCAGTTAATATATGAGATTGAGTGACAAATAATTTCCCTTTTCTTTCCTCTATGATTTTGCTTTGTCTAACGTATCTTAAAGTGTAATTAATTTATTATACATTCCATCGTTATTGGCCACCTTCCCCCATTTATCTGACAATTTGCCAATTCTGTGTTTTTAACATTCAAAAATGTATTTGACAAACTACCGAAGTCGCTGATTATTTACGAAATCGGTTTATATTTGAAGCTCAAATTTCCCAAATGAAACACTGTAAACCGACTTTGCACTGACCGATCTAAACTCATTACACATTTTCTTAGCCGTTGTGGTTGCATTATTTCTTTGCTTGAATTCCCGCAGTATGACGTGACAAATATGCACCTTCAAGTTTTCCATTTCTGTTGAAATCCTGTGAAGAGCAGTGGATATATAGCAGAGACAATTGTATCTTCAGTTTTCTCAACTATACTGTTATATTTCTCAGAGTAAGATATTACAGAATAACACGTGTACACTTTAAGAAACTTGAAACGAGAAGAACGATACAGGCGATGAACAAGTCGCACGCGACATCAGAATAAAAAACTAAACATTTTCATTTCTTACGGAATATCATGGATGACGCGAGTAGACACTTATTAGTTTTCAACAATTTCTTTGGTTTCATGTTACCTTTAATCCTTAACTACTATAACGATTAAAACTTACACGTAACCACTATTAGCGGTTCGTGAGATCGTTAATGTTTATTGCGTTATCAATGACATAAAAGTGGCGAATAAAAAATCGAAATTAATTGTTCTTCCTCGACACACCAATAACGAGGACGTCCAAGTTCGATTTCAGTAATTGAACATTATACTATAATTGAAACGTTTCCAGAGCGGGAAGCTTGTAAATCATGCAGAATGAGAATAGAGATGAATAAGTAATTATTATTAGGGGTTTCACACACCAACAATAGCTGTTCAGGGTTAAGCACAATATTTAGCTTGTAATCATTGATTAGAAAATAATAAACGCTTACTCAATAGAAACTACAAAGTACTTACTCAATTTCTGTAAAAAGTATTACCTGGAATGAATCATATGAGTTTACAAAACAAGTTGCTTGTGACTATACCCAATAATAACGACCAAACTTTAATGTAAGCAGTAGAGTTTCCCATATCCGAACAGGATTATCTGTTCATGTATTTAAGGTCACGTTCCCTTTATGGACATTAATAACTACATTATATTACAGTATATTATTTTCATGGATTACGTTGCGTGAAATATGTCTTCCATTGCTGTATGCAACAATGAAAGTAAAATGTACAATTATCCGAAAACTTTGCGATAAAATACAATATGTACGTTATGTACACGTATTTTTAGCTTTTTCAAATAAAGTAAGAAAATATAAATAACATACCCTTTTATGACTTGAAGTTGGAAGAACTTAATGGTAAAAATATTTCACAGTTAAATAAATGGCCGATTGAAAAGATACAATTATAAGTTTGCGCATTGGTGTACAAATAATTTCACTACTTTCTGTTGCAAATATGTACCATTTATATAGAACGCATACCTTTCCCTATTCAATCAATAACATGGTTACTTATGTTAAAAATGATTATGTACTTAAATAGGATAAATGTCCCAATTGCTGTAATTATCCCTATAAATTGTCCCTTTAATTATTTGATTTAATAGCGAACGAATGTATGAAGAGTCGAGACTAAAAAAATGTCAATACTAAATTTCGACATCATTTTTAACAATTTTTTCTTTCTAAATAAGTGCTAAAGAAATGTTATGCTTCAGGTAAGAAAATAGAGATTTTTTTCACTTTAGTTTACTAAAATAAAAAAGTTTGTAGCGTCTTGCAGCTCAACAAAAGTTGACTGACGACCGTTGAGCGGCCTACGCGTTGCTAGGGAGTAGGTCGCCGTCCATTCGCCAGCGACTCGCCTGATCACAGTCAGACGATGGATACGCAAAATTATTTATCCGTCGCTAAGGAGCGATTCCCGCGCAATTCGCGAAACTGTGATCAGGCGATAGGTAAACAGCCATCGCGTTGCCAGGAAACGAGCTACCCATAAATAGAGGTGGCAAACCCGAGACGCGGACACTTGCAAACGATCGAGAACAAGATTCAGTACGAGTCCACCGACGAACGACCAATAAACGTTACAAACATACCAAGTTGTGTTCATTAACACGTCTACCTTCTCTCCACAAGTTATTTGCCGATAATAAATTAAATAAGTAAAATATTCTATACTAGAACTCAAATATTTCCAGTAGCCTTCAATTAAAATACTATTTTAAAGAATTTTTCCAACAAATAGAATACTTTATTTCAGAAATTGTATGCATGATCTAAAATTAACTAATTAAAGGAGTATTTTACCCAGCTATAATTGTTCTATTATCGGAAAGCTTCCTTATTCGAATATGTATGTCTCGTTATTAGTTCTACAATACTAAAAATGCAAGTATTATGTGTCACATTGTTGGTATAATTTTAAACATTTATCCGTTGTCGAGGTAACAAAAATAGAAAGGCAGCGTGCCTTGCAAAAGTAGGGTAAATACATGTTGTTCCTAAGAGAGTAAGCAAATTGGGGACCGGAAGCTTTTTATACAAAAGGTGGGCTGTTTATGTAGCTGCTCCAAGTGTATCCTAAAGCATAAGAAGCCTTTTTAAGGTTTCTTGAAATTAGAAATGCGCTTGGGTCAAGTATTCCTCTCATGTTAAGCTTAAGCTTTGCGAAAGTAATTTAGGTGCGCGTAATAATTTTATACATGTAGAGCGTAAAACATAATTTAAAGTCTATATATTTAAAAAATGTAATATACCAGATTAATGAAAAATTCAATAAGATTGTACAGTACACAAACTAGATTAAGTATAAAAATTTATTTAGTGTAGCATACAAAATTACTCTTCAAAGATTTGTTAAATCAAAACATTTACTTATTTGCTTTTATTAAACTACACGTATTTAAAAAAAAAAATACAGAATTATATTTCACAATTTAGTATCATGATATTGCTATATTCATTTTACAAATGAAACTAAAGATAAATGTGGCACCCATTTCTTGCAATAAAGACACGACTCCGAATTTATCGCTTTTGAACTATTCATGTAGAAAGAATGATAAAATTCGGACTTGTGATTCTAAATGATTCAATTATAATTAAACTGCGGATCTTTTTGCAAATTTAGGTTTTTACAAATAAAGCTAAAGGAATAAGATTTAATTAATTTATATTTTACTTTCAATATTTTCTATATTTTCGAGTACCAGTTGCATTATGTATTTCTTGATATATTTAAATTCCCTATAAATGCATAAATATATGCATGCTAATTATGATAGTTCAATATCCAAATTCAATATTTATCCGAATTTAATATTTTATTGGAACAATTTTCTATTTCTATATAATATTTTGACAAAATTCTAACGATTTTGACGATTTATTCTCGTCACCCGCAAAATTATGGTTCTTTTAAATACAGCATTGTCTTCTATAATGAACAACGTTACAACGAACGAGTGAATAGTGAGCAGTTTTTCGTATTAAATCAAAACGGTACGCGATTTAAATTAGTGTATTATGTGATTAATTTGCTATAATTCTTGGACTTAAAATTGCAGCCAAGATTCCTAACTTTTTTCCGATCGCGGTATTTCCTCACTAAATTTTAAACAAATTAAAAAAAGACTTCACGCACCTAATTTATTTAGTGTGACTTTTGTGTATAACGAAGAATCGTATGTAGAGCTGAATAAAATACTATTTTAATTAATAAATAGTAAATAAATATTTTATTTTAGATCATATCATAGAAGAATCCTTTAAAATAGTATTTGAAAATATTTGAGTCGTAGCATAAAGTATCTTATTTATTTAATTTATCTTTAGCAAATAAAGTATCGTTATATTAATGCACTAAAGTGTGCAAAATCTTTTTTTCTTTTACCAGAAGCATAAAAAGAAATACTTTTCTTTACATCGTACTTAGAAGGAAGCAAATTTTAGTTTGCGAATGATATTAGCTGTGCTATCCCTTTTTACAATTTGTTTCCCAATTAAGAATTCTTTTAAACGCGTTTCTATCAAATAAAGGTAAAGTGTTTCATTGTTTGCTTTAGGTTAACAATATAAAATATTTAATTTTCTGGTTTAGATTGTCAACAAAATATTTTATTCTATCTTATATATTATAAAAATAAAAATATTTTATTCTCAAAAATTTGGTTTTTATTTGAAATACTATTTTACTTAAGTTCTAAAAAATTTATAATATAAAATAGATTTTGAAATATTCTTCTGTAAATTTAACCTAGCTCTGATAGTATGTTTTCCTATATTTTTCCAATTCAAAACGGCGAAGGCAGACGATGAAAAGTTGCTCGTCTGCATCGAGCTTAGTTTGGAAGTTTTGTTAAAGTTCAAACATGCAAATTTTTGAAGGTTAGTTTATAAAAATTTATCCCCTACTTCAGTTGCTAGATCATCTATTAGAGGCTTACGATTAGAGTACACATAGTACGTAATCCTAAATATGTAGGTAAATATTTCAGTGTATGCTACATTGAACGAATGCTATAGCAAGGTTTTAGAACGAATTAGTTTGTTGGAAGTAACTTGCGGGTTTTCATACATTTATGGGAAATTAAAATGTGCCAAAAAGTACCGAATGCACATGAAGCGTAGAAAAATGAAAACATCTGAATTAAAGTATTTTTCATTATATTTCGAGAATAAAAGAACCCTCTAATCGGATTCCACGTCTCTAATTCTGCTAATATAAATATGAATTTGCAGGAAAATTCGCAGTCAAGTAACAAGATGCTCCACTGTACGTCATTATCACTGCAAACGAGCGTTGCGTATTCTCCCATTCACGAAAATTTTGTAGAGCCCGGCTCACAGAGATCTGAATAATTCTATGGATTGTTAGAAAAATTTGTAAAGTTTTTAATAAGTATGCGTAATGTTGTAAGTTCTACCACGTATTTGATGGAGGTAATTCTAAGGGGATTATATATGAATATTTCTTTAAAATTACGAGATTCTGTTGTTAAGTGAATTACTTAAATATAATAATTAGCATGAAGTCACGCACCATTTATTGTCTACGATTCACAGCTACCAATTAAATTTTAAATATAGAAATGACAGATTCAATACCGTAGAGGAAGTGGTTGAAATATGGGCTACTACTTTTATTTTAGCATTTATTGCCTAACTTGTTGAAGATACCTAATCATTTACCTTCAAAGATGCCCAATGATAAATGTGATAACACTTTCGGTTTTCACAGTATTTTGTTGTTATTTACGTATCCGTTATCTATTCCTCATATATACGCTTAATAAGTATGTCTTTAAAATCAATAGCTTTTAATTACTTCCAAATTAACCGTGCAATGTCAACTGGTATACCTGTATGAATTCAATAAAGTAATTGCAGCTAACGATAAGCTATATTCACGGTACAAATGACGTTCACCGATCGGTGCACGCAACGTGACCGCATCTATTAATTTTGATAATTGGCCGATGGCATTTGATCACAGTCGATGGTAGTCAGTGGATGGTGCGTGACTGCACCCTTAACCCTTTCGCTACTAAAGGCGTATATATACGTTCTTAAAAATTGAGCGATCGTTTGGTGAAGACATACGTATTTGTTTTTTATAACACGATACCATTTTTACTATAATATATTCTTATTCTAGCATAATTAATTATTCTAAGACGGCAAATATTTATAGCCGTACTGCTTCTGTAATAATGGAAATAATCCCCATCTGTGCATTGAGAATGTTTTGAATTTTAGTTTGCCGTAGCGAAAGGGTTAAAGAGCAACGTTTGGGGTTGGAAAAAAAAGGTGATGTCGAAATGTTACCAAAAATTGCATCGTAATTGGGATATTCTATTTCATACCATCTGTTGAACAAACTTTTTCATTATCATTCACTATAGCTTTTACACAACATTAAATTAAAAACATAGAAAAGTTGTTCAGGAAAATTCATTTAAAAAATCGATGAAAATTTATTCGAAGGAGAAATTAGAAAACTACTGAATTGATGACTAAGAATTATCAAAACTGTAAGTGGATGTAATGCTGACCAATATTTCTCAACAGGACGGGGGTAGGTGGCTACGCCGGGAAATTCTATTCTTTTCTCCTGATACAGATGCTAACCAAAGTTTCCTGCCAAAATATGATGAACCGTTTACAGGCCAAAATGATTAATACCACTTCTTAAATTTTTTAAAATTTTAGTGTCAGGGCACTTGATTCATACTTATCTCTTTATATTGAACGTAAATTTTCTTAAAAAATGTTTTTCGCCATCGAATAATAAACAACTAATAAAAATAATATCGGTTACTCTAGGGATATATTACTTTATGTATTTTATGTCGTTAGATGAAAGCTTCTCCCATAATAATACATTCTATAGTGTTTATTTGAATTTAAATTTCAAGCGGAATTTTAGAAAAAGGGTTTACATTACTTCACTTTCTCTACTACTATCAACTTGGCAAATGAACGTCTCGTGTAAGTCTATTTCAATTTGTTATAATATATACATTAATAAAATTCTTTCGATAAACAATTTAATAAGATGAAATTATGACGGGAAACGTTTGACAACCACTGTACATAAATAAGAAAACGTAAAAATCTCTATATTCAATGTATTCGTCTTTAACATCTAAAAACTTACGTAGTCAAAGACATTTTATTATATTAGATCTACAAATTAATTTTAAGCCTTCAGAATTTCACAAGATTTAGTATTCATTTATATAAAATCAAATACAATTTTAAGATTCAATATTTTCAGCACTTTCACATTTATAAAGCAAATTCGTTAGTTGAGAAACAATAAAGTACCAATTTCGAATTGATAAAATTACCAATGTTTAACGATAAACCGCTCCGAATCAATTTGTACACCTAATAATTCGGAACAAATCGACACAGAATAATTGAATTCAGGATAAATAGGCGTGTTGAATTACATATCGAAAAATATACAGGACGTAAGGCAGAAATTCGGTGACTCGTATAATTACCTTACCATACGCATTATACTAGTACGATAAAATTATAATTGTATACATTTACGTACCCCGCTGCTTTCCGACTCAATTATTCGATATAATACATATATCGCTGAAAGTGCAGTACTGCAACCTTTCAACCCTTCATAAACGCAGAGATCGCAATGGAATGGAACAATTGCCGTTGAAGGCGACGGCAGGTCTTTGTGTCCAGAGCGAGGCTACAGGAACGCGAAATTTATCCGATGCGTAATGAGGCAAAATTAATCAATCGTCGATATTGCCGGGTAGCACACCGGGAATCGGGATCCTTTGTGAATTACGAGCTCGTTGAATGGATGTGGCAACGTACGGACGCATAGATTACAAATTCTCGAATGCCCCATAGCTTCCGGTAGCGTCGCTAGAATAGAGTCAACGAATCGAAAACATCAAATTTACTCTCCCAGTGTCTTCCGGCATCATCCAGTATCTTTTTCAACCCCTGCAAATTAAAGCGTTCGCTCCTCCCCTGTTCGCGTTTCCCTCTATATTTTTTTTTGTTTCTCCACTTTAGAAAAAAGGTTGGTATTGTTCGCAGCAAATGAGCAGAGTGTTCTCAGAACTAAGCTCTCGAATCTTTTTGCTCTTTTTAATGCCGTAATGAAAAATCAATTGAGCGCACGGCTGCCTGCCACAATTATCTTATTAACGTAATGGGCGCTCGAAGAAGAGTGTAGCGATTGAGGATGCTGCAAAAATGTGAATTTCTTTCTCTGCTGGCAGCTTTTGTTTGCCGAAATCTGTACGTGCAAGTTTGTGAAATTGGATTACGGGATGTAACACACGTGAAACGGAATGCTTGAAATTCTACTTCCTTTTACGGAATTTGTTATTTTTCGTTTTGAGAATTTTAAACTATTCCCTTTTAGGAAATAATTAGTATAGGTGATTTTTAAGATTTTTTCCAGATTTATTTTAATATATATATGATACAATAATAATATAATACCACAATATCTCCAATAGAAATCCAATACCATATTAATAATTAATTATAGAATCTAATAACATTCTAATATTATATCATTTTCAAGATTTTTTTTTAAACTTCCCTTAGACTCCACCTCAATTCGGCATTCAATTACAAACGTATGTACTCCATTCTAATTACAAACGTTTATGTAATCTTCAAAACTATATTTCTTTTCACTATTCTGAAGAACCACAAAATTCGAATAAAGAGAAACAGGAGCAATAAAATTACAAAATAAGTATTTACATATATTAATATTAATATCAAATTTTATTATATATGTATATTTGCAATTTTTCTTTTCAAGGATTACATATAATATTAACTGTATATATATATATATATATATATATATATATATATATATATATATAAAATACATATATAATAAAATTTGATATTATTATTAATATATGTAAATACTTATTTTGTAATTTTATTGCTCCTGTTTCTCTTTATTCGAATTTTGTGGTTCTTCAGAATAGTGAAAAGAAATATAGTTTTGAAAATTACATAAACGTTTGTAATTAGAATGGAGTTCATACGTTTGTAATTGAATGCCGAATTGGGGTGGAGTCTAAGGGAAGTTTAAAAAAAAAATCTTGAAAATGATATAATATTAGAATGTTATTAGATTCTATAATTAATTATTAATATGGTATTGGATTTCTATTGGAGATATTGTGATATTATATTATTATTGTATCATACATTAGCATAATGTTACACTATGTTATTATATCAGTAATATACTACAGTAGTAGGTAATTAATAATATTTTATTAAATTTTATATTTTATAGTGTTGTTTATATTATTTGTAGTATTAACTCTATAAAATCAAAGGGGGCGGAGCTTATTTCGAGGTAAAAACTATGAAAAATATGTTACTTTTCTATTAAAGAATATTGAAAAGAAGGTAATTTTTGTCCCCTATCCCCTTTAAATGATTCAAGTAATATAGGAAAAAGCGCTTTTGATTTGGTAACATCAAAACTGAGGTTAGTAAGTTTTTAGATATTTTTTTTTAAATAAGCGAGTAGTAAATAGGTTAAAGTGTTTTATAAATTTTTCGTATTCGTGCTATTATATTATTCAAGTATAATTAGAAACTTTTTTCTAGTCTAAACTGTAGAACACTAGACAAAATTTAAAAGTTTCATTTAAGTAGATCTTTTTAATGTTACGCAACAGAAGTTCAAAAAGTAAGGTCGTGTAACGTATCGTACTTCATTAAAACGCTCTGGAACTATTTTCTACGTTAAAAAGATCGTAATTACAGAGATCATATTGAAACAGGTCTAAATTTCTTACCGTCTGGCGATCTTATATTTGAAAAGTTGCAATTTTTGGATGACGTTGGCTCCCTTTCATCACAAAATTTCATGCTTACAGATAAAAGTGATGAGATTTTTCCATGAAGCCGAGTTTTATAATGTACATCTCGTCGCTGTGTATTTTGCTGCAGTAAATGAGATAAAGTGTAAAGTTTTACGGGCATAATTCGGAAATGGCATAAAATGCTGTTTGCTTAAAGTATACAAATTATACTTTATTATTCTTCACACTCGTATCCAGTAATAATTACTTCTTTAATTCCTCTTATGCATAAATTTATATTAAATTTTTAATGTATTATTGTGATCACCGCATAAACTCAATAAAGGGTTGTAATTTCAATTTCTAATTGAAATAAAATTTACGTATTAATATTTCAATTCTCTAATAACATTTAATTAACTTTAACTCTAATTTTCTTTTTACTCTGTAAACCAGATAAATGATTGAATATAGTATTTCAATATTTGCTATTAACATGTTACCTACTGAGAGTCAATTGATTGACTTTTTATTGATAAATATCATCTACTGATATTCTATAAATCAGCTGTTCATTTTCTATAGTGTTAATGATAATTCAACCTATAGACAAAATGAAATTAAGTAAGTAATATGTTAACTCCATCAGATCTAATGCATACTATTATAATGTACACTGTTTTGCTATTTCAGTATCTCATTTAAAATACTTAAACTGTGACTGCAATCATGTATACGCGTTTGCTTTGAGCATATATTTATAAAAAAAAGTAATATACTACCTGCAACTATTGAAAAGACCTGAAATAAAATATAATTCTCTATTGTTTCAATAATATAATTATGTTCAAATTCCTTTTGCTTAAAAAAGAAATCAGATTTTGAAGAGGTTAATTTAGAAAGTCTATAAAATGTACGACATTGCAAGAATTTGCTTAACTTACATAGTTTCAGACGTACAATTATTTGCTTTTAGAGGGATGAGAGGGTTTTAATGATGTAAACAATTCCTTCTAAAATTACGAATATTTCTTGAACTTCTCAAAAAGTTTAAAAAAAGCTCAATACAAAGTTTGTATAAATTCAACGATGTACTTACTTAATGATGTTAAAAAGTTGAAATTAACACTAACGTATATATTTAATAATAAAAGAAAGGGTTAGTAACCTTCCATGGTAACTTAATTTCCATTTTATAATTCAAAGTGAACGAATAAAATATTAGAATATTTGAACACTGAACACCTTGAATGTTTCTAAAATTCTGAAACGAAAAATCAAATGTATTAAATACAAGTTATTCATTACCTTACGTAAAAATCTAAATTGTAGAAAACATTAAATACTAACTAAATAACTAAATAACTAAATAACTAAATAACTAAATAACTAAATAACTACATAACTAAATAACTAAATAACTAAATAACTAAATAACTAAATAACTAAATAACTAAATAACTAAATAACTAAATAACTAAATAATTAAATAACTAAATAACTAAATAACTAAATAACTAAAAAATAAAATTTTTCTTTTACTATAATATTCCCAATCCTGTTCAAAATGATAATTTTTATTGGTTCATTTTATATGTTTTATATTACTCATAAACCTTTGCTTTATTTTATTCGCAATTGTTCAATCCAATTAGAAAATTAATCGACAAGAAATATCCGAAAAATTCTAATTCGAAAATAGTACTTATCAAAAATTCCGTATTTCAATTTCATTCTGTCTCTTTTTTTCGTATTCATATTCAGCGCGTTCGAACAAGCATTGCGCACTCCATATCATCAATCATGTTGTACAAGATAAACACAAGCCTACTCTAGATAGGATCGGCGTCAAACGACACCACATGCGATTTATTCGAACCTGATATACACGTCCATTCAATTTCTCCAAAACACACAATATTTGCTCTGAACCAGAGAGAGAATAGGTCACTTCCAATTTGTTAAAAATCCATGTTGGCCGCCATTCGGTCCCATGATTTCGTTTGTTGCACACCCCTATCCCAGCCCTCTAAATTTTCATTGGATAAAACCATCGATACAATGTCGTTTCAGTTCAATATTGATTTGTGGTCGGTTTCAACGACCAAATACACCGCGTTGCATTTTAAGCCACGGTGTTTCAACCATCAGCAGCTGTTTTTCATCCAAATCGGTTTACATCGTGTTTTAAAGGCGATCGGGTTTCGGATAAATAGGCGCGGGCGATCGATCAACGCTAATTAACATTTTCGTCGCCGAAATCGTAGTGTTTCGAGCTTATAACGGTTGCAAGTGCGGATCTCGCTTTAGCAATCATGTATATGAATTTTTGAAATTTTTAGAATAATTAGTGAAATTAAAGAAGAAAAACTTTAAGGACTTTGGCAATCTTAAGATTCATTTTTCAAGGTGATACTGTTCCAAATTTGATTATAGATTTAATTGACGTGTGAAATTCTGGTAGTTGCGAAAAATATTGGTACACTATTGTATTTATCGAACGGATTAAACATTTTAGAAATTATATAAAATATACGAAATATACAAAATTGTTGGATACTCACCCGATTACCTTATTAAGAAAATATGTACTGTTGATAACCAGATATCACCTAGAGCAATATCCCTTCAGAAGTACCGTCAGTCATCCTATGCATCATCCTGCGAACCTCAGTCATCCTACGCATCATCCTTAAACCCATAGACTCTTACCTATTTCCACGCTATCCCTTCTCCGGCTCCCTTACAAAAAATCCAACCTTATATATATTTCCTGAGCAGCCCACTTAAATTAAGCCTAGTTAACAGCTACATTCAAGTGAAAACCCGTCTCGACGACAACTCTGTCCAACATCAACGAAACTATTATAAAATCTCGAAGAAACTTCTTCGCGGCTAATAGTTGTACTCGATTCTTTTACCCGGGATCCAACAAAATCATATACAAAATAATATGTAAAATAATACACAAAATAATATACAAGTGTGGGAGACAGAATGTCGTATGAATGTTTTTAGACTAGAGCGATTGCTGAGCGAACGGCGTATATTTAGTAAAGATTGGCTGACAATGAGACGCGAATGAAAAGTGTTTGAGGCAGCGATTGAGTTGACATGTGAACGAAGAAGAGTGACTGACCGAATCTTACGAATGCCTGAGATGAGTGAGAGAAACAGAGAGGTAGAATGAGAGAGAATGAATACGTACAAGGGTAGAGAATGCGTGGAAAGCGTGGGTTGCGAGAGTGTAGAGCGAATTTTCAGAGAGGACGTTGCGAGTAGTGAGATAGTATTTTCCGAGTGAGAGAAACTGTGCGTTATTGTTGATTATTATTTAATATACTATTATTTGTCGTTTAAAGAGACATTTTCTATCTCCCCGTACTTTGAGACCATCCACGTGGGAATTAATTAAAATAATCCCTACACAAGATAATATACAAAATAATATACATAATAATATGCAAAGCAATATACAAAATAATATACGAAATATATGAAATATGAAAAATGTACAAAATATATAAGAAATGTACGAAATGTGCCATACCAAATGTGCGAACTATACGAATTTTACAAAATTACATTCTTTTATCTTTTACTACTAAACTGCGGAGTTTTTTTATTTATTAAGCTTTAAGGAAATTCATGTTTTTATTAACAAAATTAAGGAAATAGTGCCTAAATGCAGGATTGTTTTACCCTCGAAACACGGTGATATTTACTCCACTTTAACCCTGTTGTTCTCATCGGGTCTATATGACCCAATACGAAGATTATATGTTGTTTGGTATAATGTTTCTAAATATTTTTTCGTCATATTCAACGTATTGGAAATCTTTATAACTTTCATACAAACAAGAATAATTCTAAATTGTTTTAGGTATATTAGATCATCGTTTCACTCTAAATCGAAGAAGTATAAATGTGAATGTTAAGGGAAGAGAACAGCAGGGTTAAATAATTCGTATATTTTTCCGTATCACACGCAATTTGTGCCTTTTCGCACATTTCAATTCCCCGTGCGTAAAAGGTGCATCAAAATCTGCAGCCTATTTATTACATTTACCCAATTAACCCATCACACCCAACAAACACCAATTTTTGCCCTGTGATTAAGAAAAAGGTACGCAAAAATTCAGCTGCTTAGTGATTTCAAACTGTACAAACGCAACTCCTGCCCCCTTCTTTCGAGTTAATTAATAGCTGTTCGTAACAGAAGTGGTAGTATATGGGGACAGAAGCCCCGGGGTGGCGATCATCGTGATCAGCAATCTCGTTATACGAGCCAACGAACAGTGGGCGCAGTTATTCCTTCATTGTCGTGATTACTGTCCTCCTACATTGTCATTCTACAGGCCATGGCGTTACAATCATCCATTCCCCCAGTGTCTGTTAGCGCGGAATGCGCCTGAGCGCAGTCAGTAATTTTAAACAGACCAACGACGGATATAATGGATATCCTTTCAGGGGCGTCTAAGCCCTTCTTTCCCTTAGACCCATTATTCCATTGATTCGAGTTACGTTCGAATATGGTTGTTCAGTTGCCGCAGGGATGAGTGCACCTTCATCGTAGTTAGCTTTAATTTTTTTAATCGTCGTGGGACGTGGCCATTCAGCCCCATTCTTATGCCGAATTATGTACATACGTGGCATGTGGGATGATAAATGGTATTCGAGTCGTTGGAAGATTGAAGTTTAGGATTGGTGTAAATTGATCGGTCGAAACTTAATTTCCATATCCGCGATACTCGAATCGGGAACTTGGATACGAAATGCTACGAGAAACAATCGAAGTTCTCGAAACGCGAAACTTTCGAAACCATGAATGCTTATTTTTTTCATTGTTTCCAAGATTTTGGCAGGAATAAAAATCTTAACAAATACCGGTTGGAAAATCAAATTATTTATTGAATATAGTTAAACGAAACTTGAATGTAGTTATAATTTGAATAAATAAACATGCGAAAGAACTTTGTAAGCTAATTATTCGCAACTTATCTAACGTTGCAAAAAGTTATATCTTTTTAGTTTTAAGAATTATGTTTTCGTTTACAGTGAAATCGTACCAATTAAAATGAATTTAAAATCTAAATGCAACCTCAGTTGCATTGTTAATTAAATAAATTCATATTCTAACAATATTCTCGCTGTTTGTACAAATTATTATTTACTCATTTGTACTAATTACTAATTTTTGTTGCTTACCCCTTTCGAAATCTCGAAATTTTAGAGGTTTAGTAGTTTCCAGGTTACGAGAATACCAATCCCAATTTTATTTCTCTTTTCTTAACTCCATGAAAATAATGTCATCAAAAATCTAATGATCTGGATACATATCGTTATTGAAACCTGAAAACTGTAGTTAATGTCATTAGACGCTATTGTTAATATTAGATACCGAAACAGGCTTTCGCAGTTTCTCTCTCAAAGAAAATTAAAATCTTCATGTAATATTTCATCACAATAATGAAACAATCATAATAATATTAGATTATTTTGTCCATTATCATTTATTTATTTCTTTAAAGTTACATCAACTTCTTTATTTTGTCAAATAAGATTATATTCGAACAAAATTCACATTACTTGAATCTTTTATTATAAATCCGCACGAATTCTTCCCGCTACCTAATAATTGGACGAGAATTCGTTAAGCCCACTCTGCAAGAGGTTAATTGGGCGAAAATTCATTCAGTGTTATTAAGTCCCCTTCGCAAAGGACTAATTACCGGGATTAAAATCGCAAGTGTGCAATTTTTCCTTTTTATATTATTGATTATTGCCGTCTTCTTTTATTTTGAACGCCATACTTTATCACTGAAGTTGTTGGCCTTTCTTAGCCCATCCTATATATAATCAATTACAGCGAAGTACCGAAAGGCTACGGGACACGAGGTTTCGCCGCCATTCAACCAAATTAACGTAATAAGCGGAATTAGGGGATAGTTCCCCGGAAAGTACAGACGAACCATCAAAATAATGAAGCTCTCTAATAATATCAACAGAGATACGGGTACAGAACTCCATCTGAAGCTCTTTCTATACCTACTTTAACGAATTAACCCATCAGCTGATCAATTAGCGTCACGATTATTCGTGGTATTCTAAATTTAAAAACCGCCATAAAACGTATCACTAAAATAATACCCACGAACAAATTTAACTCTCTATAACCTGAATTTTATTTATTTCACTGTTCTAATGTTATTTTTATTATGTTAGATTTCAGAACCACTACAAAAAATATCAATAAATAATACTCTAATAAAAAATGTAACCCTCTTTAACCTGAATTTCGTTTCTTTTATTATTTCATGTTAGTGATGTTATTCTAAATTATTTATTTATTTTATTATTCTAATTTTACGTTTATTATTCCGAATTTAAGAACTACTACAAAACGTATGATTAAAATAGTATCATTACAAAAAATGTGATCCACTATAACCTGAATTTTATTTAATTTACTACTCGAAATTTATTTTTATTATTCTAAATCTAAAAATCATTACAAAATGTGTGATTAAAGTAATATTCTTAGAAAAAATGTAACCCTTTGGAACTCGAATTTTATTTGATTTACTATTCCAATTTAGTGATATTATTTTGAATTATCTATTTATTTTATTATCCTAATTTTATGTTTACTGTTCTAAATTTAAAAACTACTAAAATAATATCCTCGTAAAATATTTAACTCTCTGTAATCGGAATCTCTTTTATTTCATTATTTTAATTTCACTTTCATTATTTTAAATTAGCAATTTGTTTTATTACTGTAATTCCATGTGTATAATTTTAAATTTGAAGACCACCACAAAACGTATCACTAAAATAATATACTCACAAAAAGTTTAACCCTCCATAACCGGTCATTCTTTCTTTCATTATTTTAATTTAATTTTTATTATGTTAAATTATCTATTTATCTTATTACTTTAATTTTATTTCTGTGATTCTGAATTTACATTTACAGCGAAAGAAACTATAATGAAGTTGAAGCCATAATTTAAATCTGAAAACCAGAAATTAATAATTAGGAACTTTATGACTGCTTGGAATTAATACAGCAGTAAAGAAATAAAGTGCAGCAGCACAGCGATCTGTAAATAAGATAAAATTCGATAAATTTAAATATATGGATATGTAACTTTTAAGTTGTATAGCGATATAGAAGATTAAAATAAAAATTCTATACACCAAATTGCAAATACAGCGTTTTCTTGTAGTATTCAATGTTTAGTTTCTATAAATTATTTCCAATGATTAAAATCTTGCAATGGAATTACAAAGTATCTATAAATGTCTTTTTTGATAATAAATAAACAAATAATTTGAAGAAGATAAAAAGAATACTAAAAATAGTTATACTGTTATTATTCAAAACCGACAGAATTTTTGCGCTCACATAAAAAATAAGGATAAGAATTAAATATGAAATCGTTGCAAGAGATTTTCATCAAATACTATCCTTTATAAATATCGAATAAAACTGAAATATCAGAGTAATATTTTTCCAAAAGAGTAATTTGTTTGCAGTAAAAGATCCGAATACGTATCAGTTGGTGGTGAGACGGTTTTTAACCATTTTTGGTCGTTTCCCTCCGATTTTGAGGTTACACAACGCGTTATTTCACGCGTCCACAGTTATAATATTCAACGTACAAAAATTCCGGCTAATAATGAAAATTCATGTGGTCACGGCACCGTGAAATGCAACGAAGCTACGCGGGGCCCGAATATCATACGTGTCTCTATGAATTAGTAAATTCAAACATTCCGCTAACAGAATATGCGTTATGCTAAATGCGACCATGGCCGGCAGATATTTAAGCATTCCCTTTTTCCTGCTGGCAACGCGAAAAATTCCTCCGTATTCGTGTGTTTTTTTCTAATTGTGATACAAACACTGGAATATCTCGTGGATATTCAGCAAAACTGAAAAAAATGCGGTTGCAAAATAATTAAGCTAGCAGGATCAGCAATTTTACACAACGAACATCTTGATTACATTTTGGATCGCGGGTTATTTTTCCATAAATTGTTATAACAAATGTAATGGAAAAATTATGACTGTTCTCAAAGAAATTCTTTAAACTTACGATAGTGCATTTTCTGTTGCATTTTGCAGTAAAAATTCTTCTTGAATTATCGATCCATCAAATAATTGAAATGTTAAATGGAAGATCGTATTTTTTTCACATTTTTATAATCTTATAAATTTACAAGAGTGAACTTTACATTGTAACTTGGACTGTATATTTTGCCCAAATTAAATTATCGTAACTTTCCGCGTACGAATTGTGTAATTTACAATACAGTGCTTTTTTTTAATTATCATTTTGTATCGTGTATTGTTCTTCAAACTGTTTGGGAACAGAATACTATCCGTTAAAGTATTGTTCTTGCCATTAGAAAAAAGCAAAGGTGATTTCGAAAGTTCTGGGCGTTATGTCATTGTCAGAGGGTTTGGTATAATTTTGCTATTAGCCGGCATGTATTTTCCATCGCGTTTATGGCGTCGTTAGGATCACACTAATGCTCCGTTCCCCTAATGCACATATCGAACATAAATGTCCTCCCATTTCAAGCCACACTGTATGTTAAACTCGCGGATTATCTTTCAAGATATATAATTCGTAAATTGTTACTGCAAATACCGATTAAATTTAGCAGCATAATTTCAATGTTACAGTGTTATCAAAGGTTCCCATAAAAATAATTGTTATTACGTTCCTATAAATATAAACTTGCAGATATAGATTAAAGAAAAATTGTAGATTCTTAATTCTTTTACAATTTTTCATTACTCATAGTTTTATAGCTTTTTTACGTTATTTATTAAAATTGCAAAATTTTCGAAAAATATTCACGATTTACATATATATAAGCAGCTAAAAATAAATAGTAATAAATAATAAAATAAATGGTAATAAAAATGAATAATAGAAAATAAGAAAACCCGGAAGCAAAATAACAAAAAAATGGACCAAATTCGATCAAATTTCCGAAGAGTCGGAATTTTAAAAGCTTCAACGTTTTAAACGCTCAAAAATCGAAGAATTTGACAATTCGAAGGCATAGAAATACAACCGTTAAAAATTTCAAGGGCTTAAAAGACTTGTTTTTCCAACAGCTTGAAAAACGAAACGCTTGAAACGTCAAGTGCATGAAAATTCAAAACCTTCAAAATTCAAAAGCTTGAAAGTTGTTAATAATTTAAATTTAAAATACGAAAAACTGCAATCGATTAACAATGGAAAAAACAGTGTTAACTATTCTAATAAGAAGTATCCTGTGCTAAAAATAATAGAATATTTACTTATCTTTTACATTAAAATCTCTGTCGTTCGAATTATTATAAAAGGTACCGTATACGACATAATCACTTAAAAGTTAATAAAATCGTAACCTAAATTTTAGCTTTTTATTGAACATATAAGCAAAATGTAGCCTAATTCCCAGCTTTTTACCTAAGTAAATTTTTACCTAAATTGTAGCCTTTTAAAACGCTAGGCTGAGTGTCCCAAGGTGAGCTTAATCTCGCCCCTGCATTGTTTCATCTGAATCAAATTAGGCTATCAGTTCAGAAACAAGTGGATTCTTGCGAAAGGCTTAATGGTGGTGTCGGGTGTTGGTACAATGCACACATGGCTAGCTGCATTTCCGGGATGTCTGGCTGCCTGGAATTCGATTTCTATCGAATTATGCTAATAAACGGAGCTGAACCTGAAAGAATGTTGCATTGTGCCCGGGTGTCTGCCACGTAGGAAAGCAAAATAGAGGGAATAGGGACGAAGAAATTGAATTTATTTGTCGAACAAAGCGCACTGGGAAACAGAGAAAAGTTGCTGAATTGCAAATTATTTCCGCAAAACCTGTTTTCGTCGAAATCTTGAATAATTGTGTTGCAATTTAAATACAACGAAGCCCGTAGAGAATTATTCGTTAGAAGAATTTGGACAGAAAATCATAGAGTTGAGGTTCTAAGGCATTTAAACAAATTTCTTGTTGAAGATTATTAATGGTTTAATTGATTATAGACAGCTTTTGTCGATTGTAAATTTTTATGCTCCTTTAAGATCCTACAGGTTTACTCGCACTTTCATTTTAAAATGCTGTACAGTAAATGATCGTATTATATATATATTATATATATATTATATATATATTATATTTTATGCTTCCAGAAATTTGCATCTTTTTAAATCGATGAAGTAGCGTATCTGATTCATACTAGATGATACATTCTTTCAAAATCCAGCCAAAAATGCCACGAACTTTCTTTGTAACCCAATACATTTCTTAGTTCAACTTTGTTATAAATGTAAAATTGAAAAGTAAGTATTTTATTTTGCAATTATCACTAAGTTATTTCTTTATATTTTTGATTGTGAGTAGTATGATTTTAACACTGCAGCACCAAGGTGATCAAAATGACCCATCTGTAATTTCTTATAAAAATTATACGAACCGACAACAGTGCATTTCATAAGATTTCTGGAGATCTTCTGTACACAGTGTGAACGAAGATTTAATTTCCTTGCATTAAATATTTTTTTACAAACATTCTATCATTTTAATCACCTTGGTGTAAATAAGTATAATTTAATTGCTGGTAGTTCTAGTGTTAAAATAGGGTTCCATGAAGAGTGAGCTATCAGCTTACGCGTATTACGTCTTATGATAAATGACATTCTCATATTATAGCACAGACGAGGTGCAGAATAAACCATAATCATCTTATGGGACTTCGTGTCGCATGGTATAAAATAATAATACCTAAGAAAATCGGAACCTTCGGAAGAATATCTTTCTCTTTATTATCTCAAAAGGAATGTATACAGTTCTAAAGTATCTTGACATGCAAAATGTAAAAGCACACGTAAAAGCTATAGTTATTACGCAATCGAAAAGGTACAAAATGAAAATGGTAATAGAGTCTGGGGATCCCAGAACCGTACGACAGAAAAATACATTGCATGATAGGTCTATACTATACCTCGTCTGTGATTATAGTAACTCCTTGCCTTAGGGGTAAATCAGACAAACGTGCCCCATGATGACGAGTATGGCTCATGCAAACAATGATTAACCCCTCGCACTATAACAACGAGCCACACTCGTTCAATGAATTATGGTGCAGATCCGACAAAAGTACACATTATTCACAATAAATTTAATTTGAACTCTAATTTTAGCTTTGTATTGTAATATTCGGGATTATTAAATAAAAATTGTCCATAATATCCAAATAATTTGTATGAAACATGATACGAAAGCAGTGATTAGCTAACATTATCAAGTGTAGGTAATAAAATAATAATAGCGTAAGAGGTTAAATACGATAAATATGCGCTGCATTTGTAATTAATTATCATTTTATCTTCAACTGTACTATTAAACTTCTAAATTTGAACGAAAATTCGAAGTTCGAAACGTTTTCTTTATCTCATTTACTTATTTTTATATCCACTTAACGTAGTTTTTTAAATGATTCCCATTCGTAATGATTTCAAAGAAGGATGATAAAATTAGAAATGTTAAAAAAAAGTTGTATTTTCTAAAATAGAAAAGAAAAAGGAACTCATCAATAAGTACGAATTTGATATTGATAAACTTCAAGGGTCTAGAACAGATTAATCTAATTTACATTAGTTCAAATTAGAAAACTGAAGTCGAAACTCGAATAACTGAAAGTTCGAATCATATCCTGGAACGGATTGTGTTTGAAAATCTGTAATTTGTTTCTAGGGGCATGAACACATTCATGTCACATCACGTGATATGAGCTGCTACCATATCATGTTTTCATGCGAAAATACGTGTAGTGGCGTGAAAAACTTGACGTAATTATATTTTGTTTTCGAATAAGTTTTTGTTACCAAGAAAACCAAAGAAAGGTGCAGTATCACATTTTACGAATCTCGCGTGTTATTAAGTGCTATCATGTGACGTAACATAAATATGTTCCTACCGTAAGGCTCGATTAAGACCAGCGAATTTTTTCTGCACGACCGCATATCTGTCTTCGTTGTTTTCAATTGGAAAAATAAAAAAAAAACAGTTATCATGCGGCGAAAAATTACTGATTTGCATCGAGCCTAGGGTAGACGTATTAATTGCAGTCAGTATCCCTATAACGGTCACTATAACTGTCTTCTTTAATAGCGAACCAATGCACGAAGAATCGAGCCTAAAAATGTTAATACTAATTTTGGACTTTCTTTTTATGTAACAACACATGGACATTGTATATATGTTTATATGTAATATTTACTGTTAAATGCTCTTGATGCTTTAACAGCGTCGAGCTTGGTAGGCGTTTTGCACGTATGTGCCTACAATGGGTTTCTCGAAGGACCACCTTCCTTCATGCACGAAGGATAGGAAAAAGAACTAACTCTTGATCTATTTTGATCACTATATATTTGACACTATGTGGTTTGCTACGATCTATTTGTGGTTTCGTGTACAAGTCTATTGCGATTCTGCTTGTTGTGTCTAAAATCAGGTATAAGATCACCTCCGCAGAGGCAGTCTTGACGGGGGTGAAAACGCGCTAATTGGCTAAATAATTTTTCATTGAAGAAGGGATTTTTGTGGGAAATCAATGCCCTGTAGAAAAATAGGTTCTTCCACTCCCGAAGAACACCGCTAGGAGTGAGTCATCGCGTTTAGACCCTTGACCGTGGCAAGCAACAAAGTCGGGAAGCTCTTTGACCGTAATAAAACATGCTGGTAGTAACGGGCTAGAAATTAGAAATGCAAAAACTCGAAAGACTAATGTGGACAATAGATAGAAAATTAAAATGAAAGTCGCGGAGTCTTTATGGCTTCATGAGTTTATGGCCGCCACGGAAGTGCAGATGTCCCGGCAGCGAGGGGTGTAAAAAAGCGGGGGGGGGGGCCGCGGGGCGACAGTCTTATTTCTAGTTGAATGCTAATAATACAATCTAATTCTATGGCAGGCCTAAACATTTACAAATAAATATTACGAGGTGAATGTGCCGTTTGAATTTAAAAACGCAACTAATTCTCTGTAACTAGAAAGTGTAAACATTTTTGTAATTCAGTAAGGGCGATACTTTTACGATTTATCTTTTATTTGTCATACACACTGAATTGCTAATGTATGCAGGGATCATTTCCATTTAAATGACAACTTTTCAAATGACATTAATATAGGATATTGGAACTTTGTTATATATTTTCAATGAATTAGTAATTACACATCACATTAACGTACAAAAAAATCAACATAAATAAAGGAGATGTTAACTAACGTTGTGCTCCAAATCGGAACGATTATGGAGTTGAGTAACTTCTACAGTAATAAAATGAATTTGCGCGGTAAGCTTAAAGTGGCAGTAATTGGAACATCTACCCTAACGGTTCGTTCTGATACGATTTTTTTAACAAATTCGGTTATTCTACCAAATCAGAAATAACTGAAAGCAGGCGTTCAAACTTTTCTACATTTTCGTCACATGTTCAACTCTAAAATATATGAATTCATCGATTCGCTGCGATGTGTACAAGTTGTTACATTCACGCTATGGCAAATCGATCATTTGCTGAATCAATTGTTCTGCCGGCTTGCGTAATACCATGTATATCTAAATTATATACGTTCGTGCACGACAAAATTACCGAATCAGTCATTTTTGGCATTTAGTTTTGTCAGTAATAGAAACGGCAATCGCATTATGCACAACATGAAGTGCAATATAATGTAATTAAATATTATATAAGAATAACAAAAGCATACTGGTACTCAAATAGCAATATATATATATTTAATATATGTATATAATGGTCATAAATCAAATTCTTTTCTTTTTATTTTTAATGTTTAATATTAAAATTTAATATTATTATTATTGTTAGATGAGAAAAGAATGATATATTTAAACGTGGTACAATACGACTGAATACAGGCTGTTCCGAACGGACCGCAGCTACTAGTACGGCTCAAAATCTCTCTCGCTTCTACTCTTCTACTTATTCCCCGTTTTCCGGCGGCTCATGCACTTTTATTCTCTTTCCTCTTCCTTCCTTTCTCACTCTCTTACATCATCTAGCACTCATCGCTCCTTCGTCATTCCATTCGCTCTCGCTATTCGCGCGCATTTACAATACCTATAACATTATTATCGCTTTTAAGTTGCGATACTATTCATAATCTTCTCCGATACATACATATGTAGGTTACAATTATTTTGAGTTACGACATAATTGCTTTCTAGTGGCGCAATTAAGGAAATAAATAAATGGGAGTTTCGTGATCGATCGAAGAATGCTTCTGCAATATTCTCATAACGATAACTCAGAAATTACAATTTTTAAGTTGTGTCAATTTTTTTAAGTGAAGGTACGACATGTGTATGATTAAGATCAACTCGAACGCATTAATGAAGTGGATTCGGAAATCCTCATTAATTTGATACAACAAAGTCCCGCTACATGGGATACATCATTAAATTTGCATAGAGCATAAAACTGTGAAAGAGTCAACATGGTAACAAATTTAGTAGGCATATTCACAATGTTTTAAAACATGTAGGCAAAACTTCAGGGGTTGTTCAATACACTACAATAAGTAAAAAAGTTCATATGAACATATGCCCGATATGGCTTTGTTTCCGAATTACAGTTGTTTTTTCGTCTTCCAGTAATTCCTATGATTTCCTTAACTGCTTCCTCCAATTGTTTCTAACCGAAGTTTCTTATCGGATGAATACGTGTAAATGAAATCCTTATTTTTGTTTCAACTTTTCAATAAAATTCGTTAAAAAAACGTAAATATATTTTTCAATATTATATGAAATATAACAAAGTACTATTTTTCAAATGTGCTGGTATCCAAGGTACAATATAGCGTTCGTGTTGAAACTTGATGTATTGATAAATTTACCTGTTGGGGTCCTGATTGACCCAAATATTGCACAGCAACTGCCGTCTAATTTTTCTTCTCGAAGGACCACCGAAATAATGGTTTGCGACCAAGTAATTGAGGACACAGTGTTGTTGAATAACTTATTTATTTATAAGAGTGCCGTGTGTGTATATATGTGTGTGTAAATGAGAGTGTGTACATATATATGTCTATTTATATTTGTTCCCTGCATGGATGAACTGAACTTGTGAAATGCTAAGATGAACTCTCTGAGCTCTGACTGGCTAGACTGAACTCTAGCCTCTAAACTCTAATGGAAAGAATCTCTTTTCATAAGAAAAGCCTCTATTTAAAACCTCGTATCATCCCTTCCAGTGCGCCCTTAGCGCGTTACTTTCTGGAGGGGAAGATGAGGTTCTAGGGAGGTGGACGGCAGTTTTGGTCAACCCTGGGGAACTTTCCCAGGGCTAGCGCTGGCCTACGCCACAGGAATTATTGCGTGGCGTCTGATCTTCGTCACAGGACCCTGAAGAATCTTTAATTTATGGCAGGGTACTAGTTATTGACGGAGACAGCTACGATTGCTAAACCTACAAACCATCTAATTCTAAGGAAACCTAAAGGCAAGTAGGCCATCGGGGGGCTGGCACTCAGGTGGCACAATTCTAAATACTTCAAGTTACAAATAACAGATCTTTTTTGACCCTGTCGTAAATCTTCACTTAAAGAATCTCTAACATTACCCATTGCTTAAGTATTACCCTATTTTCTAGAATATATAGAGTTCAATTTTCGGTTCGGTTTGCGCTTTGGATCGCGTTATTCGACTGTTTACCATTTGTTAGTTTCCTTCTGGGCGGAATTGTTTCTTGCAGCTTAAGAATGTTGTGTACTACACAAAATATTCGAGGTGTAGGTGTAAACTTGAATGATTAATGGAACTGGTCGAACTAAATACAGGTTCAAATTGCATTACATTTCATATGTTAACGATCAATAATTATATGAATAATTAATCTTGCAGCTATTTACTCAATAATATAGATGGAATACCATTAAGTATTCTGGTATGCGCATTAACGTATAAACCAATTTTCTGATCTATGAAATTTCCCGCTTTGGAAGTTTCCAAATTTTAGCATTTGCAAGCTTTTGAAATTTCAAATATTTTGTCCTATTTTACGATTTCGATCCGTAAAATAAAATACAATAAAATTTTACATCTCTAACCTTTCAAGGTACTGTAATTTTTAAATTTTAGGATTCTCGAGTCTTTAAAATTTTAAACTTCTGGGATTTCTAAATTCGATTTCTAAGTCTTTGAAATATTGAACTTTTACAATTTTCAAATTTTCAAAACATAATTGCAGACATTTGAAATTTCCAAATTTCTTAATTTCCACGCCTTGAAAATTACAATCTTTTTGATTTTACAAATTTTTAAGATCCTAACTCTTTAAAATTACAATTTATGAAATTATCAAATTTAAGAATTATCAAGCTTTTAACATTTCAAATTTTTGAATTTTTCAAATATTTCAACTTCGAATTTTACAATTCTTGAACCTGAAGTATTTTAAACTTCTAAATTTCTACATTTTTTTAATTTCCATTCCTTTACAATTTCCTACTTTTGAAATCAAACAACATGCGAACAAAAGAAAAACTTGTATACAATTAATAGATGAACATCAACGAATGAATATAAATTACCATTCATTTTTACAGTTAGACGACATTTTTAAGGGTAACATTCATTAAAGATTGCATACAGTATTTAACCCTTTCTTTATAGTAAATTATGCAAGAGTATTGGGGTAGATGTGCCAATTACTGCCACTTTAAGGTTACCGCGTAACTTTATTTAACTATTTTAGAACGTATTTAACCTAAAGATTGTTCCAGGTTTGAACATAATATTGTTCAACCGCTCTTTTATTTATGAACATTTTTTTATATGTTCAATATAATAAATTCATTTCTACGTAATTGAAAATGTACAACAAATTCCAATGTCCTTCGTACTGTCACTTGAAAACTTTTCATTTAAATAGAAACACGTTTTACATATATTAACGCGTCAGTTTGTGTAACAGATACAAGATATATAGTAAACGTATTACCTTACTGAATTATGACACGTTTCATACTTTATAATTATATTGGTCACGTTTTAATGGTCAACAGCACATTTACCTCCTAATATCCATTTTTTATATATTAAGTGTAAACGAATATACAATGTTTTTGTATTGTTACGTAAACCGAAGTCCGAATTTAGTATCAAAATCTGTTTATTTACGATTCTTCTCGCGTTTCTTTGCTATTAAATAAAATAATTAATGTGTCGGTTATGGGAACACAGACAGTAATTGGGACATCTACCGTATGTCTCGCTAATAGATCGCAAATCTCTGTGCAACTTTGTATTTCTCTTGCCAAAATTAGAAACGCGCGTCTAGATCCGCAATAATTAAATAATGGACGACGCAACGTGTGCGTCGTTGACTATTGTCCAGCTACGCCTCACTAATTGTAACAGATCGTGCAATTTCGCATTTCTGTCACCAAAATTAAAAACGTGCTCCTAAATTTCCTAAGTATGCCGCACTAACGGTTCTTCAACAAGTATGTAACTTGAATAGTTTGTATCGCTAAAACTATTAAGTAAATACGCTTAATATTTCACCCATGTCAACAGAAATCGGTATGCTATCATGCAGCAAAAGAACGTTAAAATGAAAGTCGGACATTTAGAGTCTTTCCTTTGTTAGTCATATAATCAAAGTTTCGAGTATAACTCCTAAGCACCATCCGTTTGGCGGCAGCAGTAATCCATCACAAAGTCCAGCAAACCAGTTTTGAATGATGTCGATCGAACGACATAACTAGTTCAACCAACTTCCGCTAGTAAATTTTCCAAATAACACGAATCGCAAGCTTGTAACCCATAATAGCGCGATTTCGTACAATTTCACGCGAGCACGTCGCGAAAATGGCTAAACTACTTTCACGACATCGATACCAGGTCGATTAACTAATTCTATAATTGGAGCAACCACGATCGCGGCGAACACGTTGGGGAGAAAATATATTCCTCGATTAAAATTAAGCGACGAACTCGGTTCATGTGCGCGTTAATTGCGTCGAGCAGAGTAATAACGCGAAATTAATTAGCTGTTAACCGGATTTTGGCGATTGCATCGAATTATTTGATTCCCCCCTGAATACACCCCTCCTGAACAATATTCGCGAGACTTTTTGTTTGTTAATTATACCAGGCATTTCCAATTTTCTCGTCAAATTTCGGTAGCATAATCTGCCAGTGAGAGAAAAATGTAAAATGCACTTTGCCCGTGAACTCCTTATTAAGTAATTATACACAGATATTAAACGCAAAATGAAATATGGTAACCGGGTGTTTATTATTAAATATTGTTATTAAACGACATTTCTTCTGTAGCTGAGAGCAAAACAATTTATCGTAATTGAACCACATTTTAGCTACATTTCCTATTGTTTATTAAAATAATGGAAAGCCATTTATATTATGCGTTAAATAACAAAAATTTATCAGTATGAACAACTTCGAAATTGAATTGCATGAAGTAACGTAACTCTATTTATTTCTCATAATACGATCAGTCAATTGCGAATAGTAAAATAGAAATATAATGATTATGTTCTAAATGACTTTCCAAATTAAAATTAGGTAAGAAAATATTTCATCTGAACTTAATTTACGTTTTTGTGTTGCGTTCAATGTATTTGTCTATTTGTACTATATTATTATAATACGCTTTGTTCATATTAGATGAACGTATAAATATAATATACTTTTAATATTATTTTAATAATTTATCATTTAAATTAGCATTAAATTAATTTTAGTTACCAGTATACTATTAATCGTAATAAAATAAAAATGTTCAAAATTAAAATGTATATACGAATTACTACATTTTCTTCACTTAGAGGTATCAAAAACGGATTTAGGTTACTTCGAATCTTAAGTAAAGACAACATACGTATTTGGAATCAAGTCCTTTATGAGAATAAGAAAGGTAACGCAGAAATTTCGTAAGTTGCCAAAGGTTCTAAAATTGTTCGTAAACCTATTTTACCAATTTTGTTTAATTGTTTTTCTATAAAAAATGCGTGATCGCCATCGTATTCTTGCTCTTCTAATAAATGATGAAGAAGACGTACGTTACTTTGGCTCTACTGTACAGTATTACTAAATACGAGTTACCATACAGATACACTGTCGCTCAAAATTCTTAGGACACCCTAGAATCGTTATTTTCACAAAATGTAATTTTAATGTAAATTATCAATTTTGGACTACACTTACTATTTAGTAAGAACTATCAGTGAAATATTAAATGCATTTCCTTCCTGTGCTTCAGTGACCTGATTCCTCCCTAATTAAGGGTTAATATATCGATGATTTAATGCACACATGTTGTATGTCTACTTTTGGTCAAATTTGAGTTACGATATGCACTAAATAAATCTTGGTCGTCTCTTACGGTGCATAAATATATATGTACATATACATATGTGGGAGTGAGAGTGTTGCGACGCGATGGTTCTGGAAGCATTTTGACCGTTGCGGTATGATGTTTCTGGAAGCATTTTGGCCGTTGCCATCGCGAAGGTTCCAGATACGAAAAACAAATAAAAAGCACGGAGGCGTCGTATCTCAATGAGTCGTTACCGAACCGCGAGCGAAAGTGGACGTTGCGAGCATTCTACAAATTTCGACTATTCAACCGTCCCGATCCTACATATATTTATCTATTTTAGAAAATATATTAAAATAGAATTTGTATTCGTCGTATGTCCTTGCATGCATTATTTCTAGTGCAGAAACGTTATTTGTCCATGGCAAAGAACATTTAAAACATGTGTTTTTGCTATGAAAATTTAGTCACCAATATTCATTACTTTATTTCCGTTATGTCAGCTTATATACCAAAGTTTATTTTCATTCTTGTTAACAATAAATTTAAATGTCACGGTTCATTTTGGTTAATAATGTGTAGGTTTAAAAATGCCAGTTTGTTACTAATCTCATTTGTGTAATGCACGTTTAAATGCGAAAGTTTATTGTGTTATTTTGCAAAGTTAACACTCCAAAGTAGTGTTCTAATTTATTATTGCGAAATGATAATACACCAAAGGTACACATACAACAAATGTACTTACACAAGTCGTCAAGATAGTATGTCCATCCTCTATATATATTTTTATCGAATTATTGTAATAATTCTATAGAATAAAGTTCATGTTATTACTTAAATACATTCTTTAATATTTGTTACACAAATATAACATCATACAACAAAACAAGTATTTATTCAATTATATATAATAAATACCACTAAACCTCTGAATCTGTTTTTCATGAAATGACTAAAAGTGAAAATACAATATGTGTGCATAAAGCCATCAACATAATGACTGTCTTAACACATTTGAGAAGGATTGTATTTTCTCTGATTTTGTATAACATTATACCACCTTTTTACCAAGTTTTAAATTCCTTCACGAAAGAATCGAGCTGGTTTCGAGGCAATAAAGTCGTCAAGACTAAAGAATCCCTCAGACCGACGCGAAACATTCTTAGCGAATTTTTCATGGCATTCTCTTCGCACCAGTATCAGTTTGTATACCTGTTTCCTCGATTCGCCACGAATTCATTGTCGCCGCAAATATTTCGCGTCGGTTTGAGAGATCTTTTATAGCTCTGCATATAACCACGTAATATTAACTCTTTGCACTCCATTGGCTGCGCTATAAATTATTATTTTATCAAAATATATAAATTTATATTTTATATTATATAATAAATTTTATCAAAACTCAAGGTTTAAGTTTTTCTAATCTTATTTTTGCCAATTCAATTTGCATTTCTCTCCGATAAAAGTAGATTTATCCTTTTTTAAATACTACACATATCACATTCAGTTCTCGCAAAAGTCCGAAAAGTGTATTGGACTTGCTGTTATACGATATTATTAAAAAAGATTTTGAGTGCAAAGAGTTAATTCGTGTAATTATTTTTGTACTGCACATATTTTGCTTTAGAGCTACTCATAAAAACAAAAGCAATTTGTTTGTTTGTAACTCCATAGTAACTATTTTACTGGAAAAACTTCATACAATATTTTCCCCTACTTTGACTCGCAGTTTAGGCTTTTGAAGTTTAGCGGGTAAAATTGCAACATACTGTGTGTTTGTATAGTAGAAAAGAGGAAGAATTGGGTTAACTTCGCATGTTGCGTTGGAAAGAAGTAGAATGCTACTTGTTGGTTGAAACAATGGATTAACTCCATTTTTAATGTAATTATTGTTCCTTGCTGCTTTTACACTTGTATCTCTGGATGAGTTTAATAATTTCGTAGTGACCTCAATGCAGTCGAGAACAAATAATGGGGAAAATTTATTATGTCATAGGGTTTCTGCCAGAGAACAGCCAGCATGATACGATTATTACGTAATTATTTCTCTGACAACATTCCATTATCCTCTGCAAGATTCTTTGACTGTCGCGTAGTATTTTTGCTCTGACAATTATTGGGAAACAATGACAAATTGTTTCCTCGGATTTTCATTTCTACTTGATTCTTTACGGTATGATAAATTATTATTAATAAACTGCAGATCCTTATGCAAATTAATATTTTCACAAACAAAATTACACAAATAGAATCCTAATAGGGGTTTGTTTCACTCTTTTAGTAATAGGATTAGACTGCGGATTTTTATGCATTTATGGGGAATTTCACCGTGGAGAAAAGTGTAAGATGCAGATTATATACAAAAATTTATAAAATACCCAAAAGTAAAGCACAAATTATTACAATTAAAAGGTGAAATGGACTTTTATTTGGATCTATTTGCTCTGATCGTGTATTTCAAATTATGAATCTGAATAAAAACCCTCAGTCTAATAATGATGTATTTTTTACAAATTATATGCATTCAGAATTTTAATTTTCAGATAAATACATAAAAATTCGTAATATTAATAATTCAAGATTAATCATTTTAAAATCATGAAATCGTCGATTAAGTTTTATAAATTCTGCAAAAAATTAATTTGTTTTACAAATTTTAACAGTTGTAATATTTGATTCACAGTGCTGACCAGAAATATAAAACACTTGGCACATTTCTATATTTCATATCTATATTATGAAGAAGAAAATGTATATTTTATGCACTCCATGCAAGGTACATCAAGAATTAGTTCGCACGATTTTTCAACCAATTTCGGTAATCCAATAAAAAAAGTTTTCGGCAAAAATTACTCTATATTAAACTGGCAAGAAATGGCAATTTTCGAAATTGTAAAAAGAAATCGTTTGCAACAAAGAATTAAAATTATTATGATATTCTCAACTAGAACCGTGTATTTTTAACTTCATAGTGTCGTAAACAATATCTAGACGAATTCAACGTCCTACTATACTATAAGTTTGAGATAACATACATCACATCACATTGTACATGCAGTAATCAAAGCAAATGTTCGAATTGCGTTTCATAATATTACGTTCAATTGTTTTCGTCTAAACGCAACGCGTCGATGTGACATATTCATTAGATCAAACGTTACCTCAACAAATTTATGATGATTATTTAACAAATGATCATCTCAACCTTATAGCATAGTAGATCGTTGAATTCGTCTTGGTACTGTTTGCAACACTGTGAAGTTAAAAATACATAGTTCCATTTAAAAATACCATGATAATTCTAATTCTTCATTGAAAACGATTTCGTCTTGTTGTTTTGAAAATTGCAATTTTTGCCTGTTTAATACGGATCAACTTTTGTTTGAAACATTTTTTGTCAGACCATTGGAAGTGGCTACAAAATTCGTGCAGATTGATATATTATATACAATCACGCACCCTGTATATTACATACCTACCATTTCCAGAATGAATATACATAATCTTATGTTCAAATGAAATACCTACTTTAGTTTATAAAGTTAATTCTTTCCACTCGATAGTTTTCAAAACTGGTTCATTTTGGTGATTCAGGGGCGCAGCATATGCAAAGAGTTGAAAGTAACAAAGTGTTGAATTTAGCGCTAATTCGTGCATCGATGTGCACGGTCGTTTCATGAGGTGCACTGGTTTTTCTCTTGTTCCGATCGGCGCTGGCTTGCCCGGTGGCATACTTCTTGCGGGGGCAGTCACCCGGTTAATTGTACGTGTGTGAGCCGCGTCTCTCTTTGCCGTGCGACGAATACCACGTTATGCGTATTATACCAAGCGGGTATCGAAAACGAGTTTCGTAGTTTAAGCACAGACGAGGTACAGGATAGACCGATCATCTTATGGGACTTCGTGTCACATGCTCTGAAATACCGATAACCTAAAAATTCAGACTTTTCGGAAGAATATCTTTCGTTTTATTATCTGACAAAGAATGTAAACACTTCTAAAGTATTTTACCATACAAAATATAAGAGCAAACGCAAAAGTTATACATTTTAGACAATCGAAAAGGTAAAAATGAAAACGGATTTGGGGCTCATGAGCCCCAAATCCGGGTGACAAAGATTAGCATTGGATAAGTGGTCTATCCTGTTCTTAGTCAATGATTTAAGTACATAGTACAGCGCGAACATCTCCGCTCGATTAGAACAAACATTTAACACAAGGTTGCAAACGCAACGGGAAATTAATTGTTTGCAGGCTGAATCATTTGCAAAAATAAAAAATAACGTAAACAGGCAATCGGTTAATGAAATATGAAATTACAGGTGTCATTCAAAGTACGGAGAGGTTCGGAACATTGATGTAACGCGTAATTGAAAATCCGCGTAATTTCAGACTCCCCTTCCTACTCCAACCACAGATTTGTATTACATCCAATGGTACATACTACGTATTGTCCGGAAACATTACCGATATGTTGTATTGTATAAGTCGTTCACACCGGCAATACGGAACGCTAAAATATTTAGTAGACAAATGCGAGAAAGTAGATGGATGTGCCTATATTTTAGCACACGTAGTCGAGGGCAGAGAAAACGAGGGGATAGTGAAACGATTGAAAAGTGTAGAGGAAAGGAGAGCAGCAATAGGAAAAGAATGTGTATAATCGAACGGATAATATAACAGAGATAAACGATATGGAAGGATGTGTGTGAATGCGTGAAGTAATAATTCTTATCCAAGTCCGTCTCTTTGTCTTAAGGGATGGAATTAATAAAATATCTATTTATCTATGAGCTGTTCACGGGACCAAAGTGACTAACTGCACTTTCTGAATTTTTAACATTCTAGTGCAAAAATTACGCTTAACAGGACGAAACGAGAGAAATGTTTTGACCATAGTTACAGCGTTATTATTATAATATTCTATTGCATGCAAAACACTGAACTGTTACATGTAACTTATACTTAATAATCATTAAATTTATGAACTAAAATTATCGTTGTAGTTAAAATTAAAGTTTATTACAAATACGGTGCATTATTACTACGTTTAAAGCACAATATATACCACGAGTGTGACTCGTTATTATAAAGTAAGGAGTTAAATAGCTGCTACAATTTGTCCGTGTAGCAATACAATATAAAAACTTTTTTATTTTCATTTTTTTTTGTAATGAATTTTTTCAACATGTTGGCCGAATTTTTCGGATTAAAATAAGACTAAACACGACGTAGTTCGGATTACATTTACATATTACAGTGTGAAAATGTTAATAAAGGAGGCAAGGAAAGAAAAAGGTGATAAAGAAGCAGATCGTCGGGATACGCATAAATTTACAGGAATTTAGTACATTTATACAAGAAGGAATTGCTTACATTCGAGTGAATTACCTATGTAGCCCATAGATAATACGTAAATTATATAGTGCGTACAAACAGTATTCGTACACCACTGTATCTTTACATTTAAGTACTGCTTAACCAGATTTAAATCTGATAAATTTTTTATTGTTTTATAATACCTTATATGACTACATTTACGTTCAATCATAAAAAATTGGTATAGTTAAATCTAACTAAGTGATACTTAAACGCAAAGATACAGTAGTGTACGAATACTTTCTGTTAGTCACTGTATATCATATTAATGACATCATTTCTCATGTCGTTACATTATCAAATTATGTACTTATCTAGACACAATCGATTTTTGCAAATTGTCAGAAACTAAATAAAAAAAGAATAATTATCTAATAAGTGTTAACGAAAAGTAGCCCAAATTGTATCATGGTTGGTTTCATTTTAATCATAAAAACCTCATTGGTATGTTATATAAATTACCTGAGAAAGAGATCCAAATAAAAAAAGTTCTAATTTTATAATGTATTAGCACTTTTCCGACTGTTTTCTTTTCTTTATCTTTCATTTGCTGTTCTATTCTACTACGGCAGAGATTAGACAAGGCTCGAGTTTCGTGTCTCTAACAGCTAAATGTTCGTGAGTATAGAAATAAAAATTCTATAAAATTATAGCCCCAAGCTATCGAACACTTGGTAAGAAGACACTGTATATTAATGAAAATGTGAAATTATGCGAATATCCCAGTAAACGGACAATCTAAGAGTGGATGCTCCACTACCTAAAAATGACTACCACTACCTAATTATGATAAAATCATAATTTTGTAATAGAGAAATTAATTTTCATGCAACTTCAAGCGTTCTATTTAACCTTAAATGTATATATTATTGTACTAATGCATTATTATAATTTATATACAAATAACATATATAGTAAAATATTTTTTTAACAAATTAGGAAGTGTTGTTAACAAAAGCTTAAGAAATTCTGCAAAATATATTGCGTGAATGTCGATGTTACTTACAAAACAATAATGTACGATTAATGGCTTTCAATTCCATATAATAATTACTTTAATTCATATTACTAAATAATTACATATATTTCGTGATAATAATTTCTCTTTCTAATTACATTAATTATTACGGTTAAAAACAAATGAATCCTATATTATTGAGATATTTAATTATCTTACTTTAACCTTTTACACTCGAGGATGTTCAAAATTAGTTCACTGTGGTGACTCAGGTGCGCATTTCGTGTACAAAGGGTTCACAATTGAATATTGATTAAAGCCTCATAGCGTTCACTTGCGAATTAAATTTCTGCTAAAGAAATTTGATTTAAATCTTATCTCTTTGAATTAACGGAGTACTACGAGCTCAACGTCTATTACTTCCTAAACCCCAAAACGGCTATTTCACTGAAACCAAACTACTATACACCTTGGAAACTCTCGAAGCACAGTCAACAAGCTTCGTCAAACAGCTACTCCCAAATCTAAACTCCCCAGGTAAACATTAAGAAGCAATATACAGAGAGGATTCTTGGCGGAAACCACACGTTCCAAAGATTTCTCCGAGCATTCTTCTCGTTCTTCAAGCTCGGTAACAACTTCCCTTTATCCTTAAAGTCGCCTTATAAGTTCACAAAAGCGATCAGTCTCTGGAGGACCCTCACAGATCAATTCTATGGTCACACGAACGCCTCGAGTCCAAAGTTATTCCCATGGTCGTGGTGTTTGATTACTTTAGAGGTGATTGAATGCAAGGAATCCATGTCTCTGTATACTGAACCTAAGTGTTATTAGAAGTATTGTTTAAAGAGCTGTTTGTTTGGAAGAGGAAATGGAACATGGAATGGTTAACATAGATTGAGAAACGTAGAGTAATGGAATTTTTTTAATATTCAATATTGGAAACGTTAAATATAGTATTGAAATTGGATATTATTAATTAA